>JAODUO010000354.1:122500-444871 GCA_025642075.2 Ridgeia piscesae | reverse complement strand
AACCTCAAAAAACGCCCCAACCCCCCGTAAAACACCTACAAACAACACCCACAATACAACCACAAAACACACAGCGTCAATACCACAAAAAAACCACACGAGTCAATACAACACAACAACAACCACCGTCAATACCCAAACAAAAACCCCGGTCAATAAAACACTACAAACCACCCAGTCAATACCACTACAAACAACACACACAGTCTACAACACACAAACAACACACACAGTCAATACCCTACAAACAACCACACAGTTAAACACAACAGACCCAACATCTACAACACTACAAACAACACAAAACAGTCAATACAACACAACAGACAACACACCAGTCAATACAACACACAAACAACACACAACAGTCAATACAACACACAAACAACACACGCAGTAAAACCCACAAAAAACCACGCAGTCAATACCCAAACAAACAACACACAGCATAATACAACCAACAGACAACACAACAGTAAATAAACACAAAACAACACACGGCAGTCAATAAAACCCAAACAAACAACACCCAGTCAATACAACCTACAAACAACACACAGCAGTCAATACAACACAAAACCAAAAAAAGAAACAACACAAAAACAAAAAACCCCAAAAACAACACACAAACAACACCCAGTCAATACAACCAACAAAACACACACAGTAAAACCAAACACAAACAACACAACAGTCTAAACACAACAAAAACACAAACAGTCAAAAAACCACTAAAAACAACACACAGCAGTCAATACAACACACAACAACACACACAGTCAATACAACCTACAAACAACACACACAGTCTACAACACAACAGACAACACACAACAGTCAATACAACACTACAAACAACACACGGCAGTCAATACAACACAACAGACAACACACAGCAGTCAATACAACACTACAAACAACACACAGCAGTCAATACAACACAACAGACAACACACGGCAGTCAATACAACACTACAAACAACACACAGCAGTCAATACAACACAACAGACAACACACAGCAGTCAATACAACACTACAAACAACACACGCAGTCAATACAACACAAAACAACACACACAGTCAATACAACACAACAAACAACACACAGCAGTCAACAACAACAAACAACACACACGTTATACAACAAACACAACACACACATCTACAACACAACGAAAACACCAGCAGTCAATAAACACTACAAAAAACCCACACAGTAATACAACACTCAAACAACACAAAAGTCAATACAACATAAACAACACACAGCAGTCAATACAACACACAACACACACAGAGTCAATACACACACGCAACCACAACGTAATCCAAAACAGACAACAACAACAGTCAATACAACACAACAAACAACAAAAACAGTCATACAACACACAACAACAACACAGTCATACAACACTACAAAACACACCAGTCAATACAACACTACAAACAACAACACAGTCAATACAACACTACAAACAACACACCATAATACAACACAACAACAACACACAGCAGTCAATACAACACTACAAACAACACACAACAGTCAATACAACACTACAAACAACACACAGCAGTCAATACAACACTACAAACAACACACAGCAGTCAATACAACACTACAAACAACACACAGCAGTCAATACAACACAACAGACAACACACAACAGTCAATACAACACAACAGACAACACACAACAGTCAATACAACACAACAAACAACACACAGCAGTCAATACAACACAACAGACAACACACAACAGTCAATACAACACTACAAACAACACACAACAGTCAATACAACACTACAAACAACACACAGCAGTCAATACAACACTACAAACAACACACAGCAGTCAATACAACACAACAGACAACACACAACAGTCAATACAACACTACAAACAACACACAACAGTCAATACAACACAAAACAGACAAAAAACACACAACAGTCAATACAACACTACAAACAACACACAACAGTCAATACAACACAACAGACAACACACAACAGTCAATACAACCCCCCCAAAAAACAAACAACACAACAAACCCCCAGTCAATACAACACAACAGACAACACACACAGTCAATACAACACAACAAACAACACACAACAGTCAATACAACACTACAAACAACACACAGCAGTCAATACAACACTACAAACAACACACAGCAGTCAATACAACACAACAGACAACACACAGCAGTCAATACAACACAACAGACAACACACAACAGTCAATACAACACTACAAACAACACACACAGTCAATACAACACAACAGACAACACACACAGTCAATACAACACAACAGACAACACACAACAGTCAATACAACACTACAAACAACACACAACAGTCAATACAACACAAAACAACACACAGCAGTCAATACAACACACAACAACACACCAGTCAATACAACACTACAAACAACACACAGCAGTCAATACAACACAACAACAACACACGGCAGTCAATACAACACTACAAACAACACACAGCAGTCAATACAACACTACAAACAACACACAGCAGTCAATACAACACAACAGACAACACACACAGTCAATACAACACTACAAACAACACACAGCAGTCAATACAACACTACAAACAACACACGGCAGTCAATACAACACTACAAACAACACACAGCAGTCAATACAACACAACAAACAACACACAACAGTCAATACAACACAACAGACAACACACAACAGTCAATACAACACAACAGACAACACACAACAGTCAATACAACACAACAACAACACACAACAGTCAATACAACACAACAGACAACACACAACAGTCAATACAACACAACAGACAACACACAACAGTCAATACAACACAACAGACAACACACAACAGTCAATACAACACTACAAACAACACACAACAGTCAATACAACACAACAAACAACACACAGCAGTCAATACAACACAACAGACAACACACAACAGTCAATACAACACTACAAACAACACACAGCAGTCAATACAACACAAAACAACACACAACAGTCAATACAACACAACAGACAACACACAACAGTCAATACAACACAACAGACAACACACAACAGTCAATACAACACAACAGACAACACACAACAGTCAATACAACACAACAGACAACACACAACAGTCAATACAACACAACAGACAACACACAACAGTCAATACAACACTACAAACAACACACAACAGTCAATACAACACTACAAACAACACACAGCAGTCAATACAACACAACAGACAACACACAACAGTCAATACAACACTACAAACAACACACGGCAGTCAATACAACACAACAGACAACACACACAGTCAATACAACACACAACAACACACAACAGTCAATACAACACTACAACAACACACAACAGTCAATACAACACTACAAACAACACACAACAGTCAATACAACACAACAGACAACACACAACAGTCAATACAACACTACAAACAACACACAGCAGTCAATACAACACTACAAACAACACACAGCAGTCAATACAACACTACAAACAACACACAGCAGTCAATACAACACAACAGACAACACACAGCAGTCAATACAACACACAAACAACACACAGCAGTCAATACAACACTACAAACAACACACAGCAGTCAATACAACACATACAACAACACACAACAGTCAATACAACACAACAGACAACACACAGCAGTCAATACAACACTACAAACAACACACAACAGTCAATACAACACAACAGACAACACACAACAGTCAATACAACACTACAAACAACACACGCAGTCAATACAACACTACAAACAACACACAGCAGTCAATACAACACTACAAACAACACACAGCAGTCAATACAACACACAGACAACACACACAGTCAATACAACACAACAGACAACACACAGCAGTCAATACAACACTACAAACAACACACAGCAGTCAATACAACACACAACAACACACAACAGTCAATAACACACACAGTCAATACAACACTACAAACAACACACAGCAGTCAATACAACACACAACAACACACAACAGTCAATACAACACTACAAACAACACACACAGTCAATACAACACACAACAACACACAGCAGTCAATACAACACTACAAACAACACACAGCAGTCAATACAACACAACAACAACACACACAGTCAATACAACACACAACAACACACAACAGTCAATACAACACAACAACAACACACAGCAGTCAATACAACACACAACAACACACACAGTCAATACAACACACAACAACACACACAGTCAATACAACACAACAGACAACACACAACAGTCAATACAACACTACAAACAACACACACAGTCAATACAACACACAACAACACACACAGTCAATACAACACACAACAACACACAACAGTCAATACAACACACAACAACACACAACAGTCAATACAACACTACAAACAACACACAACAGTCAATACAACACACAACAACACACACAGTCAATACAACACACAACAACACACAACAGTCAATACAACACAACAGACAACACACAACAGTCAATACAACACTACAAACAACACACACAGTCAATACAACACACAACAACACACACAGTCAATACAACACTACAAACAACACACAGCAGTCAATACAACACAACAACAACACACAGCAGTCAATACAACACAACAGACAACACACACAGTCAATACAACACACAACAACACACACAGTCAATACAACACAACAGACAACACACAACAGTCAATACAACACTACAAACAACACACAACAGTCAATACAACACAACAGACAACACACACAGTCAATACAACACACAAACAACACACACAGTCAATACAACACACAACAACACACAGCAGTCAATACAACACACAACAACACACAGCAGTCAATACAACACAACAGACAACACACAGCAGTCAATACAACACAACAGACAACACACAACAGTCAATACAACACTACAAACAACACACAGCAGTCAATACAACACAACAGACAACACACAACAGTCAATACAACACACAAACAACACACAGCAGTCAATACAACACAACAGACAACACACAACAGTCAATACAACACTACAAACAACACACAACAGTCAATACAACACAACAGACAACACACAACAGTCAATACAACACAACAGACAACACACAGCAGTCAATACAACACAACAAACAACACACAACAGTCAATACAACACAACAGACAACACACAACAGTCAATACAACACTACAAACAACACACAGCAGTCAATACAACACAACAAACAACACACAGCAGTCAATACAACACTACAAACAACACACAACAGTCAATACAACACAACAGACAACACACAACAGTCAATACAACACAACAGACAACACACAACAGTCAATACAACACAACAAACAACACACAGCAGTCAATACAACACAACAGACAACACACAACAGTCAATACAACACAACAGACAACACACAGCAGTCAATACAACACTACAAACAACACACAACAGTCAATACAACACAACAGACAACACACAGCAGTCAATACAACACTACAAACAACACACAGCAGTCAATACAACACAACAAACAACACACAGCAGTCAATACAACACTACAAACAACACACAACAGTCAATACAACACAACAGACAACACACAGCAGTCAATACAACACAACAGACAACACACAACAGTCAATACAACACTACAAACAACACACAGCAGTCAATACAACACTACAAACAACACACAGCAGTCAATACAACACAACAAACAACACACAGCAGTCAATACAACACTACAAACAACACACAGCAGTCAATACAACACTACAAACAACACACAACAGTCAATACAACACAACAGACAACACACAGCAGTCAATACAACACTACAAACAACACACAACAGTCAATACAACACTACAAACAACACACAGCAGTCAATACAACACTACAAACAACACACAGCAGTCAATACAACACAACAGACAACACACAGCAGTCAATACAACACTACAAACAACACACAGCAGTCAATACAACACTACAAACAACACACAGCAGTCAATACAACACTACAAACAACACACAGCAGTCAATACAACACTACAAACAACACACAGCAGTCAATACAACACAACAGACAACACACAGCAGTCAATACAACACTACAAACAACACACAGCAGTCAATACAACACAACAGACAACACACAGCAGTCAATACAACACTACAAACAACACACAGCAGTCAATACAACACTACAAACAACACACAGCAGTCAATACAACACTACAAACAACACACAGCAGTCAATACAACACTACAAACAACACACAACAGTCAATACAACACTACAAACAACACACAGCAGTCAATACAACACTACAAACAACACACAGCAGTCAATACAACACAACAGACAACACACAACAGTCAATACAACACTACTAACAACACACAGCAGTCAATTCAACACAACAGACAACACTTGCGCTTACAAGAAGTGCGCCATCTACAGTGTGGAAAATGAACTGGCAGCACAGCAGCACCTCCATTCATCTTCTAGAAATTCTTCGTACTCTGGGACAGTGTCAAGAGTAACCTGTGACAACTTCTTCGCGCTCACTCAGGGACAATATCTAGGACAGCGTGTAGCATATTCACCATATAGAGAATAATTATTCCATGTACCATGTACATTAATGAAACCCTCAGTGAGTTATGGACTCGCTCATCCCAGCATGCGAAGTCTGTTCCGGGGACCGGGCGGAGGAAACCTCTAGTGAGGTTCAACGGCCATGAAGGTAGGACAGTAGGGCATGCCGGAGCACAAAGGAGGCTTGGCCATCCACTGCAGCCCAGGAAGTTACCAATCGTAACGTCTCACAGTGTCACTGGATCTCGACTTTTGCTGCCGAGAGGGTGGGGTTACTCCACAGGGTGGGGTTACTCCACAGGGTTGAGTTACTCCAGAGGGTGGGGTTGCTCCAGCGCAACAGTTTCCTCACCAATATCACCTTCACGCGCAGGTTTTGTGTAGCTCTTCGTCTCAATCCTGTTTCTTCCTCCTTCAGTCTCTCTGACTCTTCAACAAGTCCTGTGGGGAGGGGCGAAGCCACAGGTAGAGGTTACTACTGGGTGTCGTAGTGCCAATACTGCATGTACACGGCCTATGGTCTATGGGTCGCTCTTCCTTGTACCGGGGTAGCAAGGAAGTTCGGCAGCAGCCCAGGCGTTCCTTTTCATGATAGCACTGCTCACTCTAGTAAGGAGGGGGTTTAGGAAAGGTGTTCCAAACATTGCCTGCCCTACAAACTAACTAGCCAGCAGGCTGCGGCTGGCAGTTAACCCTTTCCGGCGGTCAAAAAAGACGGAAAATCTCATCTTTGGTACGTGGAACATATGCCGCCCATGCTCCTCCGACTACTGCCTGATCTCCCCACTCGCATCAATGAACGCTTGATGAAACTTCGCCCCCCTCTCATCCGCAGTCGGCACATGACTATCTATCATCAGCACCTTGACCAGGAGGGATGAAGAAAAGGAGATGTGCTACGAGAACCTCTACTCTATCGTGAAGTCCCCTTCTGCAAGTGACAAGATAATCGAACTTTGGTTTTAACGCAACAGTTGGGAGTGACTGCAACAGTTGGGAGGGAGTGTTAGGCCCTCGCGGTTTGCGGAAGATGAACGACAATGAACTGATGTTGCTCACCATGTACGGTGAGAATGACCTAACAATCACCAAGGCCCTTTTCAGAATTGCTAACAAGTACAAAACCTCGTGGATGCATCCCAGATCCAAACAATGGCACCTCATCGACTATGTAATTGTCGGCAGGATGGATATCCGTGATGTATTGTATTTGGAGTTTGTCAAGAAGATTTACAAAGAAAAAAACCACTGCGTGCGATGAGAACCCTACACAAGATTACGTTTCTTTAAAATTTCTCGCAAACTCGTACAGGAAAACATAACATCTTCCCTTGTTTCTTGGGACATGAGGTAACTTTTTTTGTGGCGTGGTCAAGACATGTATTGCTTAGCACTTACAATAACGTAAACACTAATACAACATTACTACAAGTACAGCCACTTTTATGGGTTACTACATCATTCATCACATCATCACTCAATGAAAATTAATATGGAACTGGCGAAGCTTCGCACAATACAGCGTCTCCTCGCGACGTGGATTTTTTGGGGCGAACATAGCGCACACAAGGTGTCCCACGCGGGGTCGCCGGGTCACTTCCGGAAACTTTGCATACGTTGTTTCATAAATCCGATAGCACGTTACTAAAGGCTTCTTTTTGGTAATAACAGTGGATCCTTCGGTTTCGAAAAGTTGGTGGTGTGTAGACATTGCACTGGACATGCATTTGTGATCTTCACACTCGGTGTTGGTAAATCGAGGGAGCGGATCTGGTGTTAAAAAGGTGGGCGTTTCACTCGGCAGCCGCTGAAGTTGCACACACTTATTTTATATATACATAGAGGCAGAGAGAAAATTATTCACAAAGACGCGAGCGCACGTGCTGCCAACGAACGTTGCCGCCATGCCATGGTTACCACCGCTCTCGGGTAAAAAGGTAGGCATTTTTATATAAAACAGTCCGAATTCAAATCTAAGTTATGCTGCTTGCGAAATTTATATAATGCGTTTGCTTAAAAACAACATTATGGTTACTCAGATGTGGTTATTGCGTTTTCAGATGTGCGCAGTCGTGAATCGAGTTGCTGTTCCCCACCTTTGCCTTCGCCACCACCACGGGAAATCCAGAATGCCGCGTGTCGTCACGATCACAGACGGAGCCAAATCTGTCGGCGACAACATCACGCATCAATTCACGCATCCGCTGGCGCCATCACGATCGCCGTTCAATTCGCATCGAAACGCGGCATCGCCAAAACCCGTTGCTGTTCTCCACCTTCGGCTTCGCTACCGCAAATCCGGAATGCCGCGTGACGTCACAATCACAGACGAGCCAAATCTTTCGGCGGCAACTTCACGCATTCACACATCCGCCGGCGCCGCCACGATCGCCGTTCAACTCGCATCGAAACGCGACATCGCCAAAGCGCTACAAGGGCAACCGGGTGAATTCGGCGCAACGAGAGTGCTTCTTTCAAATACGCGAACATCCGATGTTACCGCAGCAACAGCCGGTATCAGTAACTCCGCATCGTATGTCCTGTCCGTGTCTTGTCTCTTTCTCTGTGGGCCACTACGACGTATTAGTGTCAACGCCCGATTCTATGTTCAGTGTTGTTTAGTTTTGTGACGAGGGGGTTGTTACGGGGGACCGTTGCAATTCCCGGATGAGATCCAGGGCCAATCGAACTGAAAAAGTTCGCACTGTTGATTGGATTCCCCTGTTGTGTATCCAGACCTGGTGCTAGTGGCGGTTTGTGGACGAGACCAATGTTGCTTGTCTGTTCGATTTACGTGTCTGTTATGTGTATGTACTGTGTTATGTTCGAATTGCGGAGAAAGTCACCGAAGTCACCAAAACGTCCGAAACGACGAGGTTCAAGTGTCACTTCGCAAAAGAACACTTGACATGGTTATGGACGATAATCTGGAACGTTAATCTGCATTAAAAAACGAACATTATCGAGTCATTATGCCTATTATTATACTTCGTAGGCTTACGCTTCATTCCATTCAATAAAACGGTGACAAATTATTAATAACGCCTATGTTGTATTTATAGTTAAGTTTGCCTCGGTGAGCTCGTAATCGTGAGTTCCCCACCAATTCCAACTAGTCCGAAAAACTACCGACAATAGTTTATATAGGCCTATGACAATTAACGATGTCTGTCCAGATAACGCTGAACCTTGCCGCAGTGTCATTAACCGAGCCCCAACGAGTTTAAAGTTCAAACGAATGACGTCATCGTGATTGTTGACGAAACCATGTGACTACTAGACGTAAACGAATGACGTCAAACGCCAAGAATTCCGAAACCACAGTCATTCACACACACACACACACACGCACGCACGCACGCACGCACTCACGCACGCACGCACACACACACACACACTGATAAGAAGACGATAGTTGAACAGATCATACTCTCAGGAATCTTGCCAGTGATGAAGGGAAGGGGAACAACATTTAGAAATTGCAAGAGGATGGCAATTAACGGACTATTAGAGCAGATGTGTGAAGAAGGAGTTGGATTTGTAGATTTGTGGGGATATTTTGTTGGTAAAGAAGACATGTTTATGAGAGATGGCCTCCATCTAAGCGGAAAGGGCGCAGCAGTGTTCTCCGAGAATCTTCTTCGATCGATGAATAATGGAACAGGTTGCAACTTTTTAAACTAGTTTCGCAGGGGGGATACACAGAGAAGCCAAATACTAGAGGCATAGATAAAGATAGCAAAAAGACATCAGCAAAGAACAGCCTGGAAAGCCCTACGGAATTTGGTTATAAATGTGTTTTTTTAAATGCAAGGAGCATAGTAAACAAAAGAAATGAACTAAACATTATGGTAGAAGATATTGACCCTCACATAATAGGTATAACTGAATCTTGGGCAACACCCGATATACCAGATGCCGAATTAGGAATGAAGGGTATGTAATGTTTAGGAAAGATAGATTAGGAAAAAGGGGGAGGCGGAGTTATTTTATATATTAAAGAACCATCCAAGTTATGAAATAAAATTAGAAAAAGAAGCAGAATGTAAGAAGCTGTCTGGTGTAACATAGTTACAGGAAACTAAACATAACTGTTGGGTTAGTGTATCGGAGCCCAAACATAAGCATGGAAGAAAATGAAAAAATACAAACGCTATCAAAGAAGTGAGTAAACGGGACTGTATTATTAGGGGGGATTTTAACCATGGGCATATACAGTGGACATTCTACAGAGTACCGGGAGAGAGGATCAAGATTTTTTAATTTAGTACAAGATAGTTTCCTTTCTCAACATGTGTTAGAAGAACCAGGGGCGAAACGTGTTAGACATAGTATTGAGCTCACAGAAGGAATTTGTTGATAATGTCAAGATATGTGAGCCACTGGGGTTGTGATCACAACCAGATACATTTTATCATCAAAGTAAAGGCAGAACGGAATAGAAAAATAAGGTACAGGAAAAAATTTCACAAAGGAAGATATAAGGACATGAGGGAATATTTAGCAAAGATAGACTGGAATAACACTGAAGAATAAGACAGCAACAGAATGCTGGAATATTTTAAAAGTGAAATTGACGCGTCGTTGCAAATTTGTCCCCTTAAAAAAACAGGGGAAACGGTCAAAGAAGAAACACTTATCGAAGGAAGCCTTTAGAAAAATCAAGTACAACAAATGATGTGGAAGACATATAGACATACCGGAAGTGAAGAAGACTTAGCATTTATAAAGAAGCACTTAATCAAGCTACAGCTGAAATTAAAAATTCAAAGAGAAGCTACGAACAAAAAATTGCTTTTAATATAAAACATGACAGCAAGAGTTTTTATGCGTATGTTCGAAGTAAACAGAAAGTTCGGAAAAGGTCGGTCCTCTAGAAGGTAGTGATGGAAACATAATAACAGAGGGATTCTTAATGGCAGAAAACCTAAATGAGTACTTTAGTTCGGTGTTTACCAGGGAAGATATTAGTATATTACCAGTACTTGAGACTAAGTTCAAAGGGGAGAGAGTTTGCTATTTAGGACAACTAATTGTAACCCCAACAATGGTAGCTATGAAAATAAGAGATATGAAGGATAATAAATCACCTGGAGTGGATGGGTTCCTCCCAAATTACTATTGGAAATTGTAGAACAAATCAGCATACCCTTGCAACAGTGTTAATTTGTCATTAGAGGGGGGAAAAGTTCCGTTAGAATGGAAAGAAAAACATTATACCATTTTTTAAAAAAAGGTTCGAGAAACAAGTCAGAGAACTATAGACCAGTGAGTTTAACATCGGTGATTTGCAAACTATTAGAAAGACTAATTAAAGATCACCTGGTTGATTTTCTTTTTAAAAAAAATTGATAAACCCATCTCAACAGGGGTTTTTAAAAGCGAGGTCATGCTTAACAAATATGTTATTTTTTTTGGAAGATGTCCAAAGGGGCAGTGGGGGATCACCAGTAGATAAATCTACTTAGATTTAAAAAGCCTTTGAAAAGTGCCACACCAAAGACTACTACTTAAACTAAAGGCTCATGGCATAGGAAATGGAATGATCAACTGGATAGAAAAATGGCTTATTGGTAAAAACAAAGAGTAGTAGTTGATGGGGGGTTTCAAACGGGAAAGGGGTTTTTGAGTGGAGTACCGCAGGGATCATACTGGGACCTATTTTTTTCTTAATATATATCAATGATTTGGATGATGACATAACAAGCAAGGTGTTGAAGTTTGCGGACGACACAAAAGTGTTTAGGAAAATTAAAAGTGATGCAGATAGACAGCATTTACAAGATGATCTTAATAAGTTGATAGAATGGTCTGAGAAGGGCAAATGCTGTTTAATTTTGGAAATTTAAAGTGCCTTCACACAGGACATGGGAATGAAGATGCAAATATACAATGGGTGATACTGTACTAAATACTACCTTAAAGGAAAAGGACTTGGGCTTAACTATTAGTGCTGACATGAAGGTATCAGAGCAGGGGGATTGCAGCAGCGAAGGAAACCAAATTCTTGGTTTAAATTAGGCGAAATATAGTGTACAAAGAAAAAGAACTAATAATACCGTGTATAAAACAATAGTTAGGCCTCACTTAGAATATTGTATACAAGCATGGGGGCCATATCGCAAGAAGGATATTGATATGCTAGAAAGAGTACAAAGGAGAGCAACCAAAATGATACCAAAACTCGGAATATTAGTTATGAAATGGTCTAAAAGAATGTGGTTAACAACACTAGAAACCAGAAGATTGAGAGGAGATCAGATTAAAGTGTTTAAAATATTGAATGGATATGAAAATATTGACAGAAATATATTTTTCACAGTCAAGGAAAAAGAAGGACTAGAGGACATGGAGTTACATTAGCAAAGAAGCAGTGTAGACTAGATATTAGAAAATTTTCTTTTTCACAAAGAACAGTAAACGAATGGAACAGATTATCAGTTTGTGTAGGTCTAGCAGTGTTAATATATTTAAAAATAAAATTGACATATACTTAAGAAGGGCGGGGTATACTTAGATAGATAGGTTGGACTCTGATAAGCCAAATGGCTTCCTAGTCCACCTGCCATCTAGAGTTGAATCTCTAGGGGCAATCTTGTTAAATCTTGTTAAATATATATATATATATATATATATATATATATATATATATATATATAATATATATATATTTTTTTTTTGAACGTATCCGTAGTTATTAAGTTTATATTTCCACCGATGTGAATTAAATTGTTGATCTTAGTACACACTGTGAAGACATTTCTTTTAGCGCATGCAATCTATTTCACTTGTAAAATGATCACGAAACCTCGGGCTTTTAGCGTTTCCTACTAGAAAATGCTAAAAGCCCGAGTTTTCGTGACCAGTGACACAGGGAAATGGCCGCACAGTACAATATGACCACTATGTATATTGTGTATAATGCAGAAGTCTTTAAATTACTTCTTTATTACTTCAATATAAGCTTGTGACATATATATATACACACACATTTTTTAATGACATGTTCACTTGGGAACTATATCCCACTGTGGGGCTACACAGTGCCATGTGAGTGCTAAATATTCAATATAGCATGACGCGGTACAAATGTTTGCGGTTGACGCCATGTTCTCGAAAACTCTGGCTTTTAGACACACCCGCTTTTAGACACACCCCTGATCGGAGCACTTTTTCGGATAGTGGCACCACCTGGTATATCGGAAAATAACCAAACTGAATGGAGAGGCAAATAGTGGCGCCTCACTGCGGAATCTGAATAATTTAGGCTGCGAAGTCGCGCACGATAGACAACTGTTACATTTACCAAGTAGACCGGAGCGACAGGTGCTCACTACGCACGCCACCTAGTGGTAATATACATTAACAATTTAGTGGCCCTGTTGTCGCTTCACCTGACTCGAAGCGTCCACAATGTCGCTGTGTGTGTCACCGTTACTTCGCACTGTCGCGTTGATTTTTATCACTTTCGGCTGCGGCTTACGCTTATTATGCGGGGACGACCCTCTTTGTTTTAAACCGAAAGGTAGGTTTGAATTAAAGTTTTTACTCGCGCTTGCCTTGACTTCCTGTTGACTGGGTCAGCGTGTGGTGTAACTATTATCACATGACTTCATACGTCGTAACTCATTTTGTCATGTTAAGGGGCTATCCAACATCGACAAAGGGATGATCTTAAATAAATGTTTTACTTTTACATAACCATCAACAAATTTCACCACCACCTCATCACCATTGATTCTGAATACCTACCACAGCCAACAGAAACCAGATCAAGCCACAGAAAGAACAACACACACAGCTACAATATCCCCTACTGCAGGACACAGTACAGACAGATGTCATTCTTCCCCCGGACCATCCCCGAATGGAACAGCCTGCCCCAGGAAATAGTGGCAGCCAAGTCCCTGGGCTGTTTCAAGTCCAGGCTTGCTGCCCACCTGTAACCAGACAGACCACCCCTCCCCTTCCCCCTCCCCTCTTATTTCTTATGTCTACTACCCCCCATCTACTATGTCACACACCCTTTCACTACATTTCAGAAGTGTCTACTGCAACCTCCACAAATCAGCATAATCATCAAAACATTGATGTTGGCTGATTAATAGAAGAAGAAGAATCCGGAAAAAATAATGCGCCAATAGACAATTAATTAAATTAATCGCAAATCGCAATTATTATATTAAACCAAATGCAAACAAATTGGGAAAACTACCTATTTTTAGGTTGCAATTGTATTTTGTATTTCATAATTATAAATTGCAAATTTGACAATATGACTGGTAGGTATTTTGACAGGAAAACAACATAATTTGTTTTTGTATGATGCATAAATTAATGGTAACATTAATATTAATAAGAACAGATGACAGTTTAAATTGTGCATGTTCCATTTGGTTCTTAGAAATCATTGACAGTATAGGCCCTATAGTGATCCATTTGAGTGATAATTCTTGAATGACAACATGTTTCAGGAGAACATAATTCAACTCTGCGTTTTGCTTCCTACTATGCCGACCACATGGTTCTGCAAAAGGCCCCCCAGAGGGCGACAGTGTGGGGGTACGCTAGTGCAGACGACATTGGTTCATATGTAACAGTTCAGCTCATCTCTGGACGAGATCTCACAGTTGTATCCACCCACCAAGCAACCATCAAAGCAGGCAAGTAGAGTTTCTATTTCAAGTTCACTTTGGGATCATCCGTCTTTTTAATAAGAGTTTCCAATGAATTAACAAAGGCCGTTATACTGTGTCATTTTCCTCAGCTGCATAGTAACCTTTGTTTCTTGTAATGTGTAATCTTAAGATAACACTAAAACAATAAAATATTATATTAATGTATGAAATATATATATATATATATATATATATATATATATCGCCACCTGGAAACCATATAAAGTGAACTGATGTAGGAGGAGACCCAGCAAGACGGTGGAGAGACGAACTGATGGATATGCACCTTCCTTTAAAATATGTCAGACAGATTTGAATTGACAACAAAGTTCACTTGTCTCCTAATTGTACCAGTTATTTTGATGATAAGCTGTTAGTTATTGACATTGATATGTTATCATCTCCCGATATAATATTATAATCTAATATAATCAACTGATTCTGTGCAGACATTCAAAGCGGTGGAGGAGTATGGGTGGTGAAGTTGACGGCGACACCACCAGGTGGCCCATATGTTGTCAAGGCAACAGTTGAAACGCAGAGCATCGAGATGAAAGATGTTCTGTTTGGTGATGTGTGGCTGTGTGGAGGACAAAGCAACATGCAGTTTGGTCTAGAATACGTACGAACTACAAAGATTCATTCCTCAGAAACAATAAAACTTCTGTAGTGGTTTCATCTAGTAACCAATATATTACTTTGGTCTGCAACAACTGACCAATGTTTTGTTTTGTTACCTGTTAAAGTAAAATAATATCCATTGTCAGTTTCTATTTAAATGTAATATTTTACATTGATCTTGTGAAATGTTTTACGTTTAGACACTAAATTATGTTCTATATCTGAGATTAACTATAATTTAATAGTCTTTGATGTTTGTAAACCCACACGCACAAACACACATTTAAATTAGATATATATTATGGTAAATGAGACCCATTGTCAAAAGCATGCATGTACAACATTTCTCAGAAATCCTCCAGAAAAAGATGAGAGCACATTCATTTATTTTATATGTAACAAAAAAGTAAAGGTACATTTTTATATAGCGCAGTATCCAGTCCTCAGGATTGCTCAAAGTGCTTTACACTTTACTTCCCTGACAGACCTGTTCAATCAGACACCATCTCAACTTCTCTGGGAAGCATCCAGCCATATGCTGCAATTAATTTGTGAAGGCTGCTTGTACACATATCCACCATCATCTATAGCCAGGTGTTCATTTATATAGCTGAGTGAAATGGAGTAATGTAGAGAGAAAAAAGTTGCCCCAGGTTTGCACTTACTGACCAATGAACCCGGGCTCTCTTAGTCAAGAGTCCAAAGCTCTACCCCTGAGCCACTGCACTCCGCATGTGAATATAATACTGGTGGTACATTCTTTTTTAATACTTTATGTGCAATTTCTGATATTATTTCCAGATATTTAATGCAAGTGAAGAACTTGCCAGTGCAAAGAACTACCCACACATCCGACTGTTTGATGCCAAGATGATAGCATCCCCAGTACCCCTGGCTGACCTGCAGGCAATCACTCTGCAGTGGAGTCTGCCTTCAAATGGTGAGACACACCATTTGGTGGAGGGTTATAGACATCTTGGTTGATGCAACCAATCAAAACCCAGCTCTATTTGCACTTTGGAAAACTAATACGTCACGGTCCCGACTGCTGGTTCAGCTGTCATAACAAAGGAGAGCCACGCGAAATTGCGACAGCAATATGCCACTGTTCCTCATACGGTTGTATCAATAGTACAGAGAAAGACACCATCAGTGAGCTGTCTTTGTTGTTACCCTTTGAATCGACCAGAGAACTGAAACAGTGGTCCAGTGGATTCGTTGGAATTGACAGTCACAGTGCGGATGCCAGACGACCGGGTTGGATTTATTTAACCATGAAATACCACGACTAGTGTCCGTGAAGTCACTCCTCATATATATATATATATATATATATATATATATATATATATATATATATATATATATATATATATATATATATAACGCACAGATCTCAACGACAACTTCTTTGGTGGCTCTGCCGTTACCGTAAAATCACTATTTACACAAAACCTTTAGACGGTGCGTTTGTGCATGCAATTATTTATAAACTTTACTTACTGCATTTGCACGCACACATTTATTATTATTATTTATAAGTAATATAATAATAATTATCATCACTATGCTCTGCAGGAAAGAATAAGCTTTATTATAAAATAATAATATTTTATTTCATATAGCTCCACATCCATAATTGTTCATGGCACTCCACAACATATTGCTATTAAAAGACTATACAATAAGAAGAATACTACACCCAGGTAATATTTCAAAATAAATAATAAAATAAATGTGTCTGTATTAATTAATGAATATTATGTATAAGTCATAAAAAATACCATACACATTCCATAACAACAATAATGATAAATGAATGTAAAAGTATGGTTAATAGTAATAAATAATTAAAATATAACATATTTATTAAAGTAATTACGACGTAACAATAATTTTCATTCATAAGAAAATATTGTGCAAACAATTTTTCTACTTATGAAATTTAAACAGAATATGAATATATGGGAAATATATGGTGGTAGAAAAAGGTTTTGTTGCATTTAAAAATAATAATGTTAATATGTTATTGTTTTCGTTATTATTGTCATAAACATTGATTACAAACTTGCATGGTCGCAGCACGCGGAATGTTTATATAAATAATTTATTGTTGAAAAAACAATGCGACATCGTCAAACAAAACGTAATTTCCATACTTATAAATCATGTTATATTTCGGGCAGTAACATGAGTGAATCAGCAGGCTTTCGGTCCTACACTCGTAACTTTTGCTTCTCTTGTTTCATCAGTTTGTTGCTAAATTTGCAGGACAAAGCAATACATTTTCTAATTGACTAGAAATCATGAGTATCCAAATATGTTTACAAGAGAAAAGCGGGTTTTCGATTTCTTGCTATCTGTGTCAGCTGACACGTAATTTTCAGTGCTCATTTTTACTAAGTCATGGACGGTAGGTCACCAAATAAAATATAACACATATGAATAACTATATAAACCGTTAAGACTACTATGCTGTCGTTTTAGTGATATTAAATGTGTACTATTTAATACTGAGTGAACAACATAAAGACTGTTCGACCAATACATGTCTCAGTTCAGCACCAAATCCAGTCGCTGCTAAAAGCTAGCTGAAAACAACGATCGCGTGAACAATTTGTGTGGTCGCTGGTTGCATTTGTCAAGTAGTCGTTGATTGTGGGTACATTTTAATCAGAAACGAACCATGGCTAGGAAAACGGTCACTCAAGATGAGTGGTTGCTCATGACAGCCCGCACAAGACAGGTTTTACTGTATTTGCTAGATTTATTATGTATTTAAAAATTAATAGGTCATTTTAGTTAAGTATATAGACACAAGTATTTCTATTATTTATTTTACAATATTTTCTATGGGTAGTACGTGTATTCACTATTTTTTTTAAGAGCAGTATGTTGTGAAGTGCCACAAACAATTATGGATGTGGCGCTATATGAAATAAAATATGATTATATTATAATAATGATGATGATAATTATTATTATATTATTTATAAGTATTTCGCGCATGCAATTATTATTTATAACTATTTCGCGCATGCAAAAGCAGTAAGGTTTATAAATATTTGCATGCACAAATGCACCATCTAACAGTTTTTGTGTAAAGCTAACATATTTAGTGATTTTACGGTAAAGCATAGCCCCAATGATGTCGAGTCACCGTCGAGATCTGCGAGATTTTGTGAATTTTCTTTGTTGTAGGAATGCAAGTGAATTTATTGTACCACAGTGTATGTATATGTAAGATATGTGAGAAGCTTGGCGGCTGTTGGTTGGTTTCATGGTTTGGTCAAAAGTAAGACCAAGTCAACTGTGCTACATCATTCTGTTTCTAAAATGGCGTAGTCCATAGACTTTCAATGGCTATGCGTTCTAATTTGTTTTCTGGTAAACTGGTGACATTAAAAATATGATCGTTGTTGGAATTTGTTACTTTTTATTAACTTTAAATTTGGCCCCTATCACCAAAGCGTTGACTTTTGTTTTCCTTTAAGGATTCATATTGGTTTTAGTGTTTGTGCTGTACAACAATTGATAGTTCATACATTACACACATATTCGAATGCATTTGGTCCTGTTACAAGTTTGTGTCAATGTAATGTCCTCTAATATATTGTGAACTTGGTATAAAAGTGTGTTATGTCGACACATTCCTCCTCTCCATAGCGTGTTTTTGGTCTAAAAACGGGCACATTTGTCAAGTCTTTTGGTTTTTGTGAGATGGTATTTAAAATCTTCTAAGATATGGAATGTTAACACATTTCTTGTGTGTGCACTTCATTGTGTATTTCTCACCCCAGGTGTGCTGCAGTCGTGACACGGTCACTCTGTGTCCAGTCGATGGCAACTGGACAGCAGCTCCAGTTGTTAATGTCGGGGCATCCACCGTTCAACTGTCATGGCGAGCCTGCGGTGCTGACATCTATGTGATGGGCCTGCGTTACGAGTGGCGACTGACACCCATGCGCCTATAAGAAGTGCGCCATCTACAGTGTGGAAAACGAACTGCCGGCACCTCCATTCATCTTCCAGAGATTCTTCGGACCCGGGGACAATGCCACGAACAATCTGTAACAAATTCTGACTCTGGGACCAGCTTGTAACATTGTTCGGATTCAGGGACCATATCAAGACCAACCCTTTGACACAAGAACAAATAGCACGCACGCACACACAGCACTGCCATTTGGGAAGTTTTATTCAACTATTTCATAACACACACTTAGGGGTATTCGGACAGGTCACGTGACATTTATTGTTACAATAAAGCAGCCATAATTCCTTAAACATGTCGTCCACCCCATGCGAGGGTACTCAACCACCACGCATGGGTATGGACATATGTAAACACATCTAACACCACACCCCACCTTTCCCAATACCATGGACAGGCTCACTACCCCAACTGGCATATACAGTCAAACCAAAGCATCCCTATGCCTATCTGAATACAGAGAGAAGCAAGTACTTGTTGCACAGCATCTGTTGCCATGGTTACACAAAACTTATAAACTAATTATTAAATATACAGCACGGCAGGATGTGGCACAGTAGAAGAGGCAGAAAACACACAGGATAAATGCGTTATTTTTCCACACAGTAGGAAATGTGTTATTATTCCACACAGTAGGAAATAAATCATGATAAAATGTCTGTTGTTTGTTGTGAATGCAAAATGTGCTCCATTGTAAGAACAGACAACTGGCGATGGACGAATAATTTACACTGCCAGTATATCGGCTGCACCATTTCACCATTTACACAGTTGTAACATCACTGTATAAAATGGCAACATGTTAATACAATAATAACCAAACATAACAATATTGGCACTACATGTGCCCTGTTACAACTGGTACAGGCCACAAATGTTGTGGTTGACAGCAAAGGGGGATCTAATGAAATCATCTCGTAAAAAACAACATTGGCAGTGCTTGCCGTCTTTCAAAATGTCACCAGTAATTGACAACAGTGGCTAGACGTTATAACACATTCTCTCTAAACAACATGCAAGTCATTTCAAAGACTGGCAACAGCAAAACAGTAATCTACAACATCAGCGGTTGCTACGAAATGTCACCAACAAACAATCCAACAACTGACACGCCGCCACGATCGACGTTCAACTCGCATCGAAACGCGACATCGCCAAAGCGCTACAAGGGCAACCGGGCGAATTCGGCGCAACGAGAGTGCTTCTTTCAAATACGCGAACATCAGTAACTCCGCATCGTATGTCCTGTCCGTGTCTTGTCTCTTTCTCTGTGGGCCACTACGACGTATTAGTGTCAACGCCCGATTCTATGTTCAGTGTTGTTTAGTTTTGTGACGAGGGGGTTAAATATTGTTACGGGGGACCGTTGCAATTCCCGGATGAGATCCAGGGCCAATCGAACTGAAAAAGTTCGCACTGTTGATTGGATTCCCCTGTTGTGTATCCAGACCTGGTGCTAGTGGCGGTTTGTGGACGAGACCAATGTTGCTTGTCTGTTCGATTTACGTACGTATCTGTTATGTGTATGTACTGTGTTATGTTCGAATTGCGGAGAAAGTCACCGAAGTCACCAAAATGTCCGAAACGACGAGGTTCAAGTGTCACTTCGCAAAAGAACGCTTGACATGGTTATGGACGATAATCTGGAACGTTAAACTGCATTAAAAAACGAACATTATCGAGTCATTATGCCTATTATTATACTTCGTAGGCTTACACTTCATTCCATTCAATAAAACGGTGACAAATTATTAATAACGCCTATGTTGAATTTATAGTTAAGTTTGCCTCGGTGAGCTCGTAATCGTGAGTTCCCCACCAATTCCAACTAGTCCGAAAAACTACCGACAATAGTTTATATAGGCCTATGACAATTAACGATGTCTGTCCAGATAACGATGAACCTAGCCGCAGTGTCTTTAAACGTGCCCCAACGAGTTTAAAGTTCAAAAGAATTACGTCATCGTGATTTTTGACGAAACCATGCGACTAATAGACGTAAACGAATGACGTCAAACGCCAAGAATTCCGAAACCATAAACGAATCGTATATATAACGATTTTTATGTAATATATATATATATATATATATATATATATATATATATATATATATATATATATATATATATATATATATATATATGAACGTATCCGTAGTTATTAAGTTTATATTTCCATCGATGTGAATTAAAATGTTGATCTTAGTACACACGGTGAAGACATTTGTTTTAGCGCATGCAATCTATTTCACTTGTAAAATGATCACGAAACCTCGGGCTTTTAGCGTTTCCTACTAGAAAATGTTAAAAGCCCGAGTTTTCGTGACAAGTGACACAGGGAAATGGCCGCACAATACAATATGACCACTATGTATATTGTGTATAATGCAGAAGTTTTTAAATTACTTCTTGATTACTTCAATATAAGTTTGTGACATATATATATATATTATATATATATATATTTTAAATTATTTTATTATTAATATAATTTTAATATATATATATATATATATATATATATACACACACATTTTTTAATGACATGTTCACTTGGGAACTATATCCCACTGTGGGGCTACACAGCGCCATGTGAGTGCTAAATATTAAATATAGCATGACGCGGTACACATGTTTGCGGTTGACGTCATGTTCTCGGGCTTTTAGACACGCCCGCTTTTAGATACACCCCTGATCGGAGCACTTTTTCGGATAGTGGCACCACCTGGTATGTCGGAAAATAACCAAACTGAATGGAGAGACAAATAGTGGCGCCTCACTGCGGAATCTGAATAATTTAGGCTGCGAAGTCGCGCACGACAGACAACTGTTACATTTACCAAGTAGACCGGAGCGACAGGTGCTCACTACGCACGCCACCAAGCGGTAATATAGATTAACAATTTAGTTGACTGGTTGTAGGATCACATGACGAGTAATTACTCGAAGCGTCCACAATGTCGCTGTATATGTCACCGTTACTTCGCACTGTCGCGTTGATTTTTTTCACTTTCGCCTGCGGCTTACGCTTAGTATGCGGGGACGACACTCTTCGTTTTAAACCGAAAGGTAAGTTTGAATTAAAGTTTTTACTCTCGCTTGTCTTGACTTCCTGTTGACTGGGTCAGCGTGTGGTGTAACTATTCTAGTGTCACATGACTTCATACGTCGTAACTCATTTTGTCATGTTAAGGGGCTATCCAACGTCGACGACGGGATGATCTTAAATTAATGTTTTACTTTTACATAACCATCAATCAGTATGTCCGGAAAAATAATGCGCTAATAGACAATTAATTAAATTAATCGCAAGTCGCATTTATTATATTAAACGAAATGCAAACAAATTGGGAAAACTACCTATTTTTAGGTTGCAATTTTGTATTTCATAATTATAAATTGCAAACTTGACAATATGACTGGTATTTTGACAGAAAAACAACATTAATTTTTTTTGCATGATGCATAAATTAATGCTAACATTAATATTAATAAGAACAGATGACAGTTTAAATTGTGCATGTTCCATTTGGTTCTTAGAAATCATTGACAGTATAGGCCCTATATAGTGATCCATTTGAGTGATAATTCTTGAATGACAACATGTTTCAGGAGAACATGATTCAACTCTGCGTTTTGCTTCCTACTATGCCGACCACATGGTTCTGCAAAAGGCCCCCCAGAGGGCGACAGTGTGGGGGTACGCTAGTGCGGACGACATTGGTTCATATGTAACAGTTCAGCTCATCTCTGGACGAGATCTCACAGTTGTATCCACCCACCAAGCAACCATCAAAGCAGGCAAGTAGAGTTTCTATTTCAAGTTTACTTTGGGATCATCCGTCTTTTTAATAAGAGTTTCCAATGAATTAACAAAGGCCGTTATACTGTGTCATTTTCCTCAGCTGCATAGTAACCTTTGTTTCTTGTAATGTGTAATCTTAAGATAACACTAAAACAATAAAATATTATATTAATGTATGAAATATATATATATATATATATATATATATATTTTTTTTTTTTTAAAAAAAAAAATATATATATATCGCCACCTGGAAACCATATAAAGTGAACTGATGTAGGAGGAGACCCAGCAAGACGGTGGAGAGACGAACTGATGGATATGCACCTTCCTTTAAAATATGTCAGACAGATTTGAATTGACAACAAAGTTCACTTGTCTCCTAATTGTACCAGTTATTTTGATGATAAGCTATTAGTTATTGACATTGATATGTTATCATCTCCCGATATAATATTATAATCTAATATAATCAACTGATTTCTGTGCAGACATTCAAAGCGGTGGAGGAGTATGGGTGGTGAAGTTGACGGCGACACCACCAGGTGGCCCATATGTTGTCAAGGCAACAGTTGAAGCGCAGAGCATCGAGATGAAAGATGTTCTGTTTGGTGATGTGTGGCTGTGTGGAGGACAAAGCAACATGCAGTTTGGTCTAGAATACGTACGAACTACAAAGATTCATTCCTCAGTAACAATAAAACTTCTGTAGTGGTTTCATCTAGTAACCAATATATTACTTTGGTCTGCAACAACTGACCAATGTTTTGTTTTGTTACCTGTTAAAGTAAAATAACATTCATTGTCAGTTTATATTTAAGTGTAATATTTTACATTGATCTTGTGAAATGTTTTATGTTTACACACCAAATTATGTTCTATATCTGAGATTAACTCAAATTTAATAGTCTTTGATGTTTGTAAACCCACACGCACACACGCACAAACACACATTTAAATTAGATATATATTATGGTAAATGAGACCCATTGTCAAAAGCATGCATGTACAACATTTCTCAGAAATCCTCCAGAAAAAGACGAGAGCACATTCATTTACTTTATATGTAACAAAAAAGTAAAGGTACATTTTTATATAGCGCAGTATCCAGTCCTCAGGATTGCTCAAAGTGCTTTACACTTTACTTCCCTGACAGACCTGTTCAATCAGACACCATCTCAACTTCTCTGGGAAGCATCCAGCCATATGCTGCAATTAATTTGTGAAGGCTGCTTGTACACATATCCACCATCATCTATAGCCAGGTGTTCATTTATATAGCTGAGTGAAATGGAGTAATGTAGAGAGAAAAAAGTTGCCCCAGGTTTGCACTTACTGACCAATGAACCCGGGCTCTCTTAGTCAAGAGTCCAAAGCTCTACCCCTGAGCCACTGCACTCCGCATGTGAATATAATACTGGTGGTACATTCTTTTTTAATACTTTATGTGCAATTTCTGATATTATTTCCAGATATTTAATGCAAGTGAAGAACTTGCCAGTGCAAAGAACTACCCACACATCCGACTGTTTGATACCAAGATGATAGCATCCCCAGTACCCCTGGCTGACCTGCAGGCAATCACTCTGCAGTGGAGTCTGCCTTCAAATGGTGAGACACACCATTTGGTGGAGGGTTATAGACTGCCCTCAAATGGTAACGATAACACACCAGTTACTGGCTAAGAGTGTTATAATAGACTGCCTTCAAATTGTAATGGTAAGATACGTTATTTATTGGCATGAAGAGTTACAGACTGCCTTCAAATGGTAATGGTAAGTCCCATATGCCCACATGGTGTGGTATTATAATAATTGTTAATCCATGCAAACATGCAACACTGCTTCTAAATCAAAGGGAATTCAATAAACCCACAAATGAGCCTGTGTATTCATGGTATATGTGCCAGTAGAAACAAAAGAGATGACAGCTCAGGGCAGTTAGACAGTCCACCTGTCTTGGGTACTACGTCAGTATCTAGGATATCAGACATTGTATTAGAATCTTCTTCACATACTTTGACACCGCCTTCTGAGTTAATCTCTTACGTGACAGTGTTGGTTGTCTTTGCAAGTGATTAGTTTGTGTTCAGTCTTTATGTGCACGAATTCCACCTTTAGCAGTTTTCATTCCCTTTACCAAATAACAGTTGTCAAATGCAATGATTTATGTAGCTTGGAGTCATGTAAAATTATAGAAAAACATGGTTCATGTTGTTAATGTACAACAGTTCATGTTTAATCTCCAACATTTTGTAATCTGTAGCCCGTTTTGATACATAAAATTTGATACTTGGCTGTGTTGGGTTCTAACCCATCTATGGAGATGCTCGCCTGGAGTCATTTGTTTTCTGCCAAATTGTCAACTCCACAGGAGAGAACAAAATGTTGGAAGAGCATGCTAAATAAATTGATAACTTTTGTGCTTTGATTACTGGCCATGTAGAGCCTGTTGCCAAGTTAAACTGTGTCTTGTTTATGTGTTTATCCTTTGTGTTCATTACTTGTCTTTCAGCCTCCCTGGCAGGGGGCTGGACGTATTTCTCAGCCATGTGTTGGCTCTACGGGAAACAGCTTCATGAGACTCTTGGTTACCCCATTGGGCTGGTGGAGTCATGTTGGGGTGGTACCCCAGTAGAGGCGTGGTCATCACCTGATGCCCTCAGACAGTGTGGGCTCAAACAGTCGGAGTAAGTTGACACTTTAAAAGCTGCAAGTATATAGTGGTTTACATAATACTCTTCAGGAAAGTTCATTCATTGTATTTAATTTTAGGCTTGCAGCCAGCACACAATTAGCCAACACTGTTTAGTGGCCCTACTTTTCCATTTAAACAGTCAATTTATTTCCAATTCTTGTTCTAGATTATGTTTCAAAATAGACAAATTACATTTCAGATACAGTATTTTCAAATTCAAAAAAGTATTGTTTCATTTAAATGTAGTATTTACTTTCTGTTAAAATGGATACATTCCATGACCTGTAAACTATCACACTGTTTAGATCTCAACATCTAAATACTGCAGTTTTAATAATATTTATTTCTGTTCCAAAAGGTAAATTCCATTTCAGAATGCTAATTCCGTTTTCTGCCATCATTGATCATTGTCCTTAGATGTTTTACAACAGCGCAGTGGAATTCCCATAACATCTGTATACATTCAGCCACATATGTATTAAATGGCATTAACTAAAAAAAAATCCAATAAAAAAAAACATAAACCTAGGGTATAGCAAATAGACTACCGGGGTAGCCTTTAATTAAACAAATGTAAGATGTTATCCAATAGAAGGTGAGAATATATGTGTGTGGTGTGTGTGTGTATATGTATATATATATATATATATATATATATATATATATATATATATATATATATATATATATAAAAGCCAGTATGGGGCAAATAGAACCAATTGGCTGGCTGCTGGGAGTTGGAATGCAAAGGGTGTGAGACTGTGAAGTGGTTTCTGTTACAGTCTGGAGAAGCAACTAACATCAGAATCTAACAAGAGAGAACTCATGAAAATGGACCCAGTCTTTGGCTACATGGGACCACAACAATCATCCCAGTTGTGGAACGCAATGATTCACCCTCTTCTCAACATGACCATATATGGCGCCATCTGGTATCAAGGTAACACACTGACATATCATTATGCCTGATTACACTAGATTCTGCACAAACATAAAATTTTATATTATTTTTTACAATTATATAATCTCATCTGCACTTGTTGTGGAATGATAATGAATTATTTTCTTTGACATGACAATAAAAATAACCAAATTTTCAAGAATCTTTCATGTCTTAATGTACAAATGTCTGCAATTCTCCCAACCCTGCCAAGTTCACCTGAAATTCTCAGAGGTGATAAGGAGTCTCTTTTGTCTTGATGTTTACAATCATAAACCACACTCTAATTTGATTAAATATCTACGTCATATTTCAGTATGCTTGTCAGAAGAGTTCATTCCATTGAATGTAGAACCTATCTGTATTTCTGTGATTTTGTGTTCTTTTAAAAATGATGTTAGGAAAGAACGGTTTTAGTCATGTCTCAGCATAGCAGTAGCTTGTCTTTTTTCCAGTAGCTTCTTAATAAACTAACAAGTTTTTACATACCTGTAGTTCACAGGGCACTAGAGGATAGTTTTGTTTGCAGCATTGATAACATTGTCACCATCGGAGAAATTAATAATGACTGGTCCCCTGTGCGCAGTCAGTGTGAGAATGGTTATGTTTAGGTGAGGCAAACGGCGGTCGACCAGACACGTACAACTGCACTTTCCCTTCAATGATTGATGATTGGAGGAAGAACTTCTACTTCGGATCTGGCTTTGAGACAAGCTCACTCTTCCCTTTTGGCTTTGTGCAGGTATAATCAACAATCTAACTCTAATCCAGGTAGCAGCTTTTTACATGGTTGCGCCTCAATCACCAGGATTAATCTAGGATCCCTAGAGTAAATATGATTTTAATGATTGCAAAACTCCATATTGGCTAAGGGTTTTATAATGGTTTAGGGTTCATAATAGAAGTTAGAACGGTATTTAATTGTTAATGATGTTACATTTTATTCTGCGCAACATGTTCGCTCACCAGTCAGTTGAGTGTACAGTACGTAACTTTTGTTACAAATTAATTTACATCATGTGATTTATGGATACTCAAAACAATTGTCTCTTATTACACCATCAGGTGGATGGACATTTTGCAAGTAAACTTAAAAATAGAGTCCTGAATAACAAATTCGACTAAGTTCACGTGTCTGCATTCTGGAAATGAAGCTATAGACATGATAATGTGCACTATTTTCAGCATTTTACCAAACAAGTGAGACATTTCTTTGCATCTAAAGTTCAGCTCTGGAATTCATATACATTTGTGTCATGGTATATTTCACTAGAGGTTGTACACTTTTCTTGTACACTTGTCGTGGTCTACACTGTACCAAGCAGTTGTATGTGTGTGTCTTTTTCAGATTGGTCCAAATGGCCCAGACGGCAGTAAAATCATCCGAGGTTTCCCCGACATTCGCTGGCACCAGACGGCTGATGTGGGCTACGTTCCCAACCCTCGGATGAAGAACGTCTTCATGGCGACTGCCGTTGATGATACAGACTTCTCCTCCCCCCATGGACCGTAAGCTAACTATAATTCAACGTTTGTATATGGGTGGGTGTGTGTACATGTATTGGTGCATGTGTGTATGGAAACGTTTTCTTCATAAACGGTTTGCATCTCAGGTACAAAACTCTCAATGATTAATCTATCACCATTTGGAGAAAAAGCAGATTTAAGAATTCATACTGGACATGTAAATGTGGATGTCTTATGGCAATAGTTTGATGTTGTGAACTAATTTAATTCATAACAAACATACAAATCTTTGGGAAATTGTTGTGTGTGTGTGTGTGTGTGTGTGTGTGTGTGTGTGTGTGTGTGTGTGTGTGTGTGTGTGTGTGTGTGTGTGTGTGTGTGTGTGTGTGTGTGTGTGTGTGTGTGTGTGTGTGTGTGTGTGTGTGTGTGTGTGCATGCTGTCTTCTCAATATAAAAAGTATTGTTTTGAACATTTACACAGAGATGTAATTAAGAACACTACATTTCTGTAAATTAATATAAAAGGTAAGTACCTTTTGAAGTAAAACATCCCACTTTCCCCAGAAACTTTCATATCAACATCGATTGTTACACGTAAATTTTTCTGTGTATGCTGAATATTGTTGTGTTGTATCTTATTTTCCCAGTTGTGTTACAAGATGATTAACTAAACAGTTTGACACAGGATTCATCCTCGAGACAAAACGACGATAAGTAAGCGTCTTGCTGTGGCAGGGCTGACCGTGGCCTACGGAATGGACAGAGGTCAGTTTCAGGGGCCGTTTCCAAGCAGCTATGAGATCAGTCGTACTCAGGCGACACTGACCCTGATGTATGACTTCAACAGATTCAAGATCCAACAGCGCAGCTCCAGCGGCTTTGAGGTCTGTACCACGCTCTCACCTTCCTCATGACAAAGTCCACTCAAAGTTGACTCACTAAAACCTGTAGAAATATCTAGCTAGATTTTGTATGTGTATATTATGTATGTATGTTAAAAAGTGTCTACTAGACAGTGTGCCCTTTCATGATTAATCTACAACCCCATAGAAGGGTCATAGATTAATCATTGTTCGAAATCCTCCTGTTAGTTAAAGGGTAAAAAAGTCAACGGTTTGGTGTTATGCACCTAAAAGAGTTTACACAAACTAACCATTTGCATGTACAATCAAATTTTTCACATCCGTGGTTTATTCAGATAGTGGTCTTAAAGTGGATTTTTTTAGCAAAACCACCGACACCATGAACGGGACCATCTTGGTTGATGCAACCAATCAAAACCCAGCTCTATTTGCACTTTGGAAAACTAATACGTCACGGTCCCGACTGCTGGTTCAGCTGTCATAACAAAGGAGAGCCACGCGAAATTGCGACAGCAATATGCCACTGTTCCTCATACGGTTGTATCAATAGTACAGAGAAAGACACCATCAGTGAGCTGTCTTTGTTGTTACCCTTTGAATCGACCAGAGAACTGAAACAGTGGTCCAGTGGATTCGTTGGAATTGACAGTCACAGTGCGGATGCCAGACGACCGGGTTGGATTTATTTAACCATGAAAATAACCACCAACAGCTGCCATACTTTTCCTCATATATTATATATATATATATATATTTTATATATATATATATATATATATATATATATATATATATATACACATACACTTTGTTACAAACAAAATTCATTTGCATTCCTCTAACGAAGAAAATTTACAAAACAAACGCACAGATCTCAACGACAACTTCTTTGGTGGCTCTGCCGTTACCGTAAAATCACTATTTACACAAAACCTTTAGACGGTGCGTTTGTGCATGCAATTATTTATAAACTTTACTTACTGCATTTGCACGCACACATTTATTATTATTATTTATAAGTAATATAATAATAATTATCATCACTATGCTCTGCAGGAAAGAATAAGCTTTATTATAAAATAATAATATTTTATTTCATATAGCTCCACATCCATAATTGTTCATGGCACTCCACAACATATTGCTATTAAAAGACTATACAATAAGAAGAATACTACACCCAGGTAATATTTCAAAATAAATAATAAAAATAAATGTGTCTGTATTAATTAATTAATATTATGTATAAGTCATAAAAATACCATACACATTCCATAACAACAATAATGATAAATGAATGTAAAAGTATGGTTAATAGTAATAAATAATTAATATATAACATATTTATTAAAGTAATTACGACGTAACAATAATTTTCATTCATAAGAAAATATTGTGCAAACAATTTTTCTACTTATGAAATTTAAACAGAATATGAATATATGGGAAATATATGGTGGTAGAAAAAGGTTTTGTTGCATTTAAAAATAATAATGTTAATATGTTATTGTTTTAGTTATTATTGTTATAAACATTGATTACAAACTTGCATGGTCGCAGCACGCAGAATGTTTATATAAATAATTTATTGTTAAAAAACAATGCGACATCGTCAAACAAAACGTAATTTCCATACTTATAAATCATGTTATATTTCGGGCGGTAACATGAGTGAATCAGCAGGCTTTCGGTCCTACACTCGTAACTTTTGCTTCTCTTGTTTCATCAGTTTGTTGCTAAATTTGCAGGACAAAGCAATACATTTTCTAATTGACTAGAAATCATGAGTATCCAAATATGTTTACAAGAGAAAAGCGGGTTTTCGATTTCTTGCTATCTGTGTCAGTTGACACGTAATTTTCAGTGCTCATTTTTACTAAGTCATGGACGGTAGGTCACCAAATTAAATATAACACATATGAATAACTATATAAACCGTTAAGACTACTATGCTGTCGTTTTAGTGATATTAAATGTGTACTATTTAATACTGAGTAAACAACATAAAGACTGTTCGACCAATACATGTCTCAGTTCAGCACCAAATCCGTCGCTGCTAAAAGCTAGCTGAAAACAACGATCGCGTGAACAATTTGTGTGGTCGCTGGTTGCATTTGTCAAGTAGTCGTTGATTGTGGGTACATTTTAATCAGAAACGAACCATGGCTAGGAAAACGGTCACTCAAGATGAGTGGTTGCTCATGACAGCCCGCACAAGACAGGTTTTACTGTATTTGCTAGATTTATTATGTATTTAAAAATTAATAGGTCATTTTAGTTAAGTATATAGACACAAGTATTTCTATTATTTATTTTACAATATTTTCTATGTGTAGTACGTGTATTCACTATTTTTTTTTAAGAGCAGTATGTTGTGAAGTGCCACAAACAATTATGGATGTGGCGCTATATGAAATAAAATATGATTATATTATAATAAACTTATAATTTCCTGCAGATCATGATAATTATTATTATATTATTTATAAGTATTTCGCGCATGCAATTATTATTTATAACTATTTCGCGCATGCAAAAGCAGTAAGGTTTATAAATATTTGCATGCACAAATGCACCATCTAACAGTTTTTGTGTAAAGCTAACTTATTTAGTGATTTTACGGTAAAGCATAGCCCCAATGATGTCGAGTCACCGTCGAGATCTGCGAGATTTTATGAATTTTCTTTGTTGTAGGAATGCAAGTGAATTTATTGTACCACAGTGTATGTATATGTAAGATATGTGAGAAGCTTGGCGGCTGTTGGTTGGTTTCATGGTTTGGTCAAAAGTAAGACCAAGTCAACTGTGCTACATCATTCTGTTTCTAAAATGGCGTAGTCCATAGACTTTCAATGGCTATGCGTTCTAATTTGTTTTCTGGTAAACTGGTGACATTAAAAATATGATCGTTGTTGGAATTTGTTACTTTTTATTAACTTTAAATTTGGCCCCTATCACCAAAGCGTTGACTTTTGTTTTCCTTTAAGGATTCATATTGGTTTTAGTGTTTGTGCTGAACAAAAATTTATAGTTCATACATTACACACATATTCGAATGCAATCCTGTTACAAGTTTGTGTCATTGTAATGTCCTCTAATATATTGTGAACTTGGTATAAAAGTGTGTTATGTCGACACATTCCTCCTCTCCATAGCGTGTTTTTGGTCTAATAACGGGCACATTTGTCAAGTCTTTTGGTTTTTGTGGGATGGTATTTAAAATCTTCTAAGATATGGAATGTTAACACATTTCTTGTGTGTGCACTTCATTGTGTATTTCTCACCCCAGGTGTGCTGTAGTCGTGACACGGTCACTCTGTGTCCAGTCGATGGCAACTGGACAGCAGCTCCAGTTGTTAATGTCGGCGTAACCACCGTTCAACTGTCATGGCGAGCCTGCGGTGCTGACACCTATGTGATGGGCCTGCGATACGAGTGGCGACTGACACCATGCGCCTATAAGAAGTGCGCCATCTACAGTGTGGAAAACGAACTGCCGGCACCTCCATTCATCTTCCAGAGATTCTTCGGACTCGGGGACAATGCCACGAACAATCTGTAACAACTTCTGACTCGGGGACCAGCTTGTAACATTGTTCGGATTCAGGGACCATATCAAGACCAACCCTTTGACACAAGAACAAATAGCACGCACGCACACACAGCACTGCCATTTGGGAAGTTTTATTCAACTATTTCATAACACACACTTAGGGGTATTCGGACAGGTCACGTGACATTTATTGTTACAATAAAGCAGCCATAATTCCTTAAACATGTCGTCCACCCCATGCGAGGGTACTCAACCACCACGCATGGGTATGGACATATGTAAACACATCTAACACCACACCCCACCTTTCCCAATACCATGGACAGGTTCACTACCCCAACTGGCATATACAGTCAAACCAAAGCATCCCTATGCCTATCTGAATACAGAGAGAAGCAAGTACTTGTTGCACAGCATCTGTTGCCATGGTTACACAAAACTTATAAACTAATTATTAAATATACAGCACGGCAGGATGTGGCACAGTAGAAGAGGCAGAAAACACACAGGATAAATGCGTTATTATTCCACACAGTAGGAAATGTGTTATTATTCCACACAGTAGGAAATGTGTTATTATTCCACACAGTAGGAAATGTGTTATTATTCCACACAGTAGGAAATAAATCATGATAAAATGTCTGTTGTTTGTTGTGAATGCAAAATGCGCTCCATTGTAAGAACAGACAACTGGCGATGGACGAATAATTTACACTGCCAGTATATCGGCTGCACCATTTCACCATTTACACAGTTGTAACATCACTGTATAAAATGGCAACATGTTAATACATTAGACACAGACAAGCATGTGTTACATCTCCTTACACATTCGCACTGAAGCCACCTTTTAACAAAAACACTGCATTATGCATAATAGTAATAATAACCAAACATAACAATATTGGCACTACATGTGCCCTGTTACAACTGGTACAGGCCACAAATGTGGTTGACAGCAAAGGGAGATCTAATGAAACCATCTCGTAAAAAACAACATTGGCAGTGCTTGCCGTCTTTCAAAATGTCACCAGTAATTGACAACAGTGGCTAGACGTTATAACACATTCTCTCTAAACAACATGCAAGTCATTTCAAAGACTGGCAACAGCAAAACAGTAATCTACAACATCAGCGGTTGCTACGAAATGTCATCAACAAACAATCCAACAACTGACACAAACTACTGTGTCGTCACAATCATAAGGCGGTTGCCTCGTCACCTTGAGGGTGTCTAATGTCACCTCGTGGGTGTCTAATGTCACCTTGTCAAAAAGGTGTACATCTAATGTCATTTTGTCACCTCAAGAGTAGACATCTAGGGTCACAGTTTCTTCATTCAACAGATTCCTGCTGACTTTAGGAGAGCAGAAAAACCGATTGCCAACTAATCTGCAGATGTAGTTGTTACATCACCATAGTAGCTATCTCATTATTAGCTAATCAGCAGATGTAATAGCTAGATGACCTGAGCAGCTAACTCATTATTAGATAATCTGCAGATGTAGTAGGTACGTCACCACATAGCTAACTACTTGTTACGTTATCTAACTTGCATGCAGTAATCTGCAGTTGCTGTCTGCATAATACATATGTAGTAACGAATTTGTGGCAATAATATAGTCTTCAGTGTTTAACTTACACTTGGGTTATAACAAGAACATTTAGGGATATCTATTGTAGTTTAAAAAAATACTAAAACAGAATGGCTTTTTTCTAGTTATAGTCTGCTCATTTTGTGACTCGAACAATTCTACCAGCACAACATCCGACCGGTGGCAATCTACGAAACCTGACACTCAGTATGTGACTGTGTGTCACACAGGATAATCTCCCTGCTAAACCAGTGGGGGTCCCACAGCATTCGTACACAGGCGTATGCCTGGCGGCTTCTTGGCACATGTGGCCCACGTTTTCATAATCGCGACAGCAGTTTAAGCGCGGCCACATTCGGGACAGAGGATGTCTTCTCCGTCGGTTAGGAAGCCACGTCCTACTAGAGAACAGTTGCACTTGTAGCAGGAGAAACAGTCGCTGTGCCAGTGGCGCTCTTCAAACGAGATGAACTTAGTGCCGCCCAGACCTACAGACACACAGCACAGCACAGGGTTATCATTGTGATGTTGTGGCATCAACAAAATGTTTTGGAAGACAAAATACATGTTGTAATTACAAAAGCTGATGGTCTTGTCTTTAGAAGTCCCACCTCCATCCAGTTTTGTGGAAAATGTGGCTGTTATTTGGTGGTTATGCATTCATAAACACCAAGCATTACATTACTGAGCAGACTAGTTACTGCCCTGGCTTCATGGGCATAATCAGACATGACCAGTAGAATATTTATTCTGCAGGCAAACAATTTCATTGCAAACAATGCTTGGCATGCAGTATACCTTCAATATATGTACTGTAGCATTAAGAATATGCATTGAAATACTAGTAAATCAAGGAACCTATATATTCACAACATAATTTGTTTATTTGGCTCTGTTAAAAACGCAAGAAAACTCAATGTTTACCAAATGGAAGAACTTCATGTGGCATGGGACATTTACAAATATTTAAAGTAGTGCATAGTGCCACCTAGAATAAGGAACTGACATTATTATAATTTGTTATTATACTGATGACATCTATTCACAACAGTACATTATGCCTAATAGGCTTGTGTTCTGTTTCCAAAGAGCATGTGGTTTCTCTATGTAAGAATCTATGGAACTTAAACTCAAAAGAAAGGAACATTGCACATATGTGACATAAGGAAAGGAAATATTTATTTGTCATAAACATGACAAAAACAAACGTTTTGAAAAAACAACTACCATACAATATAATGAAGCAAAATATGTAACAAAAAACGAAGTTGTTAGTAGATAATGCATGACATGTAGATAAACAATTATGTCGTATAACGAATGGAAGAATCCTATAGTTGTTATCGTAAGAGCCACCTTATAAAAATTATTTGAAACATTAATTAAACTTATATAAACAGTTTGAAATCCCTAATACAATTAATGAATAATAACTATCAGCCTAACTGCATGGCCTAGAGACTATAGCTATGACAGAAACAGCAGGAGAAGGTCCCGGAGAATTGATGGAGACCAGACAAGCAGAGTTAGGAGGAGGATAAAGTTGATGGGACATGTAGAATGAACAGGGAAATGGTTAGCAAAGAAGGCAGATGCCCAGAGTTGAAGGGAAAAGAATGGAACAATCTAGACTGCACTTTCAGGTTTACACAAGGAGAGATTTGGAGGATCTGGACAAGTGAGTAAAAGACAGGACAGTTGGTGAAGGTAAGAAAAAGTGACAAACGACAACCAGAAATTGCTGATCAGGATCCAGAAAGAAGAAGCTGCCACTGACCAGTGATGGGCTTCGTGCACTTGCAGCACTTCTTGGCAAACAGCTCCCCAAAGCACTCGGCACAGTATGGCTTCTCCTCGCGTGACGTGAACTTTTCCCCTGCCAGCACCTTGTCACAGTTAGTGCACGTGAAGCACTCTCGGTGCCACGGGGTCGACTTGTACGTGATGCCCCCCTTGTTGATCACCTGCAACACACCGTCACTCAGTCATGCTTCATCGCTCAATAACTCTAATCAGCAATAACTTAATTTTTATTATGAAATCATGTGGGGTGAGTTTGTCAATGTCAGTTTCAAAAATGTAGGGGGTTGACATTTTATGGAGTGCCAGTGGATCCAAAAGGGTGGGTCATAGATGTTTTAGTTATGAATTCTGCCAAGTAGGATTGTGATTTTGGCTGGTTAAACAGAATGGCTAAAATGTTAATTGTCATTGCAATACTGCCTTCTACAAACATGACACTGGTTGTGACAGCAATTTTTAAAAATTTACATATACAAGTGTATTAGATTTCTACCACAGAATAATGTTTTGACAAATCACATTAAACCTCAACATTTCCAAAGTTTTTAAGTAATGTTTAAAAAATAAATGACTACACAATATTCACAACACATCTAACAATACCTGGTTGCTGTAATACAAGTTCAGCAATCTCTTGTTTATCCAGTTGTTTTGCAATATGCAAATTTTGTGTGGGAACCATTTTGATACCAGGTTATATATGGTGTCTTACTAATCCGCACATTTCGTTTACACAACAAAAAAGTTGGGAACGAAAGTATGCGAATTAATGACACCTGACTGAATAACTAATGTTGGAGGTCAGTTTCATATGTGAAGTCACAAGTTTTCAAAATGAAAATGTCGACTGAATGTAACATTGAGTTATGGAATACTCCCTTTTTAGCATGTTAAACAGCACACTACATGTCTTGGAGGTCCCACCAACAAGGTATCGTCAGTAATGAGCACAATGTAGTTGCAAAATATCAACAACAGTCGAACAGTTAAATTACAATACTGGGCCAGTTTCTTTATTGTGAGTATCATGGCTTGTAATGATGTCGAGATGTAGTGAGACAAGGCACCCTAAAGTAGTTGTAGAAGCAGAGACTTACCCCGTTGCACTTGGCACAGCGCTGGGCGTACTGGTCCTCATAGCAAGGCACACACACGATGTCCTGGTCATGGGGGATGAAGCTCTTGTTGCCAATCGGCTGCTGGCACACCTTGCAGCAGAAGCACTGCTCATGCCACTGCTTGCCCTTGTACTGTACTTCTTCATGCCTGCAACAACCTTGGTCAAGTACTCATACTTCTTCATGCCTGCAACAACAACCTCGGTCAAGTACTCGTACTTCTTCATGCCTGCAACAACTACCTCTCAAGTTGTACTTCTTTGCCTGCAACAACACCCTCGGTCGTACTGGTACTCTTCATGCCTGCAACAACAACCTGGTCAAGTACTCGTACTTCTTCATTGCAACAACAACCTCGGTCAAGTACTCATACTTCTTCATGCCTGCAACCAACCTCGGTCAAGTACTCACTTCTTCTGCCTCACACAACTGTCAGTACTCGTACTTCTTCATGCCTGCAACAACAACCTCGGTCAAGTACTCGTACTTCTTCATGCCTGCAACAACAACCTCGGTCAAGTACTCGTACTTCTTCATGCCTGCAACAACAACCTCGGTCAAGTACTCGTACTTCTTCATGCCTGCAACAACAACCTCGGTCAAGTACTCGTACTTCTTCATGCCTGCAACAACAACCTCGGTCAAGTACTCGTACTTCTTCATGCCTGCAACAACAACCTCGGTCAAGTACTCTACTTCTTCATGCCTGCAACAACAACCTCGGTCAAGTACTCGTACTTTTCATGCCTGCAACAACAACTGGTCAAGTACTCGTACTTCTTCATGCCTGCAAGTAACAACCTGGTCAAGACTCGTACTTCTTCATGCCTGCACAACAACCTCGGTCAAGTACTCGTACTTCTTCATGCCTGCACAACAACCTGGATCAAGTACTCATACTTCTTCATGCCTTGCAACAACAACCTCGAATCAAGTACTCGTACTTCTTCATGCCTGCAACAAAAACTTCGGTCAAGTACTCGTACTTCTTCATGCCTGCAACAACAACCTCGGTCAAGTACTCGTCTTCTTCATGCCCAACAACAACCTCGGTCAAGTACTCGTACTTCTTCATGCCTGCAACAACAACCTCGGTCAAGTACTCGTACTTCTTCATGCCTGCAACAACAACCTCGGTCAAGTACTCATACTTCTTCATGCCTGCAACAACAACCTCGGTCAAGTACTCATACTTCTTCATGCCTGCAACAACAACCTCGGTCAAGTACTCATACTTCTTCATGCCTGCAACAACAACCTCGGTCAAGTACTCATACTTCTTCATGCCTGCAACAACAACCTCGGTCAAGTACTCATACTTCTTCATGCCTGCAACAACAACCTCGGTCAAGTACTCATACTTCTTCATGCCTGCAACAACAACCTCGGTCAAGTACTCATACTTCTTCATGCCTGCAACAACAACCTCGGTCAAGTACTCATACTTCTTCATGCCTGCAACAACAACCTCGGTCAAGTAATCATACTTCTTCATGCCTGCAACAACAACCTCGGTCAAGTACTCATACTTTTTCATGCCTGCAACATTCTGTGTCAAGTATTCATACTTATCGATGCCTGAAGTAACAACCTGAGTCATTGACTCATACGTCTCCATGCATACAACATTGGGCAACTACTATTGTCATATTTCTTCATGTCTACAACATTCTGAATCAAGTACTCATACTTCTTCATGCTTCCAACAACATTCTGAATCAAGTACTCATAGTTTTTCATGCCTACAACAAACTTCTGGATCAAGTACTCATACTTCTTCATGCCAACAACATTCTCAGTCGAGTAGTCTTCTTCATACCAACAACATTCTGAGTCAAGTAGTCATACTTCTTCAAACCAACAACATTTTGGATCAAGTACTCATATTTTCTCATGCCTACAACAACATTCTGGGTCAAGTATTCATAATTCTTCATTCTACTTCCAGCAGGGCTTTATGCAGGACCAACTTATTGCCAGTCACACATGTTTTGGTGGACACATAGATGTTAACTGATAAGCCAGTTTACAAACTTTCAAAATGTGTCTGATGACCTGAAATGGACTACAAACACACATGTGACACCATTTACACTTAGTTTCAAGCATAACTGACAATAACTATGGTTTTGGAAGACCTTTGTTTTGCTCCTTCATTTTGTACCCGTCCAACACCCATCCACCCATATTTCTATCCGTCCACAATGCTTTTTACCCATCTAAATGACAGGTGGACGGGTCTTTGCATAAAGCTACGACTTCAAGTAATCTAGCGTCTTAGCAAGTGACAAAACCAGCCAAGGAAGCACCTCTATAGAAAAGACAGAGCTGCCTGAAGTATGCTACTTCATTTGTTTTGCTTCAGCATCATTAGTGGAAGCATCCCTGGTGAAGCCACATAACGAGGTGTTGGGACATTGTTAGTGGGGATGGGAGACAGGAAATGATATAGTGCCCTGGCTGATGGACATTAAGGCTTGGATGGAGTTGCTAACAGGGCAACTAACAGACCCAGTAGGTGGCTGACTCACACTGACGTCAACATGTCACTACAGTTGTATTAACCATGGTGTTATGGGGACCATGATGTTATGAGGACCGTGATGAGCACAGTGTGAGTGGGACTACAACTCACCAGCACGAAACACGTTGCCGCAGCCATCACAGCGGGCGGCAAAGTTGTTGTCATGGCAGTCCGCGCAGTATAGCTTGTCATCCTTCGATGCGAATGGCTGGTCAACAAGTGATCCCTGGCAGTCACAGCACTTGAAACACTTCTCATGCCAGTGTCTGTCCTTGTACGAGAGATCCTGCAACAGAAAGTGACACAACATTCTTGAAGAGTTTCTGATACCAATTTCTGTTGTTGTATGAGATAAAGTTCCACATAACACTTGAAATATTTCTTACATCAGCGTCTGAAAATTACACCTTTTCAACATAAATCCTTGGAAACCACACTCATAGGTGCATCAAGACAAAAGCATTACAAATGCTATCAACAGACGGACTGATATACTAGGGAACAGGGTTACAAAGTAGTTGTGTTGATGGAACGGTGAAATATTTACAACCAGTTTGACAGTAAGAGTGAGACAATTCCAAATACTTGGTGCAGCAACAGAAACATATTTTGTTATTCAACACCAAGCCTGAGATATTCCAGCTGTTCTGATAATCAATTTCCATGGTCCATTTAATCCAGACTCAGCTAACCTATGAAGAATTTAATCTGAGACATATTAGAGCCTTGTGAGAGTTATCTATAAGAAACACTACGACTGCAGTTGACACGAGGTCCCATGTGTGAGCATAATCACAGAAAGTTACAATCAATACTAGATTATAAGCATCGTCTTTTATTCTAACTTTCAGAAATCAATCCATTCTTAGTACAGTAACAAGTCAACATCATTACTATAACTATAGCAAACAAACCTGTCGATATAATATGCAGAATGAAATGTACCTAACTATGGTTGAGTTTGTTTGTGTGTGTGTGTGTGTCGTGCATGCGTGCGTGCGTGCGTGTTGTGCGTGCGTGCGCGTGGGTGTGCGTACTGGCGGGTGGGTGTGTGTGCATACATGTATATGTGCATGTATGTGTGTCATTGTGTGAAGGTGTGTTAAGGTGCGTGCATCCATGCATGGATGCATAAAACATTTTCTCCAGGTTGGAATGCACCTCTGGTTGCCATATTTTCAGGGCTTCATTTATAATCATTTAAACAAAAACTAACATCTTTAATTTGTTGATATTCCACATCGGTTAATTTAAATAAAGTTGTAGGGACATTAGACACATGTTAATTGACCATTCACAACATTACATATGTTAGTTAATGATCTTTCTTATCAGTTGGGAAGTCTTACTAACTTCTTACATAATGTTAGTAGCCTATGTAACACTCAAATTTAATTTACAGGAAACCCATATTTTAAATGATGAGTTTTCAATAGCAACAACTTGCAAAAAACAATTCATTTCATCCCATCTGATGGCACCATTATAGCTATACCTTTGCAACTGTTGAACGGAAAATATTGTTGCACCAGAGGGGTCAACAACCCTATAGGATTAATCAATTATCAGTGTTTGTTCATCTGGAGGCTACCCCTGAAGGCTGAAGTGGTCTGCCAGCCAATCAGACTCAGCAGTCTGGCAGAATGCAAATAAAGTAAACAAACAAACATAAACCGTATAGTAATGTGATACTGAAATGAAAATAAATAATATACTGGGTTTAATGTAAAATGGAAGAGGTAAATATTTATACATATTGGGAAAGTGTTTAGATGTGCCCACATATCTGGCTTCAGGATAACCAGGTTATTGGGTCCCTAAGTCTAAGTCTAATACTTTGAACATCTCAGATCTTTTAAAACAAACAAATAAAGACATTGTCATCAAGCAGATTCCTGGTGTTGTTATTTTTACCAAGATGTCATCTGACTAAGGAAGCATATTGGTCAACACTCGGTAGTCTGCTTGTCATTGTCTGATTATAAGTAATCAAATTAATTTTTTTTTAAGTTCATAATTGTTTAGCTTGTCATAACCCTAACAGTTTAAGACTAGGTGTATTCATTGACTCTTCATTGCTTTTTATATTGCTGTTTGAAGTTTCAATAGAGTAGTATCAACTGGTAATTAAAATAATATATAGAAGTTGCAATTGAAAGGAAATCTTGCAAGATCTGTTTGTAATTTTCTGAAATGTTGTCAACAGTTTTGCTTTTGCCAGAAGCAACACATGAAAACAATAGACGGGTTCTGAAACGTGGTCACCAGCAAAAGGAAAAGATGCCCACTAGTCCACTACCGACGGATTGACAACGTTAAAGTGTGGACATATCTGGAGCTGTTGCAGTTATTGTTGCATGTAATCATACCAGATGGAAGACGTCTGCATGTTCTCAGTACAAAGGTCCAGGCACTGGCTGAGTAAGTAAGAAAGTAAGTAAGGAGATACTGTTCATATTTTGTGCAGCTAAAACACCTTTTCTATATACAGCAGTACTTGATTCACTGTTGTTTTCTGGCATTACTTTAAAACTTATTTCAGGTAAAACAAATTATGTATCTGATCTAATACTCTACTCAACTCATGTAAACATATGAATATCTGGTGATTTTTGTTCTCCTTGTGCTTCTATGGAAAGGGACCTTCCCATAGCTTCTGAGTGATAAAAGACAGGGATTTTCTCAAAGTCACCAATCGGCTAATACAAGTTAAATTAATCAAACGTGTCAAACAGATTTGGTTTCACCACCCACTAAGCATAGCTTTGTAATTCTTGGCATCTTCTCAAGCCAGGAGCACTACTGACTACACTGTATATCATCTCATCTTGTTGAAACCTCACATTATCGCTGGGCCATCAGCCAATCATCTGACAACATTTAGATATCAGCATTTTCGGATTTAATTGCCTGCGATTATCTCTCATCGTTGATCAGAAAAGTGACGACAGATATTTCTTGGAAGTTGAACTGTTTCCAGGATCCACAGGACAAGGACAATAAATAGGTCAAACTAAAACTGATTCAACAAACTTCTTTACTAAACATGGGGAAAAGAGCCACCAGGGGTACCGTGTTCAACTACCACCTTGGTTTGAAAGGAAGGTCTTAGGGACAACAAACGCACTAAGCCCCCAATTGCAGTGTCTCCCCGAAGGCACGGGGCAGGGATCTGAGGGGATGGTACTGTGAAGGTTCCCATGCTTGGAAACATCCGATTTATCTCAAGACCTACACAGAGTGTTTTTGTCATCAAAGGCAGCAGTAACATCCACGCTGCGGGAGGCTGGGTGAGAAGTGCCATGGCAACACCCACTGGCTATTCGAGGAACTCTAAAGATAGACTGAGAAGTTTAACATGCCATGTTTTAGTCCTGACTACAGGAATAAACTCGATGGCATCTGAAAATGTAATTTACATACATTCTCTAAAAGGATAGTTGCCACGGTGTAACAGAGGGAAAATATTGTTCCAGTAATTATTACACCGTTGTAATTGTCATTCATTTGTATGTGCATAATATCTAACTAATTATGTAATAGATTGGCAAAGTTGCAATTTATATGATTTATATTCAGTATTTTCCCATGATGAACTACCTCACTGTTTTGTTAAGCCACTTTGTGCCAAAATATATGTACAAATTGCCACCCCATAGCTATTGGCAACCTAGGAAAGTTCTCAAAGAAATTGTTGTCATTCAGTGAAACACTGGTACCAAGACAGAGGTAAGCATGATTAATTATTTACAAGTAGTGCAATAAACATGTTTATGTGCTGATGACTTGTAGTTTTATTAGTTCCCCTCTACATGAAGGTTAAAACACACTTCAGACTGCAACATTTTAAAGCTAGTTTTAAAAATAGTTCTGGGGCCATGACTCCAGTCCCATATAAAGTTGTACTGCCCCTTCCGTGTTCGCTCAGCCCATCCTACCACTTCCCCATCTTTCCAGTCAGGGTTACCTGTGTTAGTGGGCATATGATGAATGATAAATTGAATGCAAGCTTACTGGTAAATCTAAAAAATGCACCATCCAGCCCATTCCGTCATGTTGATATAATGTAGCAAATTAATAATTAATATTATCCTGAGGATGCTTCCTTAAAATGTGCAAATTCAGTTACCATGCACTTTTTACATGCTATGATGACATATGATAAACCTGTAAGAAATGTGGCATATTATTGTTTTGTTAAGAATCTATCTTGTAGAGCTATATGTGTTGTTTTCAATTCAATTAATATTTATGTGGTCATTTCATAATTGTTTCACAACACTGCTTCCAATATTGCACAAATTGTGTGGTGCCAGTGGGTGCTTTTACTGATCCTCCGACCATACCAATGTAATATAGCACACATGGCTTTTCACCCAATTGTCTGTTTCTGTTTTATGGAACTACATAATCGGCAACACCAAAAAGTAATTTTCAGTATGTAGATTCATGTAACTGTTCCTAGGATGCTTCCTTGCTTAAAATTATGAAAACATCAATGTTGTTGTAGATTAGTTTCGAGTCTGTGCCAACCATGGACTTTCATATCAACCAATCTATTGATACTGAGTCAGAGATTGAATAATCCTTTTGTTTTGCTATGCCCCTGAGCTTGGTTTCCAAGGCTTTAGTTGGGACAGAAGTTATCTTCTTATTGTTGTTATTGTTGTAAGCTACCTTCGAGTCTGTGCCGATCGTGGTCTTACACTCCTCGCAGGTGTTGGCGAAGAGGTTCTCGTAACACTTGATGCAGTAGGGGTGTTCCTCACGCAGGATGTAGCGGTGTCCAGTCAGGGACATGTCACAGTTCCAGCAGGAAAAGTGACCACTATGCCAGTCCTGGTCCATGGCTTTTGTGTATTCACCCGAGAAGATCAACTACAACAAACAAGAGAAATCTGAGTAATGACTTTGTTTAAAAAAATGTAGTTCTTAAAAACATCCCACTACTATAACTCTTACACTTCACTGCCTTGCAGACCCGTTCTGTCCAAAACCATTGCAAATTTGCTGGGAAGCATTCAGCCATAATGTAATTACTGCACAAAGACTACCACTAAAAACATCAATCACTATACCCTGTATGTGTTTATAAAGCTAGGTCAACTAAAGCAATGTTGAGTGAACAAAATCACCAATGTCTCATAACAGCAGGAAGAAGATTCAAAACCAGATATTCTTCAGTGTGATGCTTTACCCACTATGCTGCCAACCCTCATAGAACTAGACCCACTGCCAAATGTTTGTTTCTTTATCACACTGACACTACATACAGTGACCAACCAATCCACCATACACCACAACGTTTGTTCTCTGAATATCTATAGCATTGCAAGCCTTGCATTTTATTAATTTCAGCTGTGCACTGATTGGTCAGTAGCCACAATGCAAGTCTTCTTAATTTTTGGACATGCACAGTAGACTAAAACCATCAAATTACGTAAGTTGCCAGTTTTGTTAAATTAATTATTAATTATTTTGTTGAATTAAACCAGCATAAACAAAGTTATAATTTTGGGGTGAATAAACACACAAATCTTTAGACAATTATGTTAATCTAGACCCAGCTTAACACATCTGTGTTATGTATCTGCGTAACACATCTGTGTAGCACGTATGCAAACTCAGTGATCCACACAGTCGTGATCAATGATCTGTATAACCACGATCCTGATCTGTGCACTATGTAAACAAACACCTGCTTCAATTAGAAACGGACCATGCACCTATATACATGCTTGCATGGAAACGTGGTATTACGCACACAAATCTGCTTAGTTTGGCATGTGTGTACACATGTGTGCATGTGCACGCAAACGCATGCACACTCATGCGTGTATGCACGCACAGATGTGTTAGTGATAGCACAGGAGTAATTACTGCACTGACAGAACTTGGGAAATGGATAACGTATTGTTTTCCCCATGGTGATGTTGTAAATGAATGCACGAACACATTTGGTAAATTTATATTAAGATGAAAAATAATGGGTGTTATATAAGAACCATGTTCTCAATTTGACCAGTTCACATATAAAAAACCTGCAGTGCTTTGTGAGTGCAACTGGGTCACCTGATAACTGAGTGGCTGGGTGACTGTGGTTTAAGAGTAAGTGAGCAGGCACTTGGGGTACTTTGTCACAGTCTGGTGTGTCCTGTCCACTTTGTCCTGTTTGGTCCACTAAGGACTCCAGGACAATGCGAGTGTGTCATGCACTGTCAAATTTGACAGTTCCTATGTCTCATGTATTATGTCTTTATTATGATACAAGTACACTCTGAAGGAGGGAAAATTAGTTGAAGGACTAGGAAGATAACTTATAGTGTGACCATAGTGAGTGTGACATATACAGGGATTTGACAATATTGCATTTCAAAGACATGGGTTTGGAAGACATGTTATGGGACATTGTACTAGAAGGCATGGAGTTGGATGACATCAGGATTTGAATATAAGGGGCTGGGAGGCATGGGGTATAAAATATATGGGATTGGATGGCATGGGGCTAGACGGAATGGGGATTAGAACATGAGTTTGGATTGCGTTGGGTTATAAGATAGTTGATTACATTTGTGAAATGACAGAACATTGTCTTGTGGTCAGTAAAAAATCATACAAACTAAAAAACTGTAATTACATAGGCAGTCACAGACAAATATTCCATACATTCACACTGGTTCTGGCATTGGTGATAAGGTTACATAATTTAGTCAGTTATAAAATAAATACATAAGTAAATTGCATCGATTTAAAATAAATATTTAAAAATAAAATAAATATAAATAAATATAATAACTATGTATTTAAAATAAATTATTTAATTACATAAATTTATTTTAACTCAATATTTATTTTTATTTATTTCTTATATATACTTAATTTTAAAATATTTATTTTAAATCAATATTATTTATTTATATATTTTAAGGCATGGAGCATGGAATGTGAGACTGGACAGTATGGGCTTGGAAGATACAGGGTTAGCACAGATGTACACGGGGCTGACAGAGCTGGGAAGACTAGGGGATGAGATGTATGAAGCTAATACTGTAGCGTGGAAGGTGCAAAGACACAGTTTGGGGAAGACAGGGCTGATCTGCCTCACTGCAGGTGATTACATAAGTGAATAAACATACGCTGGATGACAGGTCCAGCCAGCCAGTTAGTTACCAAGCTATATTAGGTGATGCAAACACCAAAAGAATGTTGGTATTTTACGGGCCTAATACTAATAGCCAGATGTAGGTCTAGACTGTATGACCCCACCAATCCCTCCTCTTCCTCCCTTGTAACCTGATCCCAGCAGGGAGCTCTTCCCAATGTATCCATGGGAGGCATCCCCACTGCTAGGTCTAGTACCTGGCCAGACCTTATCTCCTCTGATAGCAGCATGTGTCTTATCACAGGTGATAACTGTGCAGTACTTCTGACTGCCACTCTGTAGGCAGTGCTTATCACTGGAACTAACTTAATTAACATTTATCACCTGGGTTGGATATAGATCCATAGTACAGGTAATCACAGCAGTTCCCACCAAATCGCATCAATTATGTACATCTTACTGATAGACCCACTATCATAAGTACTAATTACTAGAATGTTTAATTGCTTTGTGATATCATATCTAGGCTACTATCACCCCTGACTACAGAGAGGGGCCAACAAAATGTACTCACAAACATACATACATATATACATACATGTGTAAATATACATACAAGTGTGGCAACATTCACTGTTTTGAAACCATGACAAACCAAAGCCAAGAATTGCAGACAAGATGGCAATTGGCCCAGAGAAACACTTGGCTTATATCATGAGATGAATCAGCCCAACAATGTTCCCATCCATCAGTCATTTAAAAACCATCCACACTCCAGCATTCCCAGTTAGTAAATGCACAATGATGGAGCTACACAAATAAATAGCTCTTGCAACCTATTTTCAAATGGGATGAATGCTTTACTACAAGGCTACATCCTGTAGGCCTGCAAACTATCACATAAAAACCATGATTACACTTACCCACAGAGGCAACTGTGGCAGACTAAAATGATGGTGGAGCAGCACTGGAGATAATAAATAAAATATTCTGACACAGTAGTTGGTTCCAACATGACGCTGGTGAATGAGTCGTCCTGATGTAGGCTTTCAGGGCCCTTGGAGAACTCAGGGTAGAGAGTCCAGTAGTAATGTGAGGTCCCCAGTTCTCACCAACGGGGTGATTAAATATGAATGAGGGTAGACAAGGAGTATAACTGCATTCCCCGTGTGTATGATCTATAATTTATTCATATCAGCAGTGGTGTGCATTCATCAATTTATATTTTCCTATAAATCTGTTGCATGATATGTCCTAGCTTGGACTGCTGATGGATACCTAAGGTTTGCCCTTTTGCCTCCCTCACTCCAGATATACAACTGGACTACCAATGTACACAACAACAATGTACAAATTATCAATGTACACAACAACAATGTACAGATTAACAATGTACAAGACAACCTGCTGGAACAACAACAATGTCCCAGAACCAACACTGACTGAGACAAATCATTCCCAAGCTCTCTGATGTAACATATCTACTCCTTGCCCGGCTTCACATCTTTCCCAATCCATCACATCCTGCCGGCTGCCACCAGATGGTCTCCTGCTTCCATCCCATTTCTCCCAGACGTTCCCATCTACTTCCCCTTCCTACTCCCTCTGTCCGACACATCTTGACTCCCAGTCCTTGTGGCTACAGGCTAACATGGATAATTCCCTGTCAAAATGTAGTATATTTAGCAGATTACCAGTGGTAGTTGTCATACGACCAACCGATTTTGTTGTTGTTGTAAAACTGATGGAGACGTCACAAGTTACTAGCTCAGTTAGATCATTAAAATGTCATCCTGGAGATATATTTTCAGAATAAATAACTAGGTTAGTTAGAACCAAGACATGTTTCGTTTTTGTATTTTTTTAAATATCTTTTTACTATTATAAGTATTTTGCAGGTTAATTTGTGTAAACTATATTTTGAATATCACTATGATTACAGGAAAAGAAACAAGATGTTGTCTTCTGTAGTGTTGTCGTGATGTGTGTACATGCCTATAGACAGGCTGGTCACGGAGGAATAGCGCTCTACAGATGCTAGTAGTAATAATAAGAATAATAAAAGTAGCAATGCATCAGTTTGTCACGAGGTTATATCAACATGCCTTGATATGATGAATGTACTTGGATGCTGACTGAGATAGGCAGTTAGTGAGAGGGAGAGTGAGGAAAGATCATTGAAGTAAAACATAAAATGAGGGAGATGACTAAATCTGTGAAGGACCAATAGTGTGTAGAGATAATTTCAAAGGGGCAAAGATTAACAGTCAAGACTTGAAGACAACTGCCAAGACCAGGACAGTTCTGGGTGCATTGTGAAGAAGGACAGAACAAACAAAGTTTCTTGTCTCCACACTGCAAGGAACTTACAATGAGCATCAGTTTCAACACAACCGACAATGTGCACATACTTTGCAGCAATTTCTATCTCACTGATGACATAAACATAGGAATCCTGAACAAAATGTTATAACTGACACCTCCCTTGACCTTTGCACAGCCGAACAACCCTGTGACCCAGCAAGGTCACGCGATCCCGGGCAGAACGCTTAGTCACTCAAACCTGTGACATAAATACCTGTGCCAACTACTGTAACATACACTACTACCTGCTCTGTCTACATTCTCTAGCTCTACCTGGGTCTCCGTTCTACTCCCACGCTACAATCCGTTCCCTCTCCCTGTATTTATGTATGGAAGATTAAGTTCCCAGACTTTCCTGTGTGAAATAGTTTACCGCAGCCAGCGCTGACGTATGTTCTCCAGCCTACCTACAAACACTTTTTAGCCCACTCTCGCCAAGCATCATTTTCTACAATTCACAGACTTGGCCTTTCACACAGTACAGCTTCGCTAACTTGAAGTTGCTGAGAACAAGAAAACATCCCGTTTCCTGTTTAGCTGTGAATTCAAGCCAAATTCCAAGCTAGCATTTGTTAAATCTTACAAAATTTGTTTTAATTAACGATTTGGTTCAGTTCAATTTTTATTAAGATTGAACTACCCTGTGGGTAGTCTACTTACATGATTTATCTACAGACCCATGCAAGTTTCTTTTGGTTCTGTTCATTTAGTTTTGGATGGGTAGACACAATTTGAGGTTGGATGGGTTTAAGGTGCAAATAAAACTTATATATTACTGATTAGTCATATGTCCATTATGTCTGTAAATGTCTGTAATACTTGTGTTTGTATGTATTAATGCATATATATGTATTTATATGTATGTTTAGACTGGATTGTATGTGTGCATGTCCTGATGCTCTAGGATATTTTGGACTAGTAAATATTTGATCCCGCTGAAATGCCTGTTTATACTTTCATAAGCTATGTTTATACTTTCATATGAACTACTGATTAGAGTACACAGAGAAAAGTCTGGCCACACTGTTTTTCATGTTGTATCACATCACATCACATCACATCACATCACATCACATCACATCACATCACATCACATCACATCACATCACATCACATCACATCACATCACATCACATCACATCACATCATAATGATTAATTCCACTGGCTTAGCTTTGTTAAGTAAACTAAACCAACAGTGAAAACTTGTAAGGTTTCTCTTTAATCTTTACAACTTTCTAATTGTCTCATAATAATTATTAAAATACAGTACCGTTTTACAAATTAAAAAATCTGCAAAACAATTCACAAAACCTATCATTTTTATGTTTATAAATCTCAATGTATGTACACTTACTACTCAATGCAGACGAAGTCCAGATAGATATGAATCCGATGGGAAGTTAAAATCCTGCTTTCCCCTTGCCTTGCTTCCCAGTCAAGGATAACACCATCAGCATACCTGGCTACCGGTGAAGCTAACGCATCACTGTTACCATGGCAACGAGGAAGCCAAGGTGAAACTCCCAGACGCTGTGCAGCAGTGCCTGGATGGCAGAGGTGGGCCGGTGGAGGTATGAGTCAACAGGTTGACAAACGCATACGCTGGCTCCCTCCCTCCCTTCCTCCCTCCCCACTCTCCAAATAGGGAGATGGCAATATGATCCATACATACAGACTGTGTGTTACAGCTGCTAGAGGGAGTGTGGAACTAATCAACACCCGCCCATTACCTGTGGCGACTAATGCATGCGTCACTGAAGCCATGCCCCCTCCGCATCTGTCTAAATCTAGCCCCAGTCTGTCTCCTCATCAATCCACAAATGTCAGAGAACCAGTGAAGGGTGACCAAACATGATGTGTCTCTAGGGTAATCTGTTGGGTGACTACAGTACATACCAGGGGTAGTAGTTTATGAGGTCCAGGGTAATCTGTCTGGGAGTCTGGTAGGATGTAGTTTACGAGGATACAGAGAGATGTGTTTCTAGGGTGATATGTCTGGTAGGATGTAGCTTATGCTCTATGAGCAATCCACAAAGGACTTACATTACTTCTGACTAAAGCATTACAGCAAGGTGTGTGAGAGCAAGTCTTTTGATATATCAATAAATTAAATATTTGGATTTGACTGAGAAGAAGTGTGTCTGGTCTCTTCTGTTGAATCCCATGAAATTTGAGAACACTGTCTAGTAATTTGTCAAACAAATTGCTACAGAGTCATTGCAGTCATTCCTAACTATTGCAAGGTGAATCTGATCAGTCATCCAACATATTTTCCTTGCCTATCAAATGTCTGAATCTGACATATTTATGTTACAAACATCTGCAGTACGACCGTCATAGCAAAGAAGACATGTATGGTATTTGATGTTATCTGATGTTAGCATTGTTAGTTACATCACACTTTTCATGAGCAATGTTCGACTTGTTTCATCTGACAACCAACTAAATAAAGACATTTTGAGATCTTGATACATGTACATAATACCACTTAACTTGTCCATTATTTTGCCATGATACAATATTGCAAACTACATTAAACATTATTAATATTATTAACTATATTAAGAAGTAAATACATCATCAAAGTACACATAGATGAACAATTACAGCCTCTCAGCACCAGGAACATTCTGTATCACACATACATGGATACATGTTGTGTTAGTAAGTCTACATATGGCAACATGGAGTTTGAACCAAGACTTTTGTTAATCTGTAGTTATTTAGGCTGCTACACGTCTGCCGTACACACCACTAAGTCATCACAGTTAGTAATAAAAACTATCCTATCAGGTCTTGTTTTTTTTTGAAATCTCCTAACACCTTTGAGCTATGAGAGATCATGTCTGACAGATGTTTCCTGCCCGGAAGAACACTCTCCAGATAACTGGGCCTGTCTAAGCTGGCCTGGCTGTCCCTGGCTCCCATGTTTCAACACATGCAATAATAGGTCGGACCAGACTACTTACAAAAACAACCGGCTGAACATGAGGCCTAATATACAATTATCAAACCGTTTGACCGATATATGAAACATACACCATGTACGGGCATTCTGTGGTCTAGTATGTCGATATTTAGATGGTTTGTACCTGTCCTCTTTGCCCCCCTGTAGTCTGGGATGAGGTGACTCCATTAGGGCTTGACTTTTTGTTTCCCTCTTCCGTCACTGATCCCATTTCCCTGCTGTTTCCACCAATCATCTTCACTCCCAGTATCTCCCTCTCCACTCCCCTCCCCTCCCTATCCCACCAAGTCCCTTCACACAGTCCTCCCATTTCAGCTGTGGCCTTCTCCTTCCACCCTCAAGCCTGTTTATTTTCCTTCCAGATCCTGTTTGTTTCTTTCCCATCATTGATTCTGCTGACATCATAAACATCCACTACCCAGTCCTTCATTGCTATTCCCCACTCCCTTCCCAGTCTCGACAATAACCCTGAGATCTTTGTCTACTGTTCGGTCTGGCCTTCTTTACCCAATTCATCACCTATCTCCTTCTGAAATGTTGAAACTTTTCCCCAAACTCCTCCCTCAGTTCCTCCAGTCTCCTCACAGACTAACACAGTTCTTCTCACCCACTTATATTCCCACTCTTGGTTGGGAGGGTTTGCTTATACGCTTCCGGAAGTTGCAGCTTTGATGGATGGTCTATGGCCAAACTTCCCACCCACCAGAATTCTGTCCCATCCACTCCACCGTATCCTTCTTGCATTGTTGCTTTCATCTTCCTCAGCCTTCTCTACCTTCCAACTACCCTTCCATTATTAGTCTCTGTTTAAAGAGTTATGCCATTTCACATGGCCGAAGTAACTTAATTTCACTAATTTCAATATATATATATATATATATATATATATATATATATATATATATATATATTATAAAATTATACATTTCACTTTCAGTATAACACCAAACTAATTTGCAATGGATTTGTTATCTCAGTGTTCAGGCAAGGAAACTTGTATCTTTCTATCTATAAGACTTCATTTCAAATGCATTTATAACAGTAATACTCTTCACACACACAATAATAAACACAAATGGGATACATAAAACAAACAATTGTCGGTTTCAGTCTTATGCTGCAGCTGCTTCATAACGGTAAATTTCTACCATGGGTAGGTGGTGGTTCCAACCCCCTAACTACCATGGGTAGGTGGTGGTTCCAACCCCCTAACTACCATGGGTAGGTGGTGGTTCCAACCCCCTAACTACCATGGGTAGGTGGTGGTTCCAACCCCGTAACTACCATGGGTAGGTGGTGACTCCAACCCCCTAACTACCATGGGTAGGTGGTGGTTCCAACCCCCTAACTACCATGGGTAGGTGGTGACTCCAACCCCCTAACTACCACGGGTAGGTGGTGGTTCCAACCCCCTAACTACCATGGGTAGGTGGTGGTTCCAACCCCGTAACTACCATGGGTAGGTGGTGACTCCAACCCCCTAACTACCATGGGTAGGTGGTGGTTCCAACCCCCTAACTACCATGGCTAGGTGGTGACTCCAACCCCCTAACTACCACGGGTAGGTGGTGGTTCCAACCCCCTAACTACCATGGGTAGGTGGTGACTCCAACCCCCTAACTACCACGGGTAGGTAAGTGGTTGCTCCAATCCCCCAACTACCATGGGTATGTGGTGACTCCAACCCCCTAACTACAATGGGTAGGTGGTAGCTCCAACCCCCTAACTATCATGGGTAGGTGGTGACTTCAACCCCCTAACTACCATGGGCAGGTGGTGACTCCAACCCCCTAACTACCATGGGTAGGTGGCGGTTCGAATACCCTAACTACCATGGGTAGGTTGAGGGTGACTCCAACTCCCTAACTACCATGGGCAGGTGGTGACTCCTACCCCCCAACTACCATGGGTAGGTGGTGACTTCAACCCCCTAATTACCATGGGCAGGTGGTGACTCCAACCCCCTAACTACCATGGGCATGTGGTGATTCCAACTCCCTAACTATCATGGGTAGGTGGTGACTTCAACCCCCTAACTACCATGGGCAGGTGGTGACTCCAACCCCCTAACTATAATGGGTAGGTGGTAGCTCCAACCCCCTAACTATCATGGGTAGGTGGTGATTTCAACCCCCTAACTACCATGGGCAGGTGGTGACTCCAACCCCCTAACTACCATGGGCATGTGGTGATTCCAACTCCCTAACTATCATGGGTAGGTGGTGACTTCAACCCCCTAACTATCATGGGCATGTGGTGATTCCAACCCCCTAACTACCATGGCAGGTGGTGACTCCAACCCCCTAACTACCATGGGCATGTGGTGATTCCAACTCCCTAACTATCATGGGCAGGTGGTGACTTCAACCCCATAACTGCCATGGGCATGTGGTGATTCCAACTCCCTAACTATTATGGGTAGGTGGTGACTCCAACCCCTGAACTACCATGCCTAGATATATTTCATAATACAAAATAACAAAAACCTAGTTTCCATAAATATATTCATGCATAATTATAAGTCACAAGATGGACTGACATGTCACACATGAAAGAATGTTCTCTCTTTGGTTTCTTCCAAGTCCGGCCAGTTTACCCTTGATACATTCAGGCCAAGTCTAGATAGTTCTACTCAACACACCTTCCAAAATACGACCAATGTACCAGGTAGTTCACATCCAAGACACACAACAAACCTTTCACGTGTGGACCTGACCTACAAAACGTCCACAAACGACACGAGGAGGGGTGAACATTAATAAATGCCACAATCTTCTATGAGGGTAGCATTACACGCTCACTGTGTGTAATGTAATTACCCCTTCCTGTGTGATGCCACACAAACAGTAGCGAGCAGCCAACCCAAGCAGCACACTCCTACAGATAAGCTCAATTTCAGCCAACGTTTTTACATGGGACATTTGAGATGTGGCCTGAAGTCTGCTCCACACACCAGGGATGTCAGATTTCTGGCAGGTCTGTTATGAGAGATAAGGATATCTTCTATTGTCTGCTGCTAGGTAACTGACATCTAGCAAACCCTGTTTCCATAGTAGCAAACGCTGGTCACCACATGTAAATCACTTTGAGCAGCCCCAATGACTGGACACTGCATTTGCCTGTGTCTTTTGGAAGAGATACTAAAAGCCGGTGGTCCCTTCTATCTGGTGTCTATGCAGGGAAAGTAAAAGATCCCACACAGGGGGTAAATGTGTAACCTGTAGTGGACTCACTAATTCTAGAGAAGGACAACTCCTGCGTTAGCCCAAGTTTGGGCTGTTTGGAGGAAACTACCTAAGAACTAAGTGTATGTATATAAGAACTTACCTTTAACTTCTTTACCTCATCTGTGTTTTACACTCACACCCACTATACACTAAACATGTATTTTCGTATATCACTTAATTCACATGTGTATGTATTTTAATGTATTACTTAATTAATATTGTTTCATCTGCAACACTAACTAAATACATCATGACTCTGTATTGGGAGTGTGGTATCATAAATGATAACAATGATGATTCTACAACTGGCCATAATCTGATCAATTAGCCTTGATAATCTATGTCAGTTTTGTACAGAAACTGTACACACCTCCAAGACCACTTAGTTGTCCACTGGATCAGTCACTCAGGCAGCCACTAACCATGACTGACTGCACACGATTACAAAACTATACGATAACAAGTTACACATATAAATAATGGTTACAATAAAAAAGTATTTCCTTTTGCATATAATATATATATATATATATATATATATATATATATATATATATATATATATAATATATATATAATATATATATATATATATATATATATATATATATATATATATATATATATATATATCACCAGTCCACACCCATCTATCAAGACTATCACCCTGTATCACCTTATCGCTGGAAACATGCAACCCTATTTGCCCACACGTAGTGCCCTATTCCCTGACACAGATACCTCCTTCTCCTGTGGTATGCCATCCTACCCTTAACACATATCATCCTACCCTTAACACATATCATCCTACCCTTAACACATATCATCCTACCCTTAACACATATCATCCTACCCTTAACACATATCATCCTACCCTTATCACATATCATCCAACCCTTAACACACATCATCCAACCCTTAACACATATCATCCAACCCTTAACACATATCATCCAACCCTTAACACATATCATCCTACCCTTAACACATATCATCCTACCCTTATCACATATCATCCAACCCTTAACACACATCATCCAACCCTTAACACATATCATCCTACCCTTATCACATATCATCCTACCCTTAACACACATCATCCAACCCTTAACACATATCATCCTACCCTTAACACATATCATCCAACCCTTAACACATATCATCCTACCCTTAACACATATCATCCTACCCTTATCACATATCATCCAACCCTTAACACACATCATCCAACCCTTAACACATATCATCCAACCCTTATCACATATCATCCAACCCTTAACACACATCATCCAACCCTTAACACATATCATCCTACCCTTAACACATATCATCCAACCCTTAACACATATCATCCTACCCTTAACAATATCATCCTACCCTTAACACATATCATCCTACCCTTAACACATATCATCCTACCCTTAACACATATCATCCTACCCTTAACACATATCATCCTACCCTTAACACATATCATCCTACCCTTAACACATATCATCCAACCCTTAACACATATCATCCTACCCTTATCACATATCATCCAACCCTTAACACACATCATCCAACCCTTAACACATATCATCCTACCCTTAACACATGTCATCCTACCCTTAACACATATCATCCAACCCTTAACACATATCATCCTACCCTTAACACATCATCCTACCCTTAACATATACCATCCTACCCCTAACATATATTATCCTACCCTTAACATATATCATCCTACCTTTAACATATACCATCCTACCCTTAACACATCATCCTACCCTTAACATATATCATCCTACCCTTAACATATATCATCCTACCCTTAACATATATCATCTTACCCTTAACACATATCATCCTACCCTTAACATATATCATCCTATCCTTAACACATATCATCCTACCCTTAACATATACCGTTCTACCCTTATCACATACCATCCCACCCAGATACCTCTACCATCCTACCTTGGTGTATCTATCACCTACCCCCTAACACATATACCATCCTACATATCTGACACCTACCAGGGTGTACCACCAGACCCGGTGACACTTATATCATTGTAAGAACTGTCAGCTATCTCCCCATCCTTTGACATCTAATGTTCTACTATCTGACAGATGCCACCCTGTCCACTGACAGCTACTACCATACCAACTAACAGCTACCACCCTACTATTTGACATCTACACTGCCAATCAACCTTCTTACAAGTTACTATTGCTCCACGTGGCAGCTACTATTATAATATTACTACACCTCCCATCCTAGCTTCTGACTGCTACCATTCTACCTTGTGACAGCTACTTCCCTAACATGTAGCAGCTACTATACCATTCACTGACAACTAACACCACATATTGAACAGCTACCACCCTACCATCTGACAGCTACCACCCTACCATCTGACAGCTACCACCCTACCATCTGACAGCTACCCCGCTACCATCTGACAGCTACTCACTCACCCAATGCAGCACTGACAACATGTACTTTGACACAGCCTGTCCTAAGTGAATTACCATGCAGCATGTGACAACAGCTTACAACCAACCCTGTGGCGTATGACAATAGCCTAGGGCAGATGACAACACCAGGCAGCCGTCCTATATGGGGTGTGACAATGACGGACACACCTACTCTGATGTCCTCTACCGATCAGCTGACATCTCCCCAGGCAGCGAGGAAGAGACTTGGTGTGACTGTGACAAGCTTCTTTCATGCAAGACAGCAAACCATCTTACCTGAACTATCTACAGCACCACAGCAAGACCACGGTAGGAGGAACCACGAAACACGCACACCACTGCACCGCACTGATCCCACAGCAGCCAGTGAATGCTCCCGGAATTCCCTCGCAGCCTACACCGCTGAGCTCCCACCGCAGTTCCCAGCAGCCTCTTCCCCCATGACTAGACACAAGCCAGACATCCCCGCAGCCAGCTGTCAGGCAGGCTGGCCTTGTTGTTGTTGATGCCAGCTGCCAGAGCATGCACTGGACTGTCTATCAGCCCTGAACGCCTCCCTCCAACCCACCCCCACCCTACCACTGACCCCCCTACCCAACACAGACCATCCAAACACTACAATGCCTGTGGAATGTTAATTAACGACTCAGTGAAGATATGCAGGCAAACGTTGATCCCATCGCTACAGCAAATGACATCTAATACGGCCATTACAAGACTGACGGCCTCCAGGGATAGCTAAATGACTATACGCAGCATAACACAGATGCATCAATGGGATATGTATTGTCTTAGCAAACTGCCATTCCAATGGCCTGGACGACACACGCAGCTGTCTAGCACATCTGCTCTCCTAAGCTCTGGGTGCATGTTCACAGTAAATCATATTTCACATCTACAGTAAATGTGATCTTAGCCTCTAAGTGTGTAGGTATTTTGTGTATTCTACAAATGATACAATGCTACAAATATCACATGAAACGGTGCAGGAATTCAATAAATAATCTACATGCTGTATTAATACACAGGTCTGGAAATGTCATCTGATATTTCAACAATCCTTGTAAGTACACTGTATTACTACAAATAAAATACTGTTATCATTACTATTTTTACATATCAATTGTCCTTGTAGATTATTATTATTACATTGTATGTTATTCTTATCGCATTTCACCAATTTATGTAGGTTATTCTTAAATTATAATGATTATACTTCATCAATCTTTATAGATTATAATGATTACATACATATTATTACACATCACCAATAAAATATATTAGATTATTATATAATTCACTAGTTTTATATTATTATGTGCCACCAGTAGGTTGTTAGGGTAAGCTAGTTGTAATCGGCAAAGAAATGTCAGTAGATGAACCTATATTTGAACTGGGCCACTATATTACCTGGAATAGTTACAGAATGGAGACAGACTGAGGGTCGTGGAAATAGCAGTCAGAGGCCCCTCCATAATATAATGATGTTCCTGGCATGTAAATAGATAGATAATGGCATATTTAAACTTTTCACCAAATGGGAAGCAATTATATATAGATTAGGCAGAGACATGATGGTACAGACCATCAGCCATGTTTCGCCTGAGCACTGATTATCCCCGTTTGCCACCTATTGGCAATCGCTGGTTAAATTGTGTGGAAACATGGCCACTGTCCACCATTCCATTATCGTTCTGGGGTGGTTTTGTAAAGAAATCTCGAGAAAATATAGAATTGTTTTTGTAATTGCTTCCCAGTTAACAAAAAAGTTGAATTATACCATTCTCTATCTACAAATGCCTGAAACATCACCATACGGAGCACCCACTGAAGGTTACTCCCCATTCCAGCCATTCCGTCACCATTCCCTATCTATTCCGGGTAATACAGGCCTCCTGATTCATCGGGGTAGACAACCTCCGCTCCCAGGCCTACTCCCAATCATCTTCCTCCCCGTCAACACAATCCCACTAACCATTCCATTCCTTATTTCAGACCCCAGTAAGTCACATCGAATTAATGACACCAAATCTAGGATTCAAGTAGATTCTGCACACAAATGAACAAGGAGCCAACCTGGGTACCAAGGAAGACTTCTTCCCATGACATAATGTGCGGGGAATGCTTTAGGAATTTCCCCACAGGTACGGCCACATCTATTTTAGCGTTAGCGGCTACCCAGCACCAGGGGTTGATTAATGTGGTGAATACTATAAAATCGTGTAGCCGTCTAAGGCAAATATGAACGACCAGTCTGAGTCAATACTGGGATCTGCACAAATGATTCACATCCTCACATTCCGGAGTCCGCAGCTGCCACGGATCAGCCGCCTGCGCCTGCGGTAAACTGACTCTGACGCAAGCCGTGGTACACTCGTACACCCCCCCTCCCCACTCGCACACCCTCCCTGCCCAGTCACACACCCTCCCTGCCAACCCACCACAAGTCTCATCTGTTTCCCTATCTCTCACTCCGACGGTGAACCGCATGACAACCTACTTCAAGGAAACATCCCTCCTGCATGGGATGTGAGGGATGTACTAGGCTGGCTGTTACCTTGGGGTACTATCTGTTCTCCTGCTAGGTCTCTGGATCCGCCTGGTCCACCTACACGGGTCCCCCGAGATGTACAGAATTGAACTGATAAAATGTAATTTGAAAAAGAAACATGGTGAAGTAATAAAAAGTAACATTATTTTATTATTATTACTGCTCATATATTATAAAAGTATGTTTGTGTGCTGAATTTGCATGATTTGAATGTACAGTATAGTACACATACATAGATTGATAATATTGATATATTCCCAACAGATTTATGCTATACTTAAAATAAACAATTCATAGAATCTAACTGTAATAAAAACAAAGTGTGGAAGGAAAATAAACTATGAGATCTACTTTGTCTGGTTTTTATTCTGTATAATGTTTATGTATCAAGTTATACTTTCACATGACAAGTGCCACAGTTTTGCTCCAGCCAATAGTGAGAATTTCACTTACTTTTACACTGGCACAAATGCTCACCCACTCTCCCGGGCTGGTAAAAATTCCTGGGGATAAGTAACTTTGGGACTACTCTAGGCCATCGGGGGAGTAGCAATAGCTATTTTCCACTCGTTTTGTAACAATATACACTAATGCAAGCTCTTTGAGTTAGGTCAGGTGTAATATGTATTTGTTAATGTTATGTCTAAGGAGCATTGCAGGTTGACATACAAATTTGTATTAAAAGGTCACTTATTTGGCAGTGTCAAAAATGGGGACTAGTGATTTTTCATGGAGGTGAGTAACATTTTAAGGTTACTAGTCCTCCGAGCAAGTGGTTAAATTTATAAATTTCGACCACTGAGGACAACCAAAATATGTTTTGAATCTTCTATACTTTTTCCACAATACGCTGATGGTTTGGAGTTTGGTTGCAGACGTTACGTAATGACTGTGTACACACACTGTATGTGTACACACATTGTATGTGTACACACACTGTATGTGTTAGACACCCAAACAAAATAAAATTCATTATATATTGCATGTTGGCTCTCCGAATATATGTATGTAGTACAGTAATACTATTTATTATTTATAGAGTAATTTCCATAAAATGCTCAGAGCTGTACAAAATATAAATTAATTTTGTTATAACATTATTGACTGTATTTTTCCGGACAGCTGACAATTTAATTATTTTTACTTACATAGTCATTAATGTACTCTAGTGACATAAATTGCCTACTTTTGTTGAGTAAACCCTTGCGTCAGACATTACATCCCCCCCGCCAGTGCACACACAGTTCCAGCAGCTGCTAGTCTCAGCTGAGAGTTCCATTCATTCAATCGTCTGCTTCTAAATTTGTCCCAATGCTTGGCATTGGAATGTCTGAACGAAGGAACAACAGATGTTACTAAACAAACACACACAGCCACACCATGTTACTAAATACAAACATTCTGTTACACGTGCTGTAACACAAACACTAGTTTCTTGACCATTTGTTTGCTACATTCTTCTGATGTCTCTATAAGAAAAACACATCACTGCTACCTTAAACATAGTCGGCTACAAAAATATACACAGGATTCAGTCAATGGGGTGGTGCCAATAGTTTATAAATAATTTGCTGGCAACTTGTGCTCTTGCATTAGAATATATTTTAAAGGAAATGTTGAACATTATTTACAAAACATGCAAGTATTTGCATAAGTATATTTGATAGACCTGGCCTATTGCTAAGCATTATTACGAAAATTGGTTTCTTTATACACTAGCAGGTAGTTGCTTTATATATAATTTTATATTTGAATTCACTTTAATGTCCTAAAACGAATATTCATTATACAACTCCTAATCGTATCTAAAATATGTAAGATTGTAAAAGTAATAATTGTTACTTATTTTTAACAAAACTGTTATGTCACAGAAACTTGAATGAAAGATACATACATGTACATTTATTAAAAAATACTTGCACACATGTATAAACTATAATAATCAAAGTTAAAATATGATCATATGCCAGAGGTTAAAGGTCATACAGACACTGGTCAGTGACTCCTTGTGCAAGTATTTGACCGCGCACCATCCAGCCCCGGCCGGTGACTCCCTGCACTAGAATGTGACCAGGCACTAAACTGCCAGAGCTGGAAATCTTAGTACACAGTAAAGTGACTTTTATTATTCATTGCCTCCAGAATATCTTTTATTGCATCTGTCTGTCTGCTCAACGACCTTTGTGATGCTGGCTCAGTTCAGCTCATCGCAGCAAGAAACGAACCATCCTCAATATAAATTCGCTTAAAGTAGAACCTGCTTCTGCAAGGTCAGTTCTTGTAAGGCCGGTCACTACACCACATCAGGGGGAGTAGGAGTAGCTAGACTGACCAGGCATGTTGTTCACACATGTCACAGCATGGCTAGACTGACCAGGCATGTTGTTCACACATGTCACAGCATGGCTAGACTGACCAGGCATGTTGTTCACACATATCATAGCATGGCTAGACTGACCAGGCATGTTGTTCACACATGTCACAGCATGGCTAGACTGACCAGGCATGTTGTTCACACATATCACAGCATGGCTAGACTGACTAGGCATGTTGTTCACACATGTCACAGCATGGCTAGCTGACCAGGCATGTTGTTCACACATGTCACAGCATGGCTAGCTGACCAGGCATGTTGTTCACACATGTCACAGCATGGCTAGACTGACCAGGCATGTTGTTCACACATGTCACAGCATGGCTAGACTGACCAGGCATGTTGTTCACACATCACAGCATGGCTAGACTGACCAGGCATGTTATTCATACATATCACAGCATGCCTAGCTGACCAGGCATGTTGTTCACACATGTCACAGCATGGCTAGACTGACCAGGCATGTTGTTCACACATCACAGCATGGCTAGACTGGCCAGGCATGTTGTTCACACATATCACAGCATGGCTAGCTGACCAGGCATGTTGTTCACACATGTCACAGCATGGCTAGACTGACCAGGCATGTTGTTCACACATATCACAGCATGGCTAGACTGACCAGGCATGTTGTTCACACATATCACAGCATGGCTAGACTGACCAGGCATGTTGTTCACACATATCACAGCATGGTTAGACTGACCAGGCATGTTGTTCACACATATCACAGCATGGCTAGACTGACCAGGCATGTTGTTCACACATATCACAGCATGGTTAGACTGACCAGGCATATTGTTCACACATCACAGCATGGCTAGACTGGCCAGGCATGTTGTTCACATATGTCAAAGCATGGCTAGACATACCAGGCATGTTGTCATATATGTCACAGCATGGCTAGACTGACCAGGCATGTTGTTGTTCATGTCAAAGCATAGCTAGACTGACCAGACATGTTGTCACACATATCACAGCATGGCTAGACTGACCAGGCATGTTGTCACACATGTCACACCATGGCTATACAGCCCAGGCATGTTGTCACACATGTCACAGCATGGCTAGATTGACTAAGCATGTTGTCACACATGTCACACCATGGCTATACAGCCCAGGCATGTTGTCACACATGTCACAGCATGGCTAGACAGACCAAACATGTTGTCACACATGTCACAGCATGGCTAGACTGACCAAACATGTTGTCACACATGTCACAGCATGGCTAAATTGACTAAGCATGTTGTCACACATGTCACACCATGGCTATACAGCCCAGGCATGTTGTCACACATGTCACAGCATGCCTAGACAGACCAAACATGTTGTCATACATGTCACAGCATGGCTAGACTGACCAGGCATGTTGTCACATATGTCACACCAGGGCTAGACTAATAAGGCATGTTGTCACACAATGTCATGTCACAGCATGGCTAGACTGACCAAGCATGTTGTCAATAAAACCTTCAGTTGGATGATTCCCGTGCTACAGCTGCAAAGTGTGACATAATCCAAATGCTCCAGTGAAACTCTTGCTAAGAAGTAACACTCTGACTTATTCTGTGTGACCAAACTGATGACCCAACTATACCAAATAAATGTGAGCTACAAGTCTTGATCCTTACCAGATAACCCTGATGTCATTAGGTCTACACACTGTCATTACCACACATGTCACCATTGGGTCTACACCATGGGCTCCATTCTGTGTCTCTCTATTCACATACTATAGTCCAATGTCACGCAATCAACACCAACTGTGACAAGCTGAGGCAACAGTCAGTCAGTCACGCCCACATTCACTGTGTCTACTTTAGGTAGATCTACATCTCAACAAGTGTCCTACACAGTGTCATCCCGTCTCCTGTCACTGATTAAGGAGGGCTGTATCTGCTTGACAAATGTCATGGCATGTCTACATGTCTAGACGGCAGAGTTGGACTCAAATACACTCACGGAGAAAATCAGGATAAAATGCAAATGCATTCCTTCTTTTAAATATAAACACAAATATTTTTTAGATTTTCATTTTTGATGTCAAATGATTACATTATAATAGGTCAAACACAGATATGCATGTAAGTACACACTGACTTGACCAAATATAAATACTCTGAGCAAAAGCATCAATGACATACCTGTTTTAAATAAAGTTTTTATTTGTGCTTTTGTCTGATTTGCATGTATGATAAGTATTACATTAAAATAGTAAAGAATGGGATAGTGCTATATAGCTATGGCATATAAGCATTTATTAGTAAGATTGTTCATGTATAAGTAGGTTAAATACACCAAGTACACAGTGCTGTATTGAACTAAATTCCCTAACACTTATGAACATCAAATACAATTACAACTACAGATATGCGAAATCAGCGTATTTAGACAGATACGATTGAAATTTGACCAAAACTCAGGTCATTCGAGATGTCTAATAGTTACAGACAGCAATGGATCACATTACTGAGATGTTAATTACTGACACATGACTGCCACATGACAGAAAGAGATAGAATGGCAAATGACAATTCAGAGATCACATCACACAGACTACTACATCCGAGACAGAATTTAAGCCTGCGTGGTTGTGTGCTAACTGTCCCCAGCTCTCTGCCACAATCACGCAGCAATCACCAATCAAGACCACCCCACACATCCATCAACTCTGTCATTTAGCCAATAAACCACTGCATTAGGACACGTGAGCAGGCAATGCAATGCAAGACATATGGATGTCGCCATTTTCATGAGCACATTAGTGTGCTGTGCATTCAGTAGATGGCACCACCGTTTAGTCTCCCTCCTACTCCTGAAACTGAGTCTGGCTGCAGATGTTTCAAGTGGACAAGTCAGGTCAGCAATATCCCTCCCCATAATGGATATGCAGAATGCAGTCCACTTTAATGCACTTAAACCCAACCAACCACATACCCAGAGGTTTGGGCAGAACCTACATACAACCTCCATGGTACTAGGGTACAAAAATGTTTTACAAAGCAAGACAGACTTGTGTTCAAAAGAATGCCATATAGATTCCTTCACAGATATTCAAATTCCTGCTACCCTATCCATTCCATCTCCATAACATTGCATATTACCCTAACTGTTGGTGAATGTTAATTTTCTATTTCCTAGCAGACAGTTTTGGTAACTTAGTGTAAATGTACAACTATTCCAATTTACAATCCAACCTTTACAAAACACTTGCAGAAATTCCTATACACATAGGGGCAAAGTGTTGAATGGTTACACATTGACAACAGCTTCACTAAATATTGGGGACAGCATTATCAGTGTGTCGATAGTTGGTCCAATTTGGGAAACATCCCAGGAGATGAGCATTAATGACAAACAGTCACGAGACATCTGTCTATCTCATCCTATGATCCACGCTTCCGGTAATCAATATCATCCTAAATGTCTACATCTGTATAACTCCTTCCAGCCGTCAGAATTAAGAATTAAGGTAATGCCACTCCACATGAAGGTAAACTAAAATATATGATAACAAAAATGCCACATAAATAAAATCAACTAATAAATCATTTGAAAGAAGTCGGCAAGACTGAGTATTTAAGGAATAGTCTTAAGAAACTTTTCCTGCAAATATTAAATACTGAATTTATAATTTATTCAACATTCGGTTGGCTAAATATGATGCATATAAAACATGTGTAATTGCTTAAATGAAACTATTCATGAAATATTGATATTTACACACACACATATGTGTGTGTGTATATAATATATATGTATATATATATATATATATATATATATATATATATATATATAATATATTATATATATATATGTATAATTCAGTTTTAGTTTTATTAAATATAACAGATACTAGTTTACTTCTTTAAAAGATTGCCCAACAAATCAACCAATGAGTTCGTTATTGTGACGAATCAGTCAATGATATATCTCAACCAATCAGCCAATGGTTTGTCAATCAATTTGTCAATGTCAGGTCATCCAATCATTCAATATTTAATTCAATTAGTAAAGTATAAGTCAATAAATATTTTACCAACCATAAAGTGTCAATTAATCAGTCAGTGCCCATCAATCAGTCCACATGTAATTTAATTAGTCAACTATTCAATTAATGATACATCGTTAAATCAGTCAACTGGTCAGTTTGCATATGTTAACCATTCTATCAATACATATCATTTACATTTTTAATGTCAATTTCAGTGATCTGTGTACAGATCTCTGTCAGACTGGGGGACCGAAATTATTTAAATTTTTACGTAATTCCAAATACATTTTCCTTGATACATCTACCAATAACATCAACCAACCACATCAGTCAATATTTTACTTATACATTTTCCAAGAAAGTCAGCAAATGACTGAGCATAGTTGACAACCAGTGAGACTGCTCTATGGTGAATGACTTTGAAGAATCGAACTTGTTCCATAAAGAAAGAAGACATTTTGTTAAGTCACAAGATGAGAGAGATTAGCTCCACAAACAGACCGGGCTCCTTACACGGACAGCAACACAAACAAGTCAACGCAGCCAGACAGACTCTCAACTTTTGCAAAGACAGTGTTTTTTGTATAGCAAACAATATAAACAGTAATAAAACTTGCACTGGGACGAGGCCAGAGTCAATTTAGTGGCCCATAAACCTCACCTGTAGTGTTGTGTTTCGATGGAATCACTACCTAAAGTATAGGTTCTGTTAAACACGAAAAGTGTGGACAATTATGTAGCTACGTCGGTAGGACCGGACTGGAATAACTTATAGACACGAACCACTGAACTTTTAAGCTTGTGTGACTCAGGATGACTGAAAGGAAATCCTGCTACAGAGGGGAACGGGATGTCAAAGTTTTGATGGGCACATTGTAATTTGTCCTAGTCACCCCAACTCACTGAATGTAGGTCATCACTCACACCCCATAAAGCAACCTTAGGCAATCTCAGGATTTGTGTCTGGTCAACATGGGTACACTTTGAGATGTTGTCATGAATACATCCCACCCACTCAGTGGGAGAGCTCTGTAGTTTACACCACAACTACTATTTATACAGCGTTACACATTCATAAATGTGTTACATTTCCTTCACAATATACCATTACATGTTGTCCATGTAAAATTGCAATATTCAGTTCACACTACCAAATTAATATACACGTCTATTGTCAACATATTTTAAGGACTATATTTCAGTTATAACCTTTGATTATATTTCATCTATATTTGTTTTCATTTTAAAGTATTGTTGTCTATTTACATCAAATTATTATCATTAGTTTTACATACTAACTTATAAATGTTGTGCATATGTACAATTATGTATTTTAATACATCTGAATGGATTTTTCTAGATTTATGGAGCTATACGTATGTTCTTATTGTTATTACTATTAATGCTATTAAATGATGTTCACACATTGGAATATTTAGTTACCTTTGTCATTACACTGCGTTCATATTAAGTTCATACATTTTCCTGTGCACTGCAATTACATGGTATCTACAGACTTTGTACCATTTGTGTTACATTGTCACTATAAGCCCATGTAACTCTTCAATATTTACTGTAACTATTACATTATTTTCAACATTTCTTTCACACAACCATTACCCATGAGTCATAAAGCTTTGCAAGATTTCCGTTGCACTACCATTATGCTATGTCAACATCACTTTGTGTATCATTTCCTGTAGGCTATCATTACATGCAATACCAATTGTTACATTTATTTTACACTACTGTTATTCTGTCAGCCACAGAACTTTGCAACTTTACACTACCACTGTGCATTATTTAAACCAGTTTGAAATATTAACTTTACGCTACCATTACACACGTTCACTGTACTACCACTGCACATGTTTCAGACTTATCACACTGTACACACACATCTTTCTAGTAGACTTGAGCTGGTGGGAAAATGTATGTCAACTGGGCCTGGGCCGACAGTGATCTAAATAAACACTCATAAAACTGCAGTGTCTGCTCAGTCCCCCAAGTATGATGTGTCACAAATCACAGCTAGACCTGCGCCAACTATCCATAATAAATCTGGTGACATTAAAGAGCACGCTGTTATAAATCAACTAATAAGTAGTTGAGTCAGAAGGCAGACCGTTGGCCGTGGCATTACCACCCAGCAGGATTGATGTGCTTTTTGCCAATCTTGTTTTTATTCACAGGATAGCTACATATGGCCCCAGTTTCAAGTAGCAGGAGATGAGATAAACTGACCAGTGTGTCAGTGTGTAGTGTACAGTGTATATACCCACATATCACATGCCAGCAAAACTGTTCCTCTGGACAGTGCAACAGTTTACAGGCATACATAAATGTTGAAGATGACGTCCCAGGGAATACAAAAATGATGTTTGCTGTGATAGCAAGCATCATTAAAATTTAGAAGTTTTTCTCGTTAACGCTCATTACATAAAATGCCCAAAACTGATTAGCACTCCTCAGAACAATCACAGAAAATGTATATAACATTATGAACAATTGATTTACATTCATTTAACATGAACCCTAAAACTGGTAAAGAGAATTAAAATTAAGACATTACGTTTTTGTGAATGGTCATACATTAATCCTCAAACATCTACATATGTCCCCACACATATACACACTTACACACATGTCAACTGGTTTATAGTGAAGTTCAGACCAGTCCAATGATTTATTTTGGGTGAAATGTTTACTCAATATATAAGCAATGTTATAAAAGATCTTCATTCATCAACACAAATCCTAGAGGTATGTTGGTGAAGATATCTTTACATATAAATATACATATCGTTGGTAGTGATATCGCTGTCTTACCTCATCACAGGCCGCACAACGAGGTTTCAACAGTTGTGCGTAATGGCGTTGGCAGTAGATGGCGCCATCGTTGTGACAGTAGACAAGGTCGACGAGCTGTTCTTCGCACACGCAACATATAAAGCATGCTGGATGCCAGCAGATAGCGCCACTGTTGTCACCACGTCCACACTCATCATCGACAAACTTCGGGGCGAATACAGCGAGTTCCCCAACATCTATCTCACCATCACAGTTGTAACATGTCTGTGGGAAATAGCAGTGACATTATAGGTCACTGTGACATATATAGGTCACCACAACATAAATAGGTCACCACAACATAAATAGGTCACACTGTCATATAGATCACTGACATATAGAGGTCACCATGTGTGTTCAAAACAAAACATTATTTATGATAATAGTTATGTAATTTGTTACATCAGAAAATTTGCCTCCTTTAATATCGACCATAATCTAAGCTAATTTTCAGTGCCTCAAGTTGATCGATTATTTTGTTGTTAGTGATTAATCCAGTCAAGTATGATTAAACTCTGATAAAATGAGATTAAAGCAATAAAACATATGGTGGTTTCTATTAAAAACCACTACAGTTGCACTAAGTGCACTTATACTAATACGATTACTTCTTCTGTGCCAACATCCTTAGACACAAATGAGGTCAGTGGTGCAACAAAACAAAGGAATATGCTGTCATTGGCGAATGTGCATTGTTACAGCAACAACTTCTTCAAATACATATTCTATAGTATTATGTGTATTGTACATTTCCCACCCAGAAGTATTATCAGGACAGGATAGGTTACACATTTACCCCCTGCATGGGATCATTTCTTACCCTGACAGAGATGCATAGTACATGGGAGCAACTGCTGTACCCCCCACATAGTGGGGTGAAAACAATTGTAATTTTTTTTGGACAACAGCAAATGGATTAGAATTCTAGTCCTCAGAAGTTTGTTTCATTAAATTCTGAGCCTGATATAGCTCTTTAATACAGATTTCTTTCCTTAGCAATGATCTTGCATCGAAAAAATCTGACAAACCATAGGACCATTTAATTACATATAAAAAATTATTTTGCTCCATAAAATCCAGTCCATGAAAATGTGCATAGAAAAACAAATTTCAAAGAATACACCATATGACACTTTAAAGATATATTATATATATATATATATATATATATATATATATATATATATATATATATATATATGATAAACAGTCAGAATTCACTAACTACCATTTATTTGGAGTCCACTTTCTGACAAGTTGATGCTGCTGTCAACACAGTAACCTCCCCAGGAAAGCAGGCAGTCAAACGGACCAGTAACTAAAAACAGTTACCGACCCAACAATATGGTTGACCACCAGGTCAGCGTACATTTCAAACACTGCGTGATGAACTCAGTGAACTCACCGTGACGTTATGATGGAGGTTGTCCCTGACAAAACCAACGTCCATGGCGGCCGAGTCACGCAGGTCAATGAACTCATTGAAGGCTTTCCTCTCGACTGCGCCACTCAGCTGCTTGCAGAAGTCTGCAGCGAGGTCCTGCTTCGGAAGCTGCAGCATCAGTTGCAGGTCCCGGTACTTCTCTCCCACCGACCCCACCTTGGGGATCTTGTTGTTGTCCAACTGGTCCATGTAGTCGTCAACCTGACACAGGGACATAGTGTCATTGTCAACCTAGGATGTACTACTCATCAGCCTGAGTAAAGGAACACTCCATGTATGTATTTGTCAACCTAAGGAATGATCTACGTATCACTTCATGTGTAAACTTACATGAAGCAACATTTGATGAACGCATCATCCGAAGTGAACATAAGTCAACATAAGTGAAGAAACACACCATGTACTTGTCAACATAAGTGAAAGAACATTCCATGTACTTGTCAACATAAGTGAAAGAACACTCCATGTACTTGTCAACATAAGTGAAGAAACACACCATGTACTTGTCAACATAAGTGAAAGAACACTCCATGTATTTGTCAACATAAGTGAAGAAACACTCCATGTACTTGTCAACATAAGTGAAAGAACACTCCATGTATTTGTCAACATAAGAGAAAGAACACTCCATGTACTTGTCAACATAAGTGAAAGAACACTCCATGTACTTGTCAACATAAGTGAAAGAACACTCCATGTATTTGTCAACATAAGTGAAGGAACACTCCATGTACTTGTCAACATAAGTGAAAGAACTGTCCATGTACTTGTCAACATAAGTGAAAGAACTGTCCATGTACTTGTCAACATAAGAGAAAGAACACTCCATGTACTTGTCAACATAAGTGAAAGAACACTCCATGTACTTGTCAACATAAGTGAAAGAACTATCCATGTACCCGGCTATTCTGTGTACTTAACAACCTAAAAGAACAAATATTCCAGGTACTCTTCAATCTAAAAGAAGGAATGTTCCGTATACTTGCCAATCTAAGTGAAGTGCTATGTACTCATCATCTTAAGAAAATGGACCCAACATGTACTCATCAACCTAAGTCAAAGAACACTCCCAAGTACCTTTCTACCTAAGACATAAATCACATTTCAATTGTCACCAACCTCAAATATTAGTCACGTTTTAAGTAGTCATCAACATTAGATAAATCACTTTACGTGACATGTCAAGTTCTCAGACAGAAGTTACAATTTTAAGTACCTCAGAACAAATCAACCTCATTCATAAGTCACATTTTAAGTAGTAATCAAATTTAGATAAAATTCACATTTCAAGTGTCGACCCAACACTACTACTACAGTCGTGTTACTTTGAGCATATCCTGGTGCGCTCACGTATCCATGCATTAATGAATTGATTGACAGATGAATGATGCATGAGCCAAGCCAACATTGCTGCACAAAGGCTAACTTCTCTTTCCCTTACTTTTTTCTGATTGATAGTTCTAGTGTTGCACCTCACTCTCCCACACACACAGTCGACTGTGACTGGCAGCGGGGAACCAGCATCCATCAGGGGTACAATGCACTGGAGTGATGGGCCTACGTGTCCTCAATGCTTTGGACAGGTAGAAGGTGGCGGCATGTAGGAGATACTGGTACTGGTGCCACCTTCTCCATGAACGGTGTCAACAGCCACCTTGCAACACTGGCATGGTACCGTTAGATGCCAGAATCTGATGTCATAGCAGATGTTTCTAATGATGTTAATGACTGGATGGTTTCTAATGGTGTCAATGGCTGGACATGGCACAAACTCTGATGAAAACAAGAGATGTAAGTCTGTGAATGTATCAAAGATCATGTATCACTGACAGTATATATCAAACCATGTATCATACACAGTAGATATCTGACCATGTATCACATACCATATATGGTTATGGTATATGAGATCTTGTATCACAGACTGTGTATCAGACCAGGTATCATGTACCATGTATCAAACTGTAAATCAGACCATAATATATCACAGGCTGTGTATCAGCCCATGTATCAGAGACTGTGTATCAGCCCATGTATCACAGGCTGTGTATCAGCCCATGTATCAAAGACTATGTATCAGCCCATGTATCACAGATTGTGTATCAGACCATATATCGCAGGCTATGTATTGGACCATGTACCATGGATCATGTATCCAGACCATATATCACAAACTGTGTGTCACAAACCATGTTTCATAGAACCAACAAACAGCATTAAATGCCTGTTTTAAATCATTATTATGTATTTGAAATGTATGTTAGTTAAAAATCTAACAGGATATTGCCATCCTCACAAGCCAGGGCTGTTTGCCATGCAAACTAAAACTAGCCCTGACGTCAGGCAGATGATCAGCAAAACTAGCCCTGGCGGATCCCCTGTGTAGTGTGGAAGTTCACTAAGTCGAATTAATAATTGACTTCACCAGTCATGACCGTGTCAGCTGTGAGAATAGCACAAATACCAGCCCAAATTTGAAGACGATACACAACTGGTAGGAATCGCAATATAACGACCCGTTCGCATCCTAAACATTGCATGCAACACAAGCCACGGTTAGCTGAAATATGGTTTCATTAAGGTCACCTGATCGGGCAACAACCACAGGTTTGATAGGTGATTTCATTGGCTGAGCTTAATTTAAGAGTTTTGCAAAGCGATCAGCCAGGGGTACTGTTGACTGTACATTAAACACTGTATGTTTACCTCGCAATGCATCAACCTATTATTATCGTAATATTATCACTTCTATAGCCCCTAATAAAAAGCCACTTATATCCTTGAAAATTCAAACTCCAAGGTGCAACAAACAAAATCATTTGGCGTAATCATAAATGGAGACAGGCAAGAGTTGTCACTGGAGCATGGAACTGCCGAAAAAATGTATGGTGGAAAAGCAATTTCAAATAAATGTTTTGAGTTGTTTATGAAAGGAGGCCATAGTTTCAGAATGTTTAATTGTAACAGAAAGTTGATTATTATATAATGTATAGTCTATTACATGCTCTACCTATCTACTTTAATAAGCAGATAAATTTACTATAAACAGCTAATAACAGCTTCATAAATAAGAATAACCCCCAATGGTTGTACCTTGTCATCACTGAGTCCAGGGGGAACCCAGGTGTAGTTGAGCCTCAGTGTCTGTTCCTTATTGACCCGCAGTAGGGGGTCAGGAGGGTCCTCCCACCCCACTCTCTCCCGCACATCAACAAAGTTGGCATGGTAGATGTCATGTAGCTCCCTCCGACACTTGCACTGGTGGCAGATGTTCCTGCAGGACACAGGACAGTACTAGTAACTGGACACAGCTTCCTGCAAGACACAGGACAGTACTAGTAACTGGACACAGCTTCCTGCAGGACACAGGACAGTACACTGTACTAGTAACTGGAGACACAACTTCCTGCAGGACACAGGACAATACACTGTACTATGAACTGGAGGCACATTTTCCTGCAGGACACAGGACAATTTTAAGAACTGGAGACACATTTTCCTGCAGGACACAGGACAACACCAAGAACTTGACATTTTCTTGGAGGACACAATGTCATGATAATAATAGAAACTGGTGACAGTTGTCCCCACAGAACAGGATAATGAGTACTACGAACTGAACTCATTGACATGTGAGAGACAGGATGATAATAGTGGTGACAAATGTTCGTGACGGATCCGGGACAGTACTAGAATCTGGTGACAAGTTTATGTAGATATGCAGAGAAACAAGATTTGCAAGTTTAACAAACAGCAAATTAAGAACTTTCAAATAATGTGTGAATATCATAAATTATTTTAAAAAAATTGAGTTCTTACTACCTGATGTATATTTTGTTGAATCATTGTTGACTTCAGGTGATTTAAACCGTCATGCATAATGACAAGTCATGCAAAACAATTCAGGTATTAAAATTTAAGACTAAAACAGAAAAACCAACCCAGAAAATAGCGATTGACAGAAACTTTAAAAGGTTAAATAAAAACATTGTCACCAATATGAATTTCTAAATAAACTTGCTCCAACAGTGATGCCAGAGAGTACTTTATACACACTCAACAGGAAGAACACAAGCTGAAGAAAAGTCGGTCACACATCAACAGAATGGCAATAAAAATAAATAACAAAAAACATTATAAAACCTGTTTGAGAAGGGCAGGGGTGAAAGAGTTGCTCTACCTGACAGGAAATGAGGGTCATTCATTCTACTTCTGCACAATAAAACTTGGACAGTAATGCTGCTTGATGAGTGTTTATTGTGACACTGTGCTATATAACACACATGTTTATTGTGACAGATTGTGTGTGTGTGTGTGTGTGTGTGTGTGTGTGTGTGTGTGTGTGTGTGTGTGTGTGTAGTGAGTGAGTGAGTGAGTGAGTGAGTGAGTGAGTGAGTGGTGAGTGAGGTGGTGTGTGTGTGTGTGTGTGTGTGTGTGTGTGTGTGGTGGTGTGTGTGTGTGCGTGCGTGCGTGCGTGTGTGCGTGCGTGTGTGTGTGTGTGTGTGTGTGTGTTCATTCATTCATTTAGTGCATGTGTGTTTATTTTGGCATTGTACCATGTGATATGTGTTTAATGTGACACAGTATTATGTGACATGTCTATTATTTCAGTGTCATGTGACATATTTACTGTCATGTGACATGAGTATCTCTGACACAGTGTCATGTGTTTACTGTGCCCCTGTGTCATATGTGTGTGTCATGTTTAATGTGCCCCAGTCATGTGTTTATTCCTGTGTTACGTGTGTTTATTTCCCATGACATGTGGATACTGAATTTATTTTTATATAATAATTATAATGTTTCAATGTTAATATACCACAACAATTTATGAAATTAACTTAATATTTTAGAAACGATGTCATGTATTGTAATTAGTTAATTTGTATAATGTCATTTAATTTTAATCTAATATCATACTTATTAGGCTATACATATATTTTTAACATGCCTTATGACTTCATGTATGTTTAATGTGTATACATGCCTAGTCTTAGCTATATTGTGCTTTAAATAGAAATATGCTAGTAATGGTAATAATACTGTGAGGGACACAGTGAAATCATTACAACTAACACAGGTTTTGTATGGTCACTAACCTCCACTTGTGGGGTGCAAAGCCTGGACACTTGTCCTTGCAGTTGAGACATGGCTGACCATTGTCTACTTCTTGTACAAAGATCCCCTGAAACACAAAAATGCAGTGTCACAAATAAAAGACACTGAGCATGTTTCTTTTTATTGGTGCTAATTCAGTCACAATAAATCCAATTCCCTGTGGCCTCTGTCAGCACTCCCTGCTAACTCTGTGAGTTGGGCCTTGTGTGAACACATTGAGGGCCTGTGTCGGTTCTGAGATGGGAGCTATATCAGTGTTCAGTAAATTAATTGGTATCTATAACAGTGTTCAGTAAATTAATTGGGACCTATATCAGTGTTCAGTAAATTAATTGGTATCTATATCAGTTTTCAGTAAATTATATATTATATAATACACTCATATACTTCTGCTTTATTTACTTTTGCATCTCAATATGTTTATTTGAATGTATACAATATATACCAAACACACTCACACTCAATGAATAAGACTCTGTCTGCACTCAGACCCAGTACTGTCAGTGAATAAGATAGGACCTCTGTCTGCACTCAGACTCAGTACTGTCAGTGAATAAGATAGGACCTCTGTCTGCACTCAGACTCAGTACTGTCAGTCAATAAGATAGGACCTCTGTCTGCACTCAGACTCAGTACTGTCAGTGAATAAGATAGGACCTCTGTCTGCACTCAGACTCAGTACTGTCAGTGAATAAGATAGGACCTCTGTCTGCACTCAGACCCAGTACTGTCAGTGAATAAGATAGGACCTCTGTATGCACTCAGACACTGTACTGTCAGTGAATAAGATAGGACCTGTGTCTGCACGCAGACCAGTACTGTCAGTAATAAGATAGGACTCTGTCTGCATCATTGAATAAGATAGGACCTCTGTTGCACTCAGACCGTACTGTCAGTGAATAAGATAGGACCTCTGTATGCACTCAGACACTGTACTGTCAGTGAATAAGATAGGACCTCTGTCTGCACCCATTGAATAAGATAGGACCTCTGTATGCACTCAGACAATGTACTGTCAGTGAATAAGATAGGACCTGTGTCTGCACGCAGTGAATAAGATAGGACCTCTGTCTGCACGCAGTGAATAAGATGGACCTCTGTCTGCACGCAGTGAATAAGATAGGACCTCTGTCTGCACGACTAGTGAATAAGATGGGACCTCTGTCTGCAGCAGTGAATAAGATAGGACCTCTGTCTGCACGCAGTGAATAAGATAGGACCTCTGTCTGCACGCAGTGAATAAGATGGACCTCTGTTGCATCAGACCTACTGTCAGTGAATAAGATAGGACCTCTGTCTGCACGCAGTGAATAAGATAGGACCTCTGTCTGCACGCAGTGAATAAGATAGGACCTCTGTCTGCACTAGCAGTGAATAAGATGAGACCTCTGTCAGTGAATAAAACAGGACCTCTGTCTGCACGCAGTGAATAAGATAGGACCTCTGTATGCACTCAGACACTGTACTGTCAGTGAATAAGATAGGACCTCTGTATGCACTCAGACACTGTATGTCAGTGAATAAGATAGGACCTCTGTCATGCACTCAGACTCTGTACTGTCAGTGAATAAGATAGGACCTCTGTTGCACTCAGACCAGTACTGTCAGTGAATAAGATAGGATCTCTGTCTGCACCCATTGAATAAGATAGGACCTCTGTATGCACTGAGACACTGTACTGTCAGTGAATAAGATAGGACCTGTGTCTGCACGCAGTGAATAAGATGGGACCTCTGTCTGCACGCAGTGAATAAGATAGGACCTCTGTCAGTGAATAAGATAGGACCTCTGTCTGCACCCAGTGAATAAGATAGGACCTCTGTCTGCACTGTCAGTGAATAAGATAGGACCTCTGTCTGCACGCAGTGAATAAGATAGGACCTCTGTCTGCACGCAGTGAATAAGATGGGACCTCTGTCTGCACGCAGTGAATAAGATAGGACCTCTGTCTGCACGCAGTGAATAAGATAGGACCTCTGTCTGCACGCAGTGAATAAGATAGACCTCTGTCAGTGAATAAAACAGGACCTCTGTCTGCACGCAGTGAATAAGATAGGACCTCTGTCTGCACGCAGTGAATAAGATAGGACCTCTGTATGCACTCAGACAATGTACTGTCAGTGAATAAAACAGGACCTCTGTCTGCACGCAGTGAATAAGATGGACCTCTGTCTGCACGCAGTGAATAAGATGAGACCTCTGTCTGCACGCAGTGAATAAGATAGGACCTCTGTCTGCACACAGTGAATAAGATGAGACCTCTGTCTGCACGCAGTGAATAAGATGGACCTCTGTCTGCACCAGTGAATAAGATGGGACCTCTGTCTGATCAGACTCGTCAGTGAATAAGATAGACCTCTGTCTGCACGAGTGAATAAGATGGACCTCTGTCTGCACGTAGTGAATAAGATGGACCTCTGTCTGCACGCAGTGAATAAGATAGGACCTCTGTCTGCACGCAGTGAATAAGATAGGACCTCTGTCTGCACGCAGTGAATAAGATGGGACCTCTGTCTGCACTCACACACTGTACTGCCAGTGAATAAGATGGGACCTCTGTATGCACTCTGACACTGTACTGTCAGTGAATAAGATGAGACCTCTGTCAGTGAATAAAACAGGACCTCTGTATGCACTCAGACACTGTACTGTCAGTGAATAAGATAGGACCTCTCTATGCACTCAGACATTGTACTGTCAGTGAATAAAACAGGACCTCTGTATGCACTCAGACACTGTACTGTCAGTGAATAAAACAGGACCTCTGTCTGCACGCAGTGAATAAGACAGGACCTCTGTCTGCACGCAGTGAATAAGATGAGACCTCTGTCTGCACGCAGTGAATAAGATGGGACCTCTGTCTGCACGCAGTGAATAAGATGGACCTCTGTCTGCACGCAGTGAATAAGATGAGACCTCTGTCTGCACGCAGTGAATAAGATGGGACCTCTGTCTGCACGCAGTGAATAAGATGGACCTCTGTCTGCACGCAGTGAATAAGATGAGACCTCTGTCAGTGAATAAAACAGGACCTCTGTCTGCACGCAGTGAATAAGATGGGACCTCTGTCAGTGAATAAAAGACCTCTGTCTGCACGCAGTGAATAAGATAGGACCTCTGTATGCACCACTCTGCACGCAGTGAATAAGATAGGACCTCTGTCTGCACGCAGTGAATAAGATGGGACCTCTGTCAGTGAATAAAACAGGACCTCTGTCTGCACGCAGTGAATAAGATAGGACCTCTGTATGCACTCAGACACTGTATTGTCAGTGAATAAGATAGGACCTCTGTATGCACTCAGACACTGTATTGTCAGTGAATAAAACAGGACCTCTGTATGCACTCAGACACTGTACTGTCAGTGAATAAAACAGGACCTCTGTATGCACTCAGACACTGTACTGTCAGTGAATAAAACAGGACCTCTGTCTGCACGCAGTGAATAAGATAGGACCTCTGTCTGGACGGAGTGAATAAGATAGGACCTCTGTCTGCACGCAGTGAATAAGATGGGACCTCTGTCTGCACGCAGTGAATAAGATAGGACCTCTGTCTGCACGCAGTGAATAAGATGGACCTCTGTCTGCACTAGTGAATAAGATAGGACCTCTGTCTGCACGCAGTGAATAAGATAGGACCTCTGTCTGCACGCAGTGAATAAGATGGGACCTCTGTCTGCACGCAGTGAATAAGATGGGACCTCTGTCTGCACGCAGTGAATAAGATGGGACCTCTGTCTGCACGCAGTGAATAAGATGGGACCTCTGTATGCACTCAGACACTGTACTGTCAGTGAATAAGATGAGACCTGTCAGTGAATAAAACAGGACCTCTGTATGCACTCAGACACTGTACTGTCAGTGAATAAAACAGGACCTCTGTCTACACGCAGTGAATAAGAACGGACCTCTGTATGCACTCAGACACTGTACTGTCAGTGAATAAAACAGGACCTCAAGCTGCATTCAGTGAATCAGTTAGTACCTTTGTTAGCACTCAGCTGGACAGGTGAACCTCTGTCAGCACCCAGTGAATAAGAACGGACCCGGGTCAGCACACCATGACTGAGTTGGACCTGTGAACATCCTGGAGCTAAAGCAGGCTCAGTATGCACCATGCGTAGGAAACATGAATGAATGAAGTGTTAACACCTCAGTGATTCAGGACATGTCCTGTAGCTGGCAACTTGCCAACATCTGTAGTCACACTAAAGACTCACAGTGTGATGGGATTCAATGAAAGCTAACATTAGAACTGCCTTCTTGACTGACACTAATCAATGTGCACTGTCAGTCTGCTGGCATCCCACTCAAATATCTCAGCTCCAGTCTTAGACGAAAGTCCTTTAGTAAGAAATGTTTTATTTAAAACATACAAGTGGAACGAATATTTTCAACTGTTGTCTTTAAAAGTCTTTGTTATTCTGATATAAAACTGAGGGCCAGGGTTGGGCAAAGCACTTGTTCATCATACCTGTTAGTACCCAAGTACTTGTATTCATTACTTATCAATATACAAGTTAATACAACATTATATCAAACAATGCATTTTACTCGTCCACTGAATCTGAGCAGGTGGGCAGATCTCTGAATGATTGTCTCCTAGACATTACTTGTGTCATACAAATTATATTATATATATATACTTCTGCTCAAATACTTTCAAAGTACTTGTGTGAATATTTTTGAAACCACCCGTCCTCATTACTTGAGTACTATCTGGGATGAATTACTCATTACTCACACTTAGTCACTTATACACTTTTATACATCACAGTAGTTGTACTCATAACCTGAGTACATTAGTCAGGTACTTAGCCCAACCACAGAAACAGAACTTACACATTATTTCTACTGAACTAAACATATGATGTATATGGAATATACCGGGTATTTGTTCAAGGCTCAAAGATTTGGTTGTTTTGTATGAAATTAACTTACGTTGGTGCATAGTATTTTAAATGTACAACATTTCAACCCATTAGCTATGAGTCTTGGTCACATGGCATATAGTCAACTGATGTCTGTCACTCAGTCTATAACAGTCTATCACTGGAAAGCGGTGTCACTATATATTTATATGAATAGAAAGCAGCAGTGAATCGACTGTGGATATTTAAGTGCAATACAACTCTCTCTAATAGAACGTGCAATAGCTGCACTAATGGCAATAATCATATGGAAGTACTCAGAGATCACTTATCCATAGTTGTTACTAGGACATGTTACTATGGGTTCACAGGGTGCTATGGAATACGTCAGTGATGTCACACAACTGACAGAGTTCAGTCAGTAGAGCTGAAGACATCACTCTTGCCTGTTTCGTGACAATTCTTCTCGACTTGCTTGTAAATACAATATAAATTAATATGTAAGTTATTGTTATAATTTTACTTGACAAATATGTTGCTTAATGTTACATCAACTGCTACTGAAATGAAAGAAATGTTTTTAACTTGTCAATTTTTTTAATCTATTTTTTTATTTGCAATAAAATATATAACTCAGTATGGCTGCAGACCACGTTCACAACTCTGCTAAGAGTTGTATTATCATATTTATGTGGCTTTTTTAAAGTGCATAAAATGTTAGTCTCCAAGCTATTCCTATGCCTGATTTGATCAGGAATGCTTCATGTGACATCAAACAAAAAATTAGTGATTTCTAGTACACTGTACCAGGAATGAGCCATATTTTGGTGATTTCATTCTATAGCTATCCACCAGATTACCATCTGTACTGGTGGAATGTCCCAGCCAGACGGTGAAGGCAGCCATTTGTGGTATATTTCCCTTGTTTGGGCCAATTTAGACATCAAAATAAGATAATGCAGCCAATACAGTCATACCAGAGAATGTATTCAACATTGCAATAATATCCAGTCCTTGCATTTCTACCAATGAAAACACATCACATATCATCCCAGACACAACTCTTACTTTCTCTATCAATATAAAGACAACATATCACCAAATATATACTACTCTACTGCCTCAACGAATGAACAGACATCATGTATCACCTCACATATAATTCCTTCTGTCTCTACCAAGGTAAATACATCACTTATCACCACAGATACAATACATACTGTCTCAACGAATGTAGTAAAGACATTGTGTATCATTACAGATCTATGTAACATCTACTGACTCCACCAATGAAAGACATTGTGTATCATTCATTACAGATCTATGTAACATCTACTGACTCCACCAATGAAAGACATTGTGTATCATTCATTACAGATCTATGTAACATCTACTGACTCCACCAATGAAAGACATTGTGTATCATTCATTACAGATCTATGTAACATCTACTGACTCCACCAATGAAAGACATTGTGTATCATTCATTACAGATCTATGTAACATCTACTGACTCCACCAATGAAAGACATTGTGTATCATTCATTACAGATCTATGTAACATCTACTGACTCCACCAATGAAAGACATTGTGTATCATTCATTACAGATCTATGTAACATCTACTGACTCCACCAATGAAAGACATTGTGTATCATTCATTACAGATCTATGTAACATCTACTGACTCCACCAATGAAAGGCATTGTGTATCATTCATTACAGATCTATGTATCATCTACTGACTCCACAAATGAAAGACATTGTGTATCATTACAGATCTATGTAACATTTACTGATTCCACCAGTGAAATACACTGTGTATAATTACAGATCTATGTAACATCTACTGACTCCACAAATGAAAGACATTGTGTATCATTACAGATCTATGTAAGATCTACCGACTCCACCAGTGAAAGACATTGTGTATCATTACAGATCTATGTAAGATCTACCGACTCCACCAGTGAAAGACATTGTGTATCATTACAGATCTATGTAGCATCCACTGACTCCACCAATGAGACATTGTGTATCATTATAGATCTATGTAGCATCTACTGACTCCATCAAGGAGACATTGTGTATCATTATAGATCTATGTAGCATCTACTGACTCCACCAATGAGACATTGTGTATCATTATAGATCTATGTAGCATCTATTGTCTCCACCAATGAGACATTGTGTATCATTATAGATCTATGTAGCATCTACTGACTCCACCAATGAGACATTGTGTATCATTATAGATCTATGTAGCATCTACTGACTCCACCAAGGAGACATTGTGTATCATTATAGATCTATGTAGCATCTACTGACTCCACCAATGAGACATTGTATAACAGTACAGGTCTGTACAACTCATATTGCCTTAACCAATGTAAAGACATCACATATTGCCTCAAGTCTACATCTACTGTTAGTGTCACCAACATAAAGATGTGTCACCGTACCCCACCTGAGACCACACACACATACCTCCGCCTTCTCGTCCAGTGACTTATGGCTCCAACAGATTTTTCCGAAACATTTCATGACGACACACGAACACTTGCCCGGTACCTCCATCTCTCCACGAGTCTCGGCAATTCGCTCGCACTTACACGACTAAGCAGTTTCTGCTGCATTTGTCACGTCGGCATATGTGACATGCATGCAACACACCATCCCACCGCTCGGGCCATATAACTTCCCCACATCACAACGCTCGCTTACTTTGTTCCTCCGAGTGAAGCCGTCACAAACGAATATCTCTGTCTGAAGTGTCTATCGAGGAGACTTCGTCCGGATAATTATCTCCATTGATTCGCCAGTAAACAGTATTGATTTTCCCACAAAAATTTACCCCAGGTCCTTCTTGATGTGGTTATTGGTTTCTAGAGCTATTGCCACTCAGCAGGACAGACGGACGGAAGTAATGAAAACACTGGTTGAACGAGAACGACCGACAACAAATCATGTCGCGGTGCTAAAACAGGATTAATTGTGTCTTCCGGATAATCAAAAACAAATCTGTACATGTCTACTATAAATTAAAGAAATACTTTAAGTAGCACCACCAATGCACAATTCTAGATTGTAGTGAGCCTCAGACTGGGAATAACTGACAGGTTTAAGATGCATGAAAATGCTTTAAAATTAGTATTACATGTGTTACATTGCAAGACAATTATTAGAAAGATGTAGTTTTACAGCGTATTACTAAATCATCACAGGATGGAGTTTGACATACTTGCCTACCACTTCTGAACTTGGGCCATTTTGTTTTTCATCTCATTCACCACAAACACTGTCAGTACTTTATCAGACTTTAATAGCCATTACTTCCTTCTACCACGTGTCTATGCCAGGGGATGCTTATCAGCCACCAGTGTTTGACACTCATTATTATTATGTTACTTTTACATATTCATGTTTTACATTTCATATATTTCACCCTGCTCAATTAACATGGGGATAGTTTATTAGTTCAGTTTCCAATGACATCAGCAATTGGTGTTATGTTTGCCATCCAATCCCTGTTGACATTTCTCCCAGCAGGAAGTGGAAGATAAGGGTTAGATGTAGGAAGAAATATGGGAGGATAATTGTATAATAAGTAAGACTCAATTGAGTTTTAAATGACAGAACCTACAAGCCTACGAATGAGTATTCCACCAGGTGTGTGCCAGAAAGAATGTATGCTTAATATCAACATACAGAATTGAAGATTACTCAAGGCAGTAAATTGCAAGTTGTGAAATGTTAGCAAAGAAAATAGATGATGTATATGAAATAATAACATATTGTCAGAAATGTCATGATACTGCAAAGGTAACCTAATACAGTGTACTACTGGCAATGCCTGTAAAGTTCAGTCGCAAGAGTGGGTAGCTGCTTCTTAACAGAAACAAGGAAAATATGATTTATTACATTCTGAGAAAGTATGTTGCATATATATGTATTACATTATATAATATTATATTATATTCTGAGAAAGTCTATGATGTTATATGCTGCAAAACCCAAACCAGTTAGGCTTACAGGGAAATACTTATTTGAATGATTAATTACAGGTCATATAATCAAATATTATTTTAATAATTTTTTATGGCTTACACCCACACATGATGCAACAAACTATTCATAGTTCAAAAATTTCAGTTAGGTGAAGGGTCCTTTATAAAAGTAGAATTTATAAAAAGTAAAAAACATGTCAGTTATTAACTTGGTAGCATTTAAAAACAGAAAGAGGCAACCGTGGGCATGTTAGTTATTATATATCTACTACATACATTACTGGCTTTGATTTGTAAAGGCATCTGTGAGCCCAAGACTTATTGCATTTAATCTACTACCTTTCATTCTGTAACATCATATTTCACTTTTTGTCGATATTTAGCAAATAGTAAACAAAATATCACAAGAAAAAGATAAAGTAACTAAAAAACTTAAAAAAGAATAATGACTGATTCATTATTCTTATAAGTACTTCTAGCATGTGTGAGAGTAGTGCACTAGACAGTGAGTCTTGGTAAACAGAAGGCAATACACAGTAACACTGATTCCCATGTGGGAGTGTTGATAAGGCAAGGAGGTGTGTTATCTGGGACTTGCTATCTCTGATGGCAATCTTGTTTACTCCCTTCCAGCCTACTAGACATCTACCACAGGAGATACAGCATCAAGATGACAGACAGACCTGACCCATCCCCACATACAACTCACACACAACTATCACATACTGGTGAGACAGGGATACCACTTCCATGGTAATCACAGAGATACCATTTCCATGGTAATCACAGGGATACCACTTCCATGGTAATCACAGAGATACCATTTCCATGGTAATCACAGGGATACCACTTCCATGGTAATCACAGGGATACCACTTCCATGGGCTACGTGAGTCATAAACAGGAGGACCCGCTCTGTGTGTGTCTCAACAAGTCACGGTGTGTGCAAAGTGTATGCAGAACTCTGATTACATCAATATGCTACATTCGTATTTGCAACAGTACAGACATGCTTTCTTTCAATACAACACAACACTGCAGTGTATATGCACTAGTGAGGCAAAGATATATTCTTTACCCTTGCTTTTTGTAATCCTCAAGGTGTCTTGTAAATGCACTTGCATGTTCCCATCATGAAACATTGTCCCAAGGGGTTAATTTTGTGGCCATCTTGGCAGCCATCTTCGATTTCCAATTAATATTGATAAGCATCATAACTTTTGAACTAGACAGACAAATGCTCACAATATTTTAGCATTGCCAAGTATCAAAAGCAAAATCAGATGTGTTTTCATTCAACACAATATTGCGTAGTCAGTCTGGGTTAGTGTGAGCTGGTCCAGACTTGGCATCATGATACAACAAACCCGGGTGAACGCAATACAAAAACACAAGTCTGGAAGTATTTAGGATAGATCGCATAAACTCACAAAATCCCTAAAGATGTTAATCATTACATGTGTGGGCCTGCTGTGGAGGGTTTGGTGATGTACTGTATCCAGTAGAAATATATTCATACAGTGTGCCACCAGTGGGTGAAACATTCATTAATGCAAAAATTAAATATGAATGTAAAAATTACAACTCCTACTGTGTGTATTGGTGTGGGGGACATTAAACACAACTTTTGAACGGTGAACTCATGAGAGTATCCCTTAACTTAACCCAGAGAAAACCACACCTTCCAGAAAAGGTTGAGCCCCATTAACTCAACATCACAGCTCTACATGCCTCAAAGGCTGTACTTGAGTGCAGACACAAGACAACATACAGAGCATGCATGCCTCAACCCAGGTGGATAGGGAGAGTATCCCAGTCTCCCACCTTGTCCAAGGCTGCGTTATTGACAGCCTGGGGAGATCAAGGGCATTCCTCCGCCACAGAGAGACAGGTGGACAGGTGATTAGGAAACAACCAGCACCAAGAACACAGGTAAAGAAGTTCTAGGAATAATGTTAGTATTTCAGGTAAGAACCAACATAAAAACAAATAAAAATAATTTAAAACATACATGACATACACCCGTATAATAATTATAACTGAATATATTTAAAACCTAAAAAGGACTTTAAATCACTTTTGCACTGCAAACAAGGAGCTAAAGTGCTAAATACATGCCTCAAATATCATATGTATAAAAAATTAATACAATCTTTTTTACATATACTATATATATATATATATATATATATATATATATATATATATATATAACAGTAAATGGGATGTAAAATTATCATTCTTAGTAAAATTCATAGTACAGTATAGTGTGTACGTACAAAAATATAAATTAAACATGTTTAAGAAATGTGCCAGTCAGTCCACTCTGAGTGCAGACTTTTAACACACATTATGTGCAACAAAACTTAAAAATAAAAATCTATAGTTTAATAACAGACACAGACGAGGAACGCTATAAATAGCATTGCCTGTAATCGCACCCAGCTCATGTGACCTATTACCCATGGTTCATTACACTTATTAAGACTCTCTTCACAAAGTAATCATTGTGCTAGCACTGCACAAACATGGCGCATTCCACAAACATAATAACACTGCATTATCTGCTTGTCATATGCACTCCCTTCATGCGCAACATTATATACGATCCCCCTCTTCTAAATAACCCCAAGTTCCAGACTGTCTGCGCAACATGTTTTGATACTGTAATCACATGGCTAAGTTTCTTAACAGTGGCTTGTTGCAGAAGGTGTTGAATACTTTATAGTGCTTAGGCCTGTGTTGCCAAGTCCGTTAAATATGCAAAACCACTAAATACTGCAAAGTTCTTATAATATCACAAGGAAAATGCATTAATTGATTTGTTACCCATCTAATAAATAGGTTTTTATAACTTTTCATATGCAAAATTGTAAATGTTTTTATCAATTCTTGTGTGACCCAGAAGTCACTGCAATCAGTTGTGAACATTGCTACATAGTTATATCCTGGTTAAACAGACCATTTATTTAACAGTCCTGGACTATTATGCTTCAATACTGAAACATAAAGGAAATACCCATGCTAGTAATTTAACCCATTCATTCTTTGGGCTGTGCAAGAGTTAGAAACCTGATATCATGTAACAAAACCACTGTATTATTATGAGGTTGTGAGTCATCAAAATGCACAAACTGTAGTGCTATCTTTGGTGATCTCAACCACAACTCCACAAGTAAAGTTTACTCAGGCTTACAAAACAGTCACTTCTAACAAGACAAAACCACAAAGTTGTTCACTTCAACGAAACATAGTCAAAACAATGTTAGTGTTACACATGTACTACAAGTTATTTAACGAAACAGACCCGGGTTTACACAATGAAGTTATCACAATAAAGCTGAGTTTAGACATGACAATATAAATAACATCATCAATACAATGAAGCAATGGATGCATTGTTAAAAAATGTCATGGCTGTTTCGTGTTGTATATGACCTCAATTAAAAATACATCAGTTCTTTTTTCAAGTGAACCAGCCAGGACATAATAGTATCAGCAAAGAATTGTTTACACAGAACCTGGTTGTATCTGACAACAACATATCAACATATCAGAGTCCCGGACTGTCAATCAAGGGGTCGGTGGTTCAATCCCACCTACTGCCGTTTCAAACCTTGGGCAATTTCATTCACCCCATATTTGTTTGTGTCTTTTGGAAGAGAAACTAAAAACCAGTGGTTCCTTCTATCTGATGTCTGTGCCAGGGGAAGTAAAAGATCCCACACAGAGGGTAAATGTATAACCTGTAGTGAACTCACAAATTCTAGAGAAGGACAACTTTTAAAAACCAATGACAATAATGGTCAGGAAGTTGACCGGTGGTCATTAATGATTGAAAGAAGAACAGCCCGTCACACATGAAGAGCTACTAAATATCACACACTTGGCATGCTTTCACGCATTTAATATCCATCTCACACACTTACACATCATCCTGTAAAGCCATCACATATCTGCCATAAACAAACTTATTTTGGTGCACATATCAATATATTTATTCATATGCATGGATAGCTCTGAGCACCTGTATCGTATATTCGCGAAGTTATTCTGACCACTATTTATGGAAAAAAATGAATAATTAAGTGCTGCCACCTGATATCATTTTGGGGAAGTAATCATCATGCGTACATCACCATTCAAACTGGCAGCTCCACTAAAGGTTTGAGCGCACCTAAAATTAACAGATGAAGGTAGTAGCATTCAGATGAAATCAGTGATATTCACGTAAGCGTTTTGAGTGGTCTGACAGCTAATGCAAACCACTGACTATAATTTATTTATTAACAAAGAAAATCCAGCATCAGTATAATACTACATAATTTTTATATGTACAGTATTCTTCATGTAAATAGTGCTCAAACAATGGTAAACTAAAGTTCTTGTACAATGCCCAATCTAGTGATTCCATAGCAAGTGCTTCCATTCATACTCTTGGGAACATCCGACAACCCTATTCATTCCAAAAGTGACTCATTTTTTATGGAAGCATTTCAGTGAAGAAAGCCACATCAATGTAATTTATTGCCTCATGTTTAACTGGTGGAATGCACATAAGCAGGATGAGTATTTTAATATAGCTTCAGACTTTCCACTGAAAAAACAGAACAATGAAAACAGCATAGCTTCTGTGTCACAGTCTGGCCCTGAACAGATTCTTTTCATTAGATTCCCAGGTTGACTTTACCCGAACTACAGACATGTCTAACATGAACCACAACAGACCCCACATGGGCCTGCAGGGCCACAGAACAGCTTCATTTGGGTCATAAACATGTATCAACCAGGCTACAAGCTGGCCTACCTAGCATCAGAGCTGGGCACCATGTAAGGTCTTCATTAAGGGTACAGTTTCAGTCATGATGTATTGATTTAAAACAGTTTTATTTTTGTTCTATATGTTTCAGTCTAATTTCACTGATATACTAGTTTGTTTAAGCACACACACACACACACACACACACACACACACACACACACACACACACACAACACACACACACACACACACACACACACACACACACACACACACACACACACACACACACACACACACACACACACACACACACACACACACACACACACACACACACACACACACACACACACACACACACACACACACACACACACACACACACACACACACACACACACACACACACACACACACACACACACACACACACACACACACACACACACACAACACACACACACACACACACACACACACACACACACACACACACACACACACACACACACACACACACACACACACACACACACACACACACACACACACACACACACACACACACACACACACACACACACACACACACACACACACACACACACACACACACACACACACACACACACACACACACACACACACACACACACACACACACACACACACACACACACACACACACACACACACACACACACACACACACACACACACACACACACACACACACACACACACACACACACACACACACACACACACACACACACACACACACACACACACACACACACCGACCATTTTAAAAAGACACTATTAAAGTTGTATTACTTGCTCAGGAAATTAAATTTTTCCAGAGATCTAGCAGCAATTTCAAAAAATTTACACAAATCCAAAGACGCATGACGTCATCACCAGTTTGTTTACATCATAAATTTGTCATTTTCTATGCCAGTGCTTATGCCAGAGTACTTACGCCACTGAATTAGTTACAAGTTCAATGGGCTGTGCTACATGTCATTGTCAGCCAGACAAGTGGCCCTCGTAAGCCACCACAACCAATATCAGTTCTTTAGATGATGAAAAAACTCTACGATTTAGACATTATTCATATACTATACATCAGGTCATATAAGAATTGGAATTGGATTGGCAGTGGGTAAATGAGCTTAGGAAGCCTTGCTCTTCAGTTTATGTTGCAAACCAGCTGAATTCATATCAGAAGACAACTGAAGTAGGCCAATGATTGTCTTCATTTGGGTAAGAGACATACTTGGCTGAAGTTGCAAACAGGCTTCAACTGGGGCCAGAAATTAGCTTTATTTGGGCTTTTGGACGACTAGGCAGTTTTATTTGGGCCAGAGGCAGGTACAACCTAGGCCACATACCAGCTTCTGTGGCAATTAGAGACTACACACAGGCACTGCTTGTTGACAGTGTGTGTAGTGCATACAGATGAATGAAACAAGCGTACAGCCTGAGGGCACGCTATCAGGGGGTAACAGTAACTCAGTGATATAATTATAATTCAAGAGCTCCCACTTGGTCAACTCGCCTCAGGTGAAACAACACTTGAATACTGCAGCAGATGACCAAGTCTAACTAAGACACATGTCACATGTTTGAGGGAACACCTCAAAGATATATTATGAAGAAGATATTCTCAACGATGTAATAGGAGTGCAGTAGAACAGTGGTTAAACTATTGGACTCTCAATCGAGAGAAGTTAGGTTAAAATCCTGAACTGCTGTGTCAAATTTTGTGAAAGTTCATTCACTCTACGTTACTCCAGTTCACACAGCTGTCTGAGTGAGTGCCTGGCTACAGACAGTTACTGATATTTGTGTACTGAGTCTTAGTAATGATTGATTGATAACAGCAACATGGCTTAAGGCTTCCCAGAGAAGTCAAGATGTTATTTGATTGAGCAGGTCTGCCTTTTTATTATGTACATACACTGTACATACACTGTACATACATACACTTTATGACTTATTCCTGAAGCACTCAACCTAATGATAAATATGACTTGTCTAAGTCATGCATTTATACCTTCCAGGCAGAGTTTTAACTGACGAGCATGGGTAGAGTAGTTCTGAAACCACAAGTGGTGGATTGTAACAGTCCAGAACATTTTGGCTGTGTGGGGTTATAAGTGTTAGTATTCAAGAGAATTTTTTTTGGCCCAGGAATAAACATTAACAAGGGATTTTTGTGTAGCTTCACCAACTCTTTGGAATATACTTCCCCTTAGTGTCAGATCAGTTGAAAATATGTACACAATTCTGGCGTCATATAAAAATATACCTTTATGATCCAAGATTGCCACCCAGGAAATTAATTCCAGCTGGCAGGTGGACAAGGAATCCTTCTGGCTTATCGAGAGTCCAACCTTTTTATCCACCATGGTACGTGTATTATCCCAGCCTTCTAAGGTGTACATATTCAGGTTACTAGCATGCAGTCGGTTAATTTAGTCAACTGTGAGAATAAGAACATTCTAATATCTAATCTACACAGCTCCTTTACTAATGTAACTTCATTTCCTCTAGTCCGTCTACTTTTCCTGACTGAGAAACATATTTCAATAAATATTTTCATAACCATTCAATATTTTTAACACTTCTGTCTGATCTGCTCCCAACCTCCTGATCTCTAGTGTTACTGAACCACATTCAGTTAGGCATAATTCATAAATAAGATCCCTCAGTTTGGTAACATTTTGATTGCTCTCTTTTGTACTCTTTCTGGTATATCTACGTCCTTCTTTCAACGTGGTCTCCACGCTAGAACACAATATTTGAAATGAGGCTTACTGTTGTTTTGTACTGGGGCATTATTTCTTTATATTTTATATATCATCTAATTAATCCAATAATTTCACTTCCCTTTACTTTAAAGATAAGAAATCTGCCAAGCCATGCAACAGAAGAATGTGCACTCACATTAACTTGTGAACAGACATAGAAATAGAATGTTTCATATCCGCTGATAAACAGGAATAAATCGGACAATAAAACTGTCCAGAATCAGATATGACAGAAATGTATTGCCAATAAAGGAGCAATAGTAGGTGCTACTATCGCACTCTCAGATTAGCTATTCATTCACTGGAGGAGAACCAGGAATAGGTCGAGCTACTTGTGATAAATAAATAATCTGATTTGTCACGTCTGGGCACACATTGAGCTATAAAGTGAAAAATGGAAGTGTGGTGAGAGGCAAGAAAGACTAAATCTATTCAAAGAATTTATGAAGATGTATGAAAGGTAGAGTCAACTGACTCATTTAAGCAAGACACAATTTTTTTCATTTCTGTATGCGTTACGTGGTGACCAAGACATTAATTTTACAAAATGAAAAAGTTAAAATTAAATTACAAAATTTATAACAAAGAAATCTATTTAAAGTTTGTTTGGGAATTTCTTAACCGATTCCTGTGCAGCAACATTTCAAATCACTACAACGACGGATTCAACAGCACGTACAAGTTTGCGCAACATCATGAATATTAATGAGGACCGACTAGTATGGCATTTGAATTTCTTTCATTCAAAGTAATATAATTTAACTTTTTTATTTTAAACACACATGTATACAAATTATTTGTTGATCTACATAACACCTACCATATATTATATGGCACCATATTTGGTTTCGTACAGAAATGTTTATTTATGATGTAAAGCAGAAAAAAAATCAAAAAGCGACATCGAGTAGATACTCAAATCAAATGTAGATTGAGCGTGCCCAGTGAACAACGATATCCAAGTTTGAAAAAATTATTTAAAATATGCTGTAGTTCCGTGTTCAAAAATTATGGTCAAATCTGCTCTAAGTTATGTTCTTACGTTTGGGCAATGGTTGTTTAAGCGTTTCAACCCCCTTTAAATCTGAGTTCTAAAATAGTATTAGTTTATTTCATTCTACGGATCTGGATCTGTAAGTTTTCTGTATTACCAGGTATGTCTATGTAGCTTTTTTCTGTGTTCTGAACTTACGTGGCCATGTTCTTTGGTAGGATCTGGGTGTGACAAATCTGTGTGACCATGTTCTTTGGTAGGATCTGGGTGTGACAAATCTGTGTGACCATGTTCTTTGGTAGGATCTGTGTTTGTCCACATCATTTAATTTAAGTGTATCTCCTTGCAAGTGCCAAGGTAGACAGGCCTCTGACAGGTGCCACATTTCTTTCACTGTTCACTCAGTTCTTTGGACCAATGGCCACAATCAGTGACACACTTCACACACTTCACTTATGTGCCCACATCAAATTATGCAATTCAATTTATCATTTCAATAAGTGGTGCTAAGCTTTACTCCTGCAAAGATATGATGAACTCCAGTTTTTGATTCTGTGTTTGTTATGTATTTATTTCCTTACCATCAGGTGGTTTAATTCTAGCTTAAGTTTATTATAATTTGTTTATAGTGTTTATAATCTATCACTGCAATTGTATCGTATGGGGAATGTGACTTATAAGTTTATAACTTATTGCATTTCCCTTCAACATATCTTATTTTTATATGCTTACCAAATACCAATATTTCTTATCGATTCACTGTTCATGGTGGATTGTTGACATATGTGTAAGTTTTACAATTTACATCTTATCTGATTCCATGTTGTACATTGTACTTAATGTTAATGTTGAATAAATGTTCATTCATTGGTTCGTTCATTCGTTCATATAACAACTCTAGAATGATTTACAAACATGTACAACAGTAGGCCTACCAGGTACATGTTCTGATATACTGCTCTGCATTTCCACTGGCAGTTGTTGAGTAGTAGTCAACTCTCCAGATGGCGCCTGGGCACCATAAGTGTATGAGTGTAAGTATAATATTAATTAATATATGACCAGTGATCACATGACCTTTAATTAATATTTCTAATAATTACACATATCCGTGTATTGTTTAATGTCCACTGGCTTACCTTTCTCTGAATACATTTAAATGTAGGTGTGTGTTTTCTTGATTATATTGAGCTGTCACTACCCACAAGTTTGTTGACAGTTGATAGGCGAGATTGGATTACACTGGACACCCTTGGGTGCACTTCATTACATAACACCTGTCGTACTTAATAAGCACACAATCTTTCCAGTTGTAGCTTTAAATTAATTGTGGGGTAGGCTATAGATGCTAAATGTGGGTTTATAACCCAAAACTAGAGCTACAAATGTGAATATGTTACAATTTCATAATCCATTTGTGGTTGCACGATATGGCTGAGATGAAATTATGATGCGTCGCTGCAAAGCATTTTTACAGTCATCAGGTAATTGTTCTGACTTGTAACAACATGGCAGCGATCACACAATCAAGTTAACATCGTCTGTACTGGCCAGCCGCACATTTAGGATCCTGGAAAGAGGGGCAGGGCAAACAGAGGCTAAGCTTAGTCACCTATCATTGTTCCACATACACAGCTAAATTGTGCAACATTAAGGGTTATATAAATACAAAATTGCAAACAATGTTATGGCCCAACAGGGCCAATACTCTACCACATATATATATATATATATATATATATATATATATATATATATAATTGATACAAGTATTACTTAACCATGTTAGAATTCATTTACAACTTAATGGTGTACAAACTGTTCTAAACAGCCAAATTTGGGATATCACATTCGATGATTATTAAAAAAATTACGAAATGAGTGTCAGATGATCTCTGCTGGGGGTCACTTACCCTACGAACGTGCGTAATTCGTGGCCAGCAACGTCGAGATAACTTATACAAGATACTGGCGGCATGCAGCCAATCAAACTCCTTCATGGAGACGGTTTCCGTGGTTCCGACAGTGTCAAGGCAGCGTCGCATCGCGCCCTGTCGCACACCAACTGAAGCAAACATGACACAGGGCAGTGTCACTGTCAGTTGGCGGCCATGGCAACAGACTCCGTTGGAACAAACAGACGGAATGGAACGACCACCTGCACCATGGCCCTGACAGGAAGTATGCAGTACAGCAGACCGAGGCCGGCTGGGATACTGGCTCCGACGCCACGGGCAGAGCGAGGTCTGGTCCAATTCACCAAGGGTTTGATGAATCCGATACTGGCACAGCTCACTGACTGCACTGACACTGGTGCTGGCTGTCTGTGTGTCCTCTCTGGGTCACCGTACATGGAGGATGGCTTTGTTTGAACATCACTTGTATCAGTACCTGCATCTGTTTGTCTACGGCAGGCGACAACGATCATTACAGGTGATTGTGTCTGTTTATGACAGGTGTCATTAGAAGTACCTGCTTCTGTATGTCTATGTCAGGTGTCAATACATGTAGCAGTGTCTGTTTATGACAGGCATCTGCATCTGTTCGTTTATGACAGGTATCACTACAGGTGACTGCATCTGTTTGTCTATAACAGCTGTTAATTGAGGTGATTGTATTTGTTTGTATATGACAGGTGTCATTATGTACAGGTAGTTGGACCCATTATGTACAGGTAGCTGGTGTCATTATGTTCAGGTAGTTGGACCAATTTGTCTATGACAAGTGTTATTACAAGTAGTTGGACCTGTTTGTTTGACAGGTACCAGTATATGTATATTTATTACAGGCATACTTGTTTCTGTATATTATGTCTAATATAACAGGTGCCAATACAGGCAGATGCATCTAATATGCTTATGACAGGTACCAATAAATGAACCTGTCTCTATGACAGGTGTCAGCACAGACGGTTTGTGTCTGTTTCCATGACAGGTGTCAGTACAGGTTTGTGCATTTGTTTGTCTATGACTGGTAATACGTGTACCTTTATGTTTATATGACATACAGCTCTGTACATGTATTAATAAATGCACCTGTCTAAGCTGTCTTATATTTGTGTGCTACAACAGGTGTCAATATAGACTACCTGTGTCTCTGTATATGACAGGTGCTGATACAGGTAGGTGTGCCCATTTGTGTCTGACAGGTAGTACAATTATTTGTGTATGTTGGTTGAATACATGTACCTGCATTTATCTATCAACGACATTGTTGACAGGTGTCAATAAAGGTATGTTTGTCTATGGACTACATATGGCATGGATTTGGGAGACTCAATAGCTGGCAGTATCTACACATTAACTGGTGCATTCATGTCTGACACTGACAGCTGCTTTGATATTCAGACAGGTGTGTCAAACCACAAAGGTGTATCTGTATACTGCCAGAGCTCTGTGAAATGCATCAATAAAGACAGGTGTCAGTCATCTTGGGTAGGTTGAATGTCTGTAGTGACATGGACATCCATTTCAGTCAAACCTTGTTAATACAGCCACCTTGTCATTATGGTCACCACAGAAATGACTCAAATAATTAAGACAAATTAATAGAAATTTATCCAACCAATACCATCCCTCACTATTCAGGTCACTTTGACAAGGTGGCCTTAATAGTGAGGTATTCATTGATGTTATGATACCAATGTTCTGAACTAGTTTGGTAAATGGCTATCAATCATATAGATCCATCCAGCTCTTAATCCTATTGCAAAAATAAGTTTATCAAACTGACATTCTTTCATCATAACATATTACTATTCACGTTCACCTACTGACTGGTACCTGTGTATTTACAGAATTTCACTCTCAAAACCTCCTAGGTACACGATTCTTAATGATAATACAACTGTCAAAAATCTAACATTTCAAATGTTCTAATGATTTTGTGACAAATAAAATCTGTAACTGCTCCTAAACCTGCAAACTTTTTAACATACATATGTGTAATTGTTATTTAACCCCAACAAAGTGTATAAGCATGCAGCTATAGGTGGAACTTTTGATCTTCTTTCATGATTGAGCTTTGAATCCAATGTGACAAATGTTGAAATGAAATTATAATTATGGAATCAACATAAAATGCATGTTGCCTATTTGTTGACTTTGGAGATCGCTGTCATGATGTTAGACACTGCTAAACAATTGGGTGCATGCTTATTGGGACATGTACGCTTAATAGAACGAATACAGTAAGTATATTTTGGCATGTATGGGGGGGTTTTAATGTATGCATGTAACAGGGAAGATTTCAGTTTTACAATGACAATGATATCAATATCATGATTTATTAATATAAGTTAATGTGTTACAAAGTTGTGATGGCTGAATTGAACCACTGAACCACATAAAACAATTTATGGACAACACAAAACATTTGCTAATGGATGACATTCTGATATTTACATTTCAATTCAAAAACACATATAAAACATATTTTTCATGGTATTAATCCCAAATCGTACGTTACAAACCCGTACAAAAAAATTAAAAAAAATATAAAGAATCAACACTTTCACCCCTCCAAATGTATTTAATTTTTCTTCCGTTTTGTGATATGTACTTCATGGTCTGAACTGTTACGACACATCATATTTAAAACCTATGCATTTTGCACACACACAAAAAACTGATATAAAGTAAACAGTTGTGTGACATAGTTAGCATAAGTGGTGACCTGCCTAGGGCGTTCTCTGGGAGGCTGAGTGGGAGATGTATTACACCCAGCTGCAGATGCTGACATTTCCAGTGTCCCATCAGTAACCCTCCTTGTCATCTTGTCATCACAAGTCTGCTCTAGTGACACCTGTCTCAATCCAAAGGCTGTTCACTCAATAAACCTCCTCCTACACAATGGCCCAGACACAGCCTCAAGTTGTGCTGTGTGAACACTGTGGTTCTTAGAAACACGAAACCACTTTTAAAGCTTGTTGTTTTGAAAGGAGTAAGATAGGATCAGATGGTGTGATGTTGGTGATCTCTCAGAGGCAACTGAAGAGGACCGACACAAGCAGCTTTACAGTTCTAATTGTATGTGTGCCTGTATTATAAAGCTCATCCACTCCTGCTGGTTCACTTCATGTCAACCCCCCTGACCCCCCCCCCACAAAGTGAGCTCCCCTTCTCTTGCCAAGCACCCAACTGCTATTTTTGCAGACATTTATTTATGAATACAGTAGTTTCCCTCTTCAGTGGCCCCCCCCCCCGTGTCATGACAGTTTGTCAATGTACAGACTGTTTTGCAATGTTAATGTCCCCCTGTCCCCGGGACACCCTATGGATTTGGACAGCGGACAGGATAATATTTGGATTACAAGATGGCAGCTTAGTTCGCTTGTTTTCCGTGTCGCATCACAACGGCAATGCCTGTTAACTAATTGTAATTGAATCTCAGACTCAACCATGGCAATGTTCCCAGACACAGACACCGGCGGTGCGGACAACAAACTGAACAATGACTTGAATCAGATTTTTTTCGTACCCATAACCGAAGCCCCCCAATGCCCCATGCACCCCATTCCAGAATGTCTGTCCCCCTGATGAGGGGACACCCTCAATGTAGGGACACTTTGCTTGCATACATGATACAGGAGTGTCCATTCAAGAGGGGGACTACCGGGTATTGTACTTGACTTTGAACAGTTGCTCAAAAATGCTGCAAAGTCTGTTACAACATTCACAATTGATCAACAGACGATTAAATTTTATGTAATGTTAAACAACCTTGATGAAAACAATGGTGAGGTGATTAAAAAATGTACTGCTACTTCTCATTATATGTAATACACTATATATGGAATCCTGACTGTTTGGCACCATTAATTTTAACCAACCATTTTAGCACCAATCACAACTAACAGCTTGAGAAAATATTCAGACCCTCAACTGTCATTAAACTGCCCACCAGCCACCCAGGCAGCATGCCAGCTGCTGTATCAGAGCTGCTATGAGATGTAAACTGATAAGATAGATATGACTACTACTCCAGCACCCCACTGACTCAAATGCGTCATTCTGAGCCCCCATACATATACAAGCCTATATAGTTCTCATGGTAGTAGTCACCTAATATTATCATACTGCATTTACCCATGCCCTTGAATGATCCTGTCCAGATACCACAAGCAGCCTGGAGCAATATGGACTCAAACAATTCTTTCTTGCAATCAGTGTTTGGGTCAGTTACAAAATATTGATTGTCAAATATACATTACATCATCTTGATTACAAAGTCCACAACTACAAGAACACTGATTACATCATTTTGATTGATAAAGAATGATTAAAAAAATTATTTATTTTATTAACAGTTACTCTTCTTAAAACATGATTTCAACTTTCCATTGAACCTTTATAACTGCTATCATGTGAATCCATAATGAAATACTTACTTGTGGAGGCATGAATGGATTTTACTACTGCACACAAACTTTATTTGCCTGGGAGATGTGCCACAGGTAAAAGGTAATAATCAGTGCATGATTCAAATAAGCCACACTCGACCAGTCAAACACAGTCGTGTGTAAACACAGAAAATAGTCTGGATTCAGGGAAAGCCTGTAAGACCAAACTATGCATTCAGTATTGCAGCTAGTCCAAGCAAACACAGGCCAAGCAACTGGCTTTAGACGCCCCTTTCCCTGTATTGATTCAATTACTGTCTAACTCGCATTAAAGGATCAACACCTGATAGTAGCCACCAACCCTGATAGTAGCCACCAACCCACCACCCACCATTTTATTAACTGATTTAACCAAGACCTAACTCATATGATTATCATTAGAGTAGCTGGTGAAGTATGACTCAGGTCAACGGGCTGTACATGAGTCTAGTTTTTGCACCACTGCAAGTGACAAGATGTGATCTATAGATGCCATGCCGGAGGACATAAACAAATTAAAATAATAAAAAACATTGACAATTGTTCCCGTAGATCTAGCAATACTCCCACAAATTTTGTTTTGCTGGCATGCATGATATCAGTCATTTAGTTAGCAGTTGACACATATGTGTCACAGATGTGGCTACAGTAATATGAGTATACCAACAGTTCTGACCAGTTTGACAATTGGTATGAGTACATAAGTCATACAACTTGGCCTGATAACTGGTTAGAATACCAAGTCACATACCAACTGGCAACTGGTATGACAACTGGTTGGAGTACCAACTAAGTCATATTCAGATGACATGAAAATTAGTATGAATACAAACTCACATATCAACTGGCATGCCACTGAGCTTTTGCATGTAGTGTCACTGTGTCAACCCAGTGACCCCACTCGAACAATTGGTCACTAGAAAGTGACAAGCTTATTACAGACAGTAACACAGAGCAATGTTCAAAAAGTAAGCTTGGGAAGACAGGAACCCCACATCTACATCTAGATAAGTAAAACATATATAAATATGGGTAATTTGTTCATGGTACTAATTCTGGACAGAAGAAGTAAAGCCAATTTTTGATACTTACTCGCTTCTTCAACAATGACTGAAGCCAGAACTGTGACATGCTCTGTCAAACTTGTTCAAGTTTCAAGTTTTCAGCTGTCTGAGCAACAACAGTGGACTGCTCCAGTCAAATTGTTGTAGCATAATGAACACGTTGTCTTAGCCTATGCCTCGATAAAATGTGCAACACATAAAAGTTAGGCGCAACGGAATCCAGCAAAACCTGTCCATTGAAATTTTACAATTATTTGATTGCACAGTGAAATTACAATCACATTCAAATGAATATCTTGTTACAGAAATAAAGTGGATACTGTGTAAGAGATACACATAGAAGTGAGTGTTCACAGGTGGTGAACTTGCTTGTGATACTCAATTTTACACATACCAGTGTATGTTACATCTTATGGTCTACCTAAAATTTGGTATGACAAACAAGTGAAATATATACAAAATAAAATGCTATCCCCAATTTAAGTCAGAAAAAGTCAGAAACACACATAATTACTGTTTGCTGTGTTTGGCCTCAGTTGAACAGCAAGAGAAATAAAAATAGAAAATGTTGTTGCATTCCTAATTCCCACTGGTACACAATGAATAATGTCAGAGTGGTGCCACAGTTCTCTAGGAGTCTTCATATACAACTACACAGAGCCAAACTCTCGCAAACAAAACCCTGCACGCAAGAAAGGGAAAAAACTTCTGATGTGGTTACCATGCAGAGAGTGTAGAATTTCTGAAGCCAGTGCCTCGTCTTATCAGCTTCTTTCATGCCGCTGGTTGCCTTTGTGTGGAGGCTTTTTGTTGTATGACTGATAGTGATATCACCCGGTGAATGCCACTTGGGGATATTGGTTGCGATGATAGAACGAGCACTGGCTTGTAAGTGTCACATGTGAAAGCGGCGTCCACTTCAGGTTGGCTTTTGTGTGAACACAGAAGATTTATGTAAAGCTGTTTAGGGCCCAGCAGGTGTGCTAAGGTCTATAGCTCTATGGTCCTGGTCTCAACAGGCCCCAGGTCAACGTATGAATCGTATATAAACTTTATACAACATATGATAGGATTACTGTTTAGTGGTGGTCGCATAAGTTCGTAGGTCACAAAATCGTATGAATTAGCATAATGTATCAGTGAGTGGGTGGTGGCTTGCTCATTAGCATGCAGGCATGCACTATAGGAAAATAAATTGCATCAGTGGTGCCACCCACATCGTTGAATATTTTTAAATGGAATGTGATCTTTACGGATTGCTTAAAAACATTATTTTAATAGGGTAGTGTGACAATCTTTCATTGTTCAAAACTTTAAGTTCCACATCATATTATATTAGTGGCTTTCTTTCTCTGGAGGTAGAGATGGGTTTTATTCAATATTAGAGGTTTTTTAACTTAATAAAATTATATATATATTTGTGAGACCACCCATCATTTATTTGGTGAGGGTGGGTGGTGGTTTAACCTGTACTAAACAGTACTACCTAGGGTAGTTAACTTTGCAGACTTTGAGATCACCCCTTACTAGTTAGGATACCACTGGGTTAGCCTCTGGAGGATGAATCATTGTAAGTACAGCTGAGGTCATCTGAGGTCAATATGCAAACAAGAGATATATGACAAAATGCAACATTAATATGTGACTAATATGACATTATTTCATGCAGTAAATATCAAATGGAATATTTGACTTTTTATCTCGAGAATAGGCTAGTCTCCCATACATTTCGTAAAATTTTGAATTAATTAAAGTTTTGTAGGTTTCACCCTGGATGACCTTTGACCCATTTTGTTTACTTGCATAGTTGTGATCCATCATTATTTTGCTAGTTACACAGTAATTGTATACGGGCAATTTGTGAATGGCTGACATAAATGAACAATGACCAGTATGAGTGGACACAACTGCTCTGTACACTATCAACAAAGTGGTGTGATTTACGAATCGCATACAATAGCGAGCATAGGCCATGGTCATTGGTCACCATAACTGGAATAAAGAGCAGTCAATACGTTGACGTGCAGGGGCTGTGATCACCATAACTGGCCTAAAGAGCATCCAATACCTTGACACCTCAGCTAATAATTTAATATCGTTATTATTATAGATCTTGCAAAAATACACCATTTGTGAGTGGCGTATTGACATATGTCAAAGTTAAACTATCTGGTCTGGATTCATGTTTTGTGTGGTTCAATAATGTCCACTATTAACCTGTTGGTCTGATTTATGTCTCCAGTTTTAATCACTGAGAAATATGACTCAGAGATCTAAAGTAGTACACCTTGTTTGACAGCAGTACACATGGGCTTTAAGCTTGCCAAGCTTAGAACTGCAATGCTACTGTGATGATCACTTAGAATTGTCAAAATTAATACTATCATCACAGTGGGTACACATGGATACCACCTGTTCTTATTTATATGGAACCTCACATGGAACCTAGATCATCATACATAGCACTGACAACCCAATACTTAAGAAAGGGGTGTGGCAGAAAACTCTACCCACCATTATACCATCTATTTAGGGTTCACCGTCCACTATTTTGTTAAGCCAACATCACACATTTATCTTTCTTGCCCTCTTATTTACAAGTTCATAATCATGTTACTTAGTAATACACATAATCGATGCAGACAAGATTTTTTGTTATAAAATGTTTATATATAATGGGTTAAATTAAAATGACAAACTGCTTATAAATGGAAATGAAAAAGGAAACAAGTCAACAGCTGATTCCACAGTACAGTAAACAGCTGCAATATCCAGGGAGTTATACACTGTATATGTACCTGGAAAAGGCCACTTTGAGAATTGTATGGGGTCGACTCTACATGATGTTGATCACCAACCAAGATATACAGACGGTGGACCAGACAGACTATCTTGCAGTAGAGTAGATGATAACTATTCCAGATTATTTCCAGTGGGTCTTGAAAACAACTTGATAGTGAAGCCATGCACAGTCGCAGATGGAATGAATTCATAACATCCATCTTATGCAGAACCTTTTCTTGGTAAAGGTCACAATGAATTATACAATTGAAAGACTGAATATCATCCTAGGTAACTTATACCTGTTAAAGGGATATGCCAGTCAGTGTGAGATTCACAGTATTAATTTACATATGTATAATATATTGGTTGTGAACCTCTTACTGCCTGGAGTATCCCCTTAAATTAAAGTGATCTATATCGATAAAAGGTGTGCTACATGAATAGACCAAAATTTTACTTGAACAACAGCTGACATCAACAGACTTTACTTTAGTTTGGATAAGCCTAAGTTATACTTAAATTTTGACTCAGGGGTAGAGGTAAAAGGGTGAGGCTTGAGCCTTGGCGGTCTGAGTCCTAGAAAACTTATTATCAGTGTAAATAGGGTTTTCGCTTGACACAAACAGAAGGCATCGGCATCGTCTTTACTTTAAAAAAATGTCATTTTCATGTGTTGATAATTATTGTCTCTCCAAGGCGTATTATGATGTGACTGCATTGCTATGACCTAATCCTAGCTTAGCCTTAGGAAAGGCTAAGACTTATGCCATGACGTATTACTGTTAGATTCACTTTATTTCAGTTATGTTGTAACGTCAAAACAACTTCCAAATGTGTCAACGAGACATTGACACCGACAACACACGAGTCGTGAAGTGGACCCCTGCCTGGCCACCCCTGGCAACATGACAGAGCCATAGTCTACGCCGCACTGCCACTGTCAGGACGGGACAACAGCCCCTAGTCAACACCGAACGCCACTTACTTTTTTCTTCATACCCGTCGCCAGCCCTATTTTCGCCATGCGCATGTCAAACGAATCCAAGTTTTCAACAAAGTTGTTCTCTGTAGCTATCCCGGTTATCACTTGCACGACTTCTGGGGTGGACACGACAGCATCCTCGGCGGGCGAGGATGCGATCGTACACAACCCGTTGCTTGCAACCCCAGCCATCGTCGGGGAATATTTTGGCAATGAGTGCACCGTGCACGGTGTCGCCCTGTCGCGTCGTCTGCTGCGGGGGCGTGCGTCCTCGCGCGCTCAGCCACGACGCCGGACGCTGCCGGTGCCATTACCGTAGTTTGACAAATAAACGCCCCGCCGTCACTAAATGGTAAATTCGAGGATGGTCCCGCGTCACATTATAACGCAGGTTAAAATAAAGGAACCAGGATTTATAATACGGAAATGACGGTTTTGTTATGGGATGTGGTGATTGCTATGTTTTTTTTATCATTTTGCAACAACTTAACACATGGGCCTGGGAAGCTGTGACGTCACTTTGCTGCATTATTGCGTCACATCCCGTTTTTGCAATGACTAGCAAACTGTTCACCAACCGCATGACGCTACGTGTACACAAACGCAGTAAACGGTTTCCCGGCGTATTCAGTTGTTACTAGAAATTGGTGTATCCAGCAAGTAAGTCGCGGTTTGGTTGCGTCACAATCAAAATTACGCGCGTGACGACCTCCCTTAAAACTTTGTCTTTGCCAACAATGCTGACAATTGTTATCAGGGTTAATTGCATTATTGTTATTCCGTGATCAAACAAAGTTTATAACATTCCTTACGTTTTTGTCACAAATAAAATTGTCTGAAACCAGAATTTCACCGCAACCATGTTTAGCAACCATTAATTTTACGTAGTTGTTTGCTACCCAACTGTTGGCCACGTGATTGGTAGCTCAGTTATTTGAACAATCAATACAATATAGAATCTACGCCTACATATGGTAAAGTGAATCACAAAACGGTAATTAGAAACCCTTACAGCCCTTACTGGAAAGCGTCAGTGGGTGCAACTGTAGGTTTAAGGGGCCTCAAGGGGTGCATTTGGAAGTTTTGGCGAGCCTCGAGGGATGCCATTGGACGACTCTGGAAAGCTTCGATGTGTTTTTCGTGAGCCTCGAAAAAATGCATTTTTATGTGTTAATGAGCATTAGCCACACGTTCTGACGTCAATTATCTTAGATCAATCCCAGCAAGTTTGGCGCCCACAAGGCCAACCGTCTCGAAGAAAAACGTAAAAGTACACACGCTAATTCGATTATAGTTAGCTGTATCCATATTTACGTGATGTGCAGAAATGTGGCGCAGTTGGCTTTCAGCAAAGTAAGGCGGTACGCTGGTATTCTACGAAACCGTAAATCATTTCTCTGACCTAACGGGATCCTTACCATCAATGTACCGTTGCAAGCCGGCATCAGAGAAGAAATCAAACGTAAACCTAATTTCAGAACTTCCAATATTCACAGGTGGTAGGTCTACGAACTACATATTATTTTACCGCATAGTGTAACATAACATGCGTTGGAACCATGGGTCATTGTGATTAACCCCAACGTTCGTGGGAGGGGTGTTTAACCCCCCTATATTTATCGAAGGGTGTGACCAGTTTTCCCTTCCCTTCCCTTCCCTTCCCTTCCCTTCCCTTCCCTTCCCTTCCCTTCCCTTCCCTTCCCTTCCCTTCCCTTCCCTTCCCTTCCCTTCCCTTCCCTTCCCTTCCCTTCACTTCCCTCTTCCCTTCCATTCTATTCCCTTCCATTCCATTCTCCTCCTCCTCTTTCTCTCTCTCCTTCTCTTTCTCTTTCTCTTTCTCTTTCTCTTTCTCTTTCTCTTTCTCTTTCTCTTTCTCTTTCTCTTTCTCCTTCTCCTCCTCCTCCTCCTCCTCCTCCTCCTCCTCTTCTCCTTGTCCTTCTCCTTCTCCTTCTCCTTCTCCTTCTCCTTCTCCTTCTCCTTCTCCTTCTCCTTCTCCTTCTCCTTCTCCTTCTCCTTCTCCTTCTCCTTCTCCTCCTTATCATCTCTTCTCCTTCTCCTCCTCCTTCTCCTTCCCCTTCTTCTCCTTCTCCTTCTCCTTCTCCTTCTCCTTCTCCTTCTCCTTCTCCTTCTCCTTCTCCTTCTCCTTCTCCTTCTCCTTCTCCTTCTCCTTCTCCTTCTCTCCTTCTCCTTCCTCTCCTCCTCCTCCTTCTCCTTCTCCTTCTCCTTCTCCTTCTCCTTTTCCTTCTCCTTCTCCTCCTTCTTATACTTATACTTATACTTCTTTTCTCCTTCTCCTTCTCCTTCTCCTTCTCCTTCTCCTTCTCCTTCTCCTTCTCCTTCTCCTTCTCCTTCTCCTTCTCCTTCTCCTTCTCCTTCTCCTTCTCCTTCTCTTCTCCTTCTTCTCTTCTCTTCTCCTTCTCCTTCTCCTCCTCCTCCTCCTCCTCCTCCCTCTTCTCTTCTCTTTCTCTCTTCTCTTCTCTTCTCTTCTCTTCTCTTCTCTTCTCTTCTCTTCTCTTCTCTTCTCTTCTCTCTCTCTTCTCCTCCTCCTTCTCCTTCTCCTTCTCCTTCTCTTCTCTTCTCTTCTCTTCTCTTCTCTTCTCTTCTCTTCTCTTCTCTTCTCTTCTCTTCTCCTTCTCTTCTCTTCTCTTCTCTTCTCTCTTCTCTTCTCTTCTCTTCTCTTCTCTCTTCTCCTTCTCCTTCTCCTTCTCCTTCTCCTTCTCCTTCTCCTCCTTCTCCATCTCCTTCTCCTCCTCCTCCTCCTCCTCCTCCCTCTTCTCTTCTCTTCTCTTCTCTTCTCTTCTCTTCTCTTCTCTCTCTTCTCTTCTCTTCTCTTCTTCTCCTTCTCCTTCTCCTTCTCCTTCTCCTTCTCCTTCTCCTTCTCTTCTCTTCTCTTCTCTTCTCTTCTCTCCCATGCCATTGGACGACTCTGGAAAGCTTCGATGTGTTTTTCGTGAGCCTCGAAAAAATGCATTTTTATGTGTTAATGAGCATTAGCCACACGTTCTGACGTCAATTATCTTAGATCAATCCCAGCAAGTTTGGCGCCCACAAGGCCAACCGTCTCGAAGAAAAACGTAAAAGTACACACGCTAATTCGATTATAGTTAGCTGTATCCATATTTACGTGATGTGCAGAAATGTGGCGCAGTTGGCTTTCAGCAAAGTAAGGCGGTACGCTGGTATTCTACGAAACCGTAAATCATTTCTCTGACCTAACGGGATCCTTACCATCAATGTACCGTTGCAAGCCGGCATCAGAGAAGAAATCAAACGTAAACCTAATTTCAGAACTTCCAATATTCACAGGTGGTAGGTCTACGAACTACATATTATTTTACCGCATAGTGTAACATAACATGCGTTGGAACCATGGGTCATTGTGATTAACCCCAACGTTCGTGGGAGGGGTGTTTAACCCCCCTATATTTATCGAAGGGTGTGACCAGTTTTCCCTTCCCTTCCCTTCCCTTCCCTTTCCCTTTCCCCTTCCCCTTCCCCTTTCCCCTTTCCCCTTTCCCCTTTCCCCTTTCCCCTTCCCCTTTCCCCTTTCCCTTCCCCTTTACTTCCCCCTTCCCTTCCATTCTATTCCCTTCCATTCCATTCTCCTCCTCCTCTTTCTTTTTCCTCCTTCTCTTTTTTTTCTTTCTTCTTTTCTCTTTTCTTTCTTTCTTTCTTTTCTTTCTTTCTTTTTCCTCCTCCTCCTCCTCCTCCTCCTCCTCCTCCCTCCTTCTCCTTCTTCTCCTTCTCCTTCTCCTCCTTCATCTCTTCTCCTTCTCCTCCTCCTTCTCCTTTCCCTTTCCCTTTTCCTTTTTCCTTCTCCTTCCCTCCTTTTCTCTTCTCCTCCTCTTCCTCCTTCTCCTTCTCCTCTCTCCTTCTCCTTCTCCTTCTCCTTCTCCTTCCCCCTTCTCCTTCTCCTTCTCCTTCCTCCCTTCTCCTCCTCCTCCTCCTTCTCCTTCCCCTTCCCCTTCCCCTTCCCCTTTTCCTTCCCCTTTCTCCTCCTCTTTTTTTCTTTTTTTTTTTTCCCCCTTCTCCTTTCCCCTTTCCCCTTTCTCCCTCCTTCTCCTTCTCCTTCCCCTTTCCCCCTTTCTCCTTCTCCTTCCCCTTTCTCCTTCTCCTTCCCCTTTCCCCTTTCTCCTTCTCCTCCTCCTCCTCCCCCTTTCCCTTCCCCTCCCCCCTCCTCCTCCTCCTCCTCCTCCTCCCCCTCCTTTCTCCTTCCCCTTTCCCCTTCTCCTTCTCCTTCTCCTCCCCTTTCCCCTCCTCCTCTCCTTCCCCTTCTTTTTCCCCTTCTCCTTCTCCTTCTTCTTCCCCTTCCCCTTCTCCTTCTCCTTCTCCTTCCCCTTTCTCCTTCTCCTTCTCCTTCTCCTTTCTCCCCCTTCCTTCTCCTTCTCCTTTTTTTTCTCCCCCCCTCCTTCTTTTTTTTCCTTTCCCCCCTCTTCTTCCTTTCCTTCTCCTTCCCCTTTCTCCTCCTCCTCCTCCTCCCTCCTCCCTCTTTTTTTCTCTCTTCTTTTCTTTTCTTTTCTCTTCTTTTCTCTTTTTCTCTTTTCTCTTCTCCTTCTCCTTTCTCCTTCTCCTTCCCCTTTCTCCTTCCCCTTCTCCTTCCCCTTCTTCTCTTCTTCTCTTCTTCTCTTCTTCTCTTCTTCTCTTCTTCTCTTCTTCTCTTTTTCTTTTTCTCTTTTTCTCTTCTTCTCTTCTTCTCTTCTCTTTCTCTTTTTCTCTTTTTCTTTTTCCTTCTCCTCTTCTCCCCCTTCTCCTTCTCCTCCTTTTCCTTTCCCCTCCCCTTCTCCCCCCCTCCTCCCTCCCCCCTTTCCCCTTCCCTTCCCCTTCCCCCTTCCCCTTCCCCTTCCCCCCCCCTTCCCCTTCCCCTTCTTTTCCTTCTCCTTCTCCTTCCTTCTCTTTCCCTCCCTCTCCTCTCCTTCCCCTCTCCTCTCCTCTCCTTCTCCTTCCCTTCCCTTCCCTTCTCCTTCCCTCCCCTTTCCCCCTTCCCTTCCCTTCCCCTTCCCCCTTTTCCTTCTCCTTCTTTCTTCCCCTTCCCCCTCTCCTCTCCCCCCCTCTCCTCCCCCTCCCCTTTTCTCCTTCTCCTTCCCTTTCTCCTTCTCCTTCTCCTTCCCCCCCCTCCTCCCCCCCCTCCCCCCTCTTCTTTTTTTTTTCTCCTTCTCCTTCTCCTTTCCTTCTCCTTCCTTTCCCCCTTTCTCCCCCCTTCCCCTTTCTCCTTCTCCTTCTCCTTCTCCTTCTCCTTCCCCCCTTCTCCTTCTCCTTCTCCTTCTCCTCTCCTCCTTTCCCCTTTCCCTTCTTTCTCCTTCTCCTCCTTCTTTCTCCTTTTTCCCTCCTTCTTCTCCTTCCTTCTCCTTCCTTCTCTTTTTCCTTTCTTTCCTCCTTCTCCTTCTCCTTCTCCTTCTCCTTCTCCTTCCCCCTTCCCTTCCCTTCCCTTCTCCCTTCCTTCTCCTTCTCCTTCTCCTTCCCCCTTCTCCCTTCTCCTCCTCCTCCTTCCTCCTCCTCCTCCTCCTTTTTCTTCTTCTTCTTCTCTTTTTTCTTTTCTTTTCTTTCTTTCTTCTTCTTTCTTCTTCTTCCTTTTTCCTTTCTTCTTCTTCTCTTTCTTTTTCCCCTTCTCTTCTCTTTTCTTTCTCTTCTTTCTCCTTCTCTTCCCCTTCTCCTTCTCCTTCTCCTTCTCCTTCTCCTTCTCTTCTCTTCTTCTCTTCTCTTTTTCTCTTTCCCCTTCCCTTCCCTCCTTTTCTCTTTTTTCCTTCTTCTTCTTTTTTTTTTCTCTTCTCTTCTTCTCCCCCCCCTCCTCCCCTCTCCTTCCTTTTTTTTTTTCCTTTTCCTTTCCTTCTCCTTCCCCTTTCCTTCTCCTTCTCCTTCTCCTTCTCCTTCTCCTTCTCCTTCTCCTTCTCCTTCTCCTTCTCCTTCTCCTTCCCCTTCTTTTCTCTTCTTTTTCCCTTCCCCTTCCCCCTTCCCCCTTCTCCTTCCCCCTTTCTCCTTCTCCCCCCTTCCCTTCTTTTTTCTTCTCTTTTTTCCTTTTCTCCTCCCCTTTCCTCTCCTCCCCTCCTCTCCTCTCCCTCTCCCCCTCCTCCCCCCCTCCCCTCTTTTCCCCCTTCCCTCCTTTTTTTCTTCTCCTTCTCCTTCTCCTTCCCCTTTTCCTTCTCCTTCTCCTTCTCCTTCTCCTTCTCCTCCTCCTCCTTCTCCTTCTCCTTCTCCACCCTCCTCCTCCTCCTCCTCCTCCGTCTCCGTCTCCTTCCCCTTCCCCTTCCCCTTCTCCTTCTCCTTCTCCTTCTCCTTCTCCTTCTCCTTCTCCTTCTCCTTCATCTTCCCCTCCTCCTATTCTCCTTCTTTTTCTTTTTCATCTTCTTCTTCCTTCTACTCTTTGGGCATCCGGTTTGTTTGTCAACCGTTCTTCCCCCATTCGTTCAATACGTCCTGTCCTCTTTAGCCACCTTCTCGCCAGCGCTTTCACCAACTTTTCTTTTATTCTGACCTCAGACTGTCCACTCTTCTCTTGTCCAGTCTCATTACTCCAGCGCAACTCTCCTGGCCCAGTGGTTTTCACAAGCTGTACCCTCTGTTGTTTCCCGTCCTTTCTATGGTCTGTAGGCATTGCAGTACCTCTCCCTTGCGCTTATACGACATGTAACTCTCCCCTGCCATGCCTTCTTGCTTGTTATCAAAGTTAATAATACTAATATAATAATAATAACAACAATAAAAACTTAAAATTTAATAATAGCGTAACAATTTAATAATAATGTAATTTAATAATACTAATACAATATGCATTCGTGGGATTAAAATAAGCAAACTAATAATAATAATAAACATTGATTGGTGTTAAAATAGTGGACATATTAATACCCGGTAATGATCTTTATTACCATACTACATTATTTCGAAGTTTTCAGCAGAAGTCGCATTCATTTATTATATTGATCGAACCATTAGCTGCACAACATCGCATTATAAAACAGTCACAAAAGTTAGCTTGAGCAGGTTGACGTGTGGTTACGGAGGGGGTAGACATTGCGCAAGTAGGCCTAATCTTTAAATAATATCTGTCTAGACGTGCTATTTTTGGTACGTACACATTATGTCTGGGATGGGAATGCGGTACACACGCGCTATACTAGTGACCGTCACAGAGATGGTGTTCTCAGCAGAGGGTATTGTAGAGGGCTTACTTTGTGCAATGAAAGGATGTCGGTGTGCACCGATTCGATCCTATGGGGTATATGCAGCGCTTAGATAATCCACAGCTTACCCAGCAAACACATGACGTCCAGGCGACGTCGCCTTTTGGTCACGATTTGGTAATGTCATCAATGACGTTGCACAACGGTTGTGACTACGTCAAGTCGCAACGTTGGGTGATGACGCTCATGCAACGTTATGACGTGACGTCATCTTAACGTACCTTAATGGTCGCAAAATGACGTCCACCCGTGACGTAAACATGACGTTGTTTCAACATAATGTAGTTTTGCATTCTGATAATAATCCAAATGGTGTATATATTTTGGCAAAATGAAATCATCAAATATTGTAATACATATAAAATAAAATTTACATTTGTAAAAAGAACTATATAATACATACTAGTCTAGAATATGAATTGGTAACATCGATGCAGACTCCATATATACTCAACTAACGGTTCCAGGCAAGGAAGAGCTGCGCAGTCAATTGTCGGAAGTTTTACCGCCAACACAAATTCCGGTCCTATAGATAATCCACAGCATTTTACGACGGAAATAAGTAGTTTTGTAATAATAAGCGGAAGGCAAGAAACTATCACGTTCAATCACAAACCTTACTCTAGATGCACAAAAATGTCGTAAATGCTAACACTTAGTGTGAACGGTGATCACAGTGTTTCACTAAGGTGAACGACCAAATTCGTAATATAATCGGAAGGCCGGAAGCGTTTCACGTAAGTGGATACAGTGAGAGCTTTACAATGGTTGACTGCGTGTAGAGTGCATGATAGTAGTTTAATCATCCAGGCAGTTGGGCAGTAGGTATAAGTTTGCTTTGGTAGAATATTTCTTTCGCAGAGATCGATAATGACGTGGAGAGTAAATATCATGCACATTTCACGGTCACTGGCTGAGTGTGTATACGTAACTGGAAACAAAATCTAGCTGCCTCTTGCAGAAGGTTGATCGAATTTTGTGGACTAAATAAAAGTTAAATAGTTGCGTAATGCACACACGCACGCATGCATACACTCGAACATACACCTATGAACGAACGAATTCGTATACACGTATAAATACAGTAATATACACGTATGTATTCGCGCGCGCAGGCACACACAAACACAAAAACGCACGCACGTATGCGCGCTACTATATAGCAATATGTATGCGTGCATGTGTACGTGCGCATGTGAGTAGGTGTGTGCGTCTGTGCTTGCGTGCGAGTGGTATACGTCCGTGTATGCGTGCATATGTTTTGTTTTGTTTTCATAATATCACTACTATTGAGTGTCACAGGGATGAGGCACCATGAATGCCTTCTATATAAGAGAAAACAAACACGATAGCGAAAACAAAGAATAAAAATTCGAATAAGCTCAGTCGTTGAGTGAATAGTTGTGACAAATTGGTGCACACGTGTTTAACGGCCAGTTGCTAACCTGACCTGTCTCGCTCCAGGGGAAAGGTATGCAGGTGTGACGATTGCACTATCAGGTTACGTGATTAAGATATCAGTAGAATACCAGACAAAAACACAAATACCTGAACCAGAGTCAACATTCTCTGTTGCAGACGTAAACATTTTCAATTTTCGATTTTGTTGTAAGTCTAAAGCCTGCATGCGTGCGTGCGTGTATGCTTGCATGTTCCACGTAGCATGTTATAGATAAGTCGTTGCTGCGTTCCCATCCACTCCAATTTCAAAATAGTTTACTTATTTTGGATGTTATTCGAACAACGATAAAATTGCATCAGCGGTTGTTCAAGAACCAGTGTAAAATAGGTCGCGTATCTAAAATATCCTTTTAAACGGTTTATTCTTCTGGGCAAACGGACCACCATCTATCAGCTCAGTTTTGCCAGCCACTATACAACATAGCGTTCACCTAGAAACCTGTCCACATCAAGGAAGAAGAAGGAAAACATAGATAGGGCTGATTCGTACGGGAGATTGCAGGATATCATTATGTTGACATCATGATCATGAATGCATGTTTACGTCAGATTGCTGAATGCAGTGCCTGTGCTAGCGATACTGTGAAGAACACAATAGCATTTCCTTTGGAATGCAAGCAATATAGCTGACCTTTGAAAGTAATTAGGTGTTTTAATCAAAAGAGTATTTTCGCTTACACGGTGGGCGCACCTTCATTACGCGAAGGCCGCCTACAACGCTACCACTGCAAAGCTTAATTTGTTTTCAACAAGATGACGCTGAAAGGTATTTAATTCGCGTTTATAAATGCGAATTATTATAGACGTATAAGACCACACGGACGGCGACACGGGTGGAGAACAGTCAAATACGTGAAGGCAGCACGTTTGACATTACCAAAGACGCACTTTCCAGGCGGGTGGAAACAATTTCGTGCACACAACTAGATTGGTAGGTGATAACGAATAATGTTTAACTGTTACGTAAAGAAGAAACACTACCAACAAAAGTTCGTGTCAACTCTTTGAAATACGACTAGATATATCATCGAAATTCCCATTATCCATAAGTGCAGTTAACTACTTTTAAATAGAGCAAGTATATTATATATTTGAGGTCTAATGTGTGTGTGAGTGTGTGCGTGCGTGTGTGCGTGCGTGCGCGCGTGTGTATGTGTGTGCTTCTTTACACAGTATATATCATGTTCTCGCAGGGTGGATGCTTTATGACAACAATAAATCGTCGTTGAGCTGAGTTCTGGGTCAATATGCGTTGCCAATGCCACTTTTACCGTCTACAATTATTGACATGTTATAATCAGACAACTCTAAGCCGTTGCTTTGCTATTGAAGTGTTATTTTATATTATCGGTCTGAATCTATTACAGTGCCGCCTACGTTTAAAGACACATGAAATCTCTCCAACAGTCACACTGAGAATTTATTTCTCACTGCCGACTGAGCCTGAAGAAATATCCAGGAGGGATTTAGAAACTAAAAAATTGGGAGGAATACAATACTAGCCTACATTTAGCCATTTGAATAACGTTTCATTCTTGGTGTTTGCAGTCGTCAGAATGCAAACTAAAATGACGCAAACCGTCCTTCTGGTTGTCATTGGCTGCGCGCTTTGCACGCCGGGAGCTTTGATTCGCGGGACGCCATCTTCGGAGAGGCGCGAACCGCAGGAAGCACGTCCGGAAGGTGACGACACCACTTCCGAACTTCGCTCGGCCGATATCGCGCTCCTGGTACGCATGTTCCGGTATCTGGAGCGAGAGCTAAGCCGTCGTCAGCCAGCAACTAGCCCGAGAGAACTGTTGTTCAATAAAGTCTCTTCACTTAGACTTCGAACTACTCAAAAACAGCTTATAGTCCACTCGACCCAACCGACACCCGGAAACTGAGCAAATATACAGAATATACAAATGACATTGCTATACAGAGCATAGTCTCGCTCGGTTGGGTAACTTCGCCGAGGAGACAGTCTAGTGACTTTGTCAGCGTTTGGACGTTATTCGTGTGGGACTAAACAGAGCTGCCACCTGACGGAGTCTGGTTAATCGAGGCTACACAAAGCACCGAACAGTATTCAGTATAGGACCCTGTTGATGTGTGGATTTATTTAATGTATGCATTATTTGCATTTAACGAATTTTGCAACTATCCAAATATATTAATATGTCACGTGTTAATCTAGAGCTGGGCTGATACTCGGTATACAGGGGCGTAGATAGGCATTAGTACACGTGGAAGCACTAACTAATGATATCAATTTAATTCTAACATGAAGGCCTGGCGCTCAATAATGTTGTATAGCATGAGTGACGACCCAATCAGTTGAAATCGAGTGCATTTTAAGTCACATTATATGTATATATATATAAATAAAATACGCATTATTTCTGAAAATGAAACATGTTGAAAAGGCGGAGGACCTGAACATTTAATATAGCATATTATATATAGCATATGTTTGAATGTGCTGCATAATAGACAATGACAATTTGTTATTGTGTTCAATGTACCATAATAACATTAAAAATCTGTGGAAAATCTATGTTACAATGACTAGGTATTGCGTACGCATTAAGCTATCTACTCATGATATAGTAATTAAAGAAAGCTATCAGTTTGTATAGTTACTGACTTTTAATCATAAGCCAAGGTAATGTAATACTGTAAATTGTGTACGTGTTTTATTTAAGAGTCTGTATTGTCTTCAACATCGGTTCATTTACTACCCCCGCCTTCATTCGGGGAGGAATAATAGGGCTGAGTGCCTGTTCTGACGACTGAACTGATGAATGTTGCGTTCAGCATCCAACTCTGTCCTTTTGGACGCGTGCACCAAGACCAGTCCCGATATGCTCTCAGTTGTTATTGTAGAGTCCAGATAGATCTTGAGACGCCGCATTGCGCTGACAAAGCGTTCTGCTGTGGCTGTCGATACAGACATCACCATCAGTATGACAACTGTACATGTCGGGGTATAGGTCTGGATTGATTTCTTGACTCGCGTCGTCGAGAGTGTCTGGTCTGTCAGCGACACTCATCATTTCCCATCTTGCCTTCCAGCGACCCACTTCGTTTGATTGTTGACACAGATCTCTCTCCAGGCATGTCGTCTTGGAACACTTCGTACAGCTGGACTGTGCTCTCTGGTGTCAGATGCACCAGTTGTGTCGGTGTGGTACACGTTATGCTCTCTGGTGTCAGATGCACCAGTTGTGTCGGTGTGGTACACGTTATGCTCTCTGGTGTCAGATGCACCAGTTGTGTCGGTGTGGTACACGTTATGCTCTCTGGTGTCAGATGCACCAGTTGTGTCGGTGTGGTACACGTTATGCTCTCTGGTGTCAGATGCACCAGTTGTGTCGGTGTGGTACACGTTATGCTCTCTGGTGTCAGATGCACCAGTTGTGTCGGTGTGGTACACGTTATGCTCTCTGGTGTCAGATGCACCAGTTGTGTCGGTGTGGTTATGCTATCTGATGTCAGATGCACCAGTTGTTTCGGTGTGGTTATGCTCTCTGGTGTCAGATGCACCAGTTGTTTCGGTGTGGTTATGCTATCTGGTGTCAGATGCACCAGTTGTTTCGGTGTGGTTATGCTATCTGGTGTCAGATGCACCAGTTGTTTCGGTGTGGTTATGCTATCTGGTGTCAGATGCACCAGTTGTTTCGGTGTGGTTATGCTATCTGGTGTCAGATGCACCAGTTGTTTCGGTGTGGTTATGCTATCTGATGTCAGATGCACCAGTTGTTTCGGTGTGATGTACTGAGAAACGTAGCTATCTTGTGCCACTAACAGTCATGTGTTCACTTCCTGCAGCAAGTGGTCCATGAATGGTACGTACATCGCCCTCTTCCAGTGCTGACAAGAGGTGTCAGCGAGAACAGATTCGCGCGGTGTCTTTGTTTTCCAGCACGGCTACTTCGGTTGCACTTTCGATTTTCGTTGCCAGTTCCACATGCAGCGTCTTTATATAATGTATTCCACACCTCTGGATCTGCCCTCTCTTGTAGCTGGGAGATATGACAGTGACTGCTTCCTTTGCTGCTTCCACGAGGTCACATTGTTTGGCTTGACATGTTGTCTGAGGAAGCAGACTTTGGAATACATACTCAATCGTTATTAATGTATTAATGTGATGATAAACTAAAACCTTTGAATTGACCACAAGTAGCTCCGGGCTTTACCATCCGTATTAGCGTCCACATATGATAATACAACTATGAAGGTAGCTTGTATGTATACAGTGCGTTTGCACGACAGCCCAACTCGTCTCTCAGAGCGACTGACATCTGGTCCTGCTGTTCATGCCAGCGTTAGCTTCTAATCTCGCAATTTTAGCCCGTGGGCGTTAAAACATTGATAAATTGTAAGGCGAACCAGGTCGACCTAAGACTTGGAAGTGAGTTTCTCGTCATCACCCACCATCTTGCGCAGGAGTTTGCCACGGACGACGTCCACCGAAGACTCGCGATTATGTCCGTACATCAGGCAGATGAACTGTTCCAACTGCTTCAGCACGGGAGACTTGAGGTTCCAGTCCTTACAGAGATCAGGATCGCTTTGTGAAATCTGAGGTTCTTCTCCAGCTTTTCAGGGGACCCACCCAACGTACAGTTCACCTCCTGGTGAACGGGCAGAATCGTGAGTCTTCGGTGGACGTCGTCCGTGCCAAACTCCTGCGCAAAATGGTGGGTGAGGAAGAGAAACTAACTTCCAAGTCTAAGGTCGATCTGGCTCGCCTTCCTCCCTGCCACTCTGCTTTGAAACCGCACGTCTAGCGTGTGAATGACCGCGTCGCCTTGTACAAGCGAGCTGAAGAACCAATCCTGGAAAAAGCCGAAACCCTACCATGATAAGCAAGGGTGAACAAGGAATGACGGTGAAGTGTTGGAACTGGTGTGGTCCTGCGGTCCTGCCCTACCAAACTCACTGGTTGATCTCCTGAACACTGACGATTGCGAAGAGGACGTCGAGGACGAGTTTGACTTTGACGATTTCAGTGAAATGATATACTAACAATTATACTATTGAAGCCCATGAGAGACTGAGGCGTGGCGGCTGAGAAAGTATCACTCTGGTTTGCTATTTACCTAGATCAATAAATGAGTTTGTAAATTAACATAGTGGAATTTCTGTATTCACAATACCTTGAATTGATCACCAGCTTAAGTTAATGCATTCAAACAACCCTCCCAACTTACCGGCAATATTGGCTGAGAGGCAGCGAAAACATTCAATTTTTGGTAATGCTGGCACGTTAGAATTCGCATAACATGCCAAGGACACACGTTGTAAATTCAGGAATGGTCTTGTAATGATTTATTTGTGCAGTTATGTGCAAAATAGTTTTTCAATAATACCCGCACTAATTTGCTTAAAAATGATAAATGGGATTTATTCTGACTTGTTAACACAGCAAACCGTTTTCTACGTATTTTTCCGATCTAATGACACCGAAAGTATATTTCCGGGGTTGCTTGTTCCGACTAGACAATTTCATTTCTCGTTTCGAGCCCAAATTTGCACGTTGCCGTTTCCATAGGGTTTGTTCTTTTCTCTATTTGCGCAATGGTGTCTCCATCACTATATATATATATATATATATATATATATATATATATATATATATATATATATATATATATATATATATATATATATATATATATATATATATATTATATATATATATTAATATTAGTAATAGGACTGTGTAAAACAAGGTGGACGCAGTCGGGACAAGTCAGACTGAATACGAGAAGAAATAATTGTGTACTTGGTGCATGGGGGAGAAGATACACAACATACAGAAAGCATCGTACTCGTGTTGTCACAAGAGGCACGTAATGCCGTCATTAACTGGGAAGCAGCAGAGCCAATGATAACCTATGCCTCATTCAAAACAAGGAAGGAAAAGATCAAGCTAAACATTAGTCAGTGCTATGCATCAACAAACGACAAGGATGAAGAAACACAAGCGGAGTTTTATAATAAACTGCATACATTGTGTGTCAAACGGAAGGAATGGGAGACTTGAACGACAAAATAGGATAAGAAAATAGGATCAGACAATAACGAATATGAAGAAGTTATGGGCAGATCATTGGCACAATGAATGAAAATGGGGAGATTTTGGCCGCCCTTTGTGCATTAGAAACTAAATTGACCATATCTGCATAGGATACAGTTCAGAAGACCAATGCAGGATATGAGAGTACATAGAGGAGCAGATGTTCATACACAATTGTATGACACCAAAATAAAGTCAACAGGAAATACAAGTACACAGACAGGCACAATAATGGTGATGTGCTTACCAGTGATAAATACCAGATCAAGAGATGGATGGAACAGTTTAAGAACTCCTGAACCGACCACCACTGCAGAATTCACCAACTGAAGAAGTACTCCAGATAAACTGCGAAAGACCAAGTAAAATTGATAAAGCCATTCATCACATGAAGAGAGGGAAAGCTTCCGGCTCATACAAGAATCCTGCCGAAGCATTCATGGCCGACACAGAAACCTTTACAGATATACTGCATGGTCTAATCGGGAAGATAAAGGGACAAGAAGAAATACCAACTGAATGGAAAGAATTAAGGATACCTCGTCGAAGCTATATATATATATATATATATATATATATATATATATATATATATATATATATATATATATATATACAGCTGTATATATAGCGTTCAAGTCTCCCATGAGTATTGCTATGTTCTTTTCCTTCCGTTGGACACACAATGTATGCAGTTATTTATAAAATTCCGCTTTTGTTTCTTCATCATTGTCGTTTGTTTGTGCATAGCACTGAGTGATGTTTAGCTTACTTTCCAGAGACTGGATCAAGGAATCCATGTACGGGACATAGATGGTGCGGCGATAGAACTCCTCAATGGACCCTCCCACATTCGGCCGGTGGACCTGACGTGCGCATCGCCGAGGCATAGTCAAGTCTAGGCCGTGCATGGTTAAACTGGCCGTGTTTTTTTTATAGAAAACTGGCCGTGCAAAACACGGCTGCACGGCTCGCTGGCTAAACCTCTGATTAAGGATAACATTGCCCCCCTGTATTTTTTTCTGCGGAGGCCCATGATATATATATATATATATATATATATATATATATATATATATATATATATATATATACAGATGTATTTTGGCGTTCAAATCTTCCATGAGTATTGCTATATTCTTTTCCTTCCGTTTGACACACAATGTATGCAGTTTATTAAACAATTCCGCTTTTATTTCTTCATCATTGTCGTTTGTTGGTGCATAGCGCTGAGAGATATTTAGCTTGAACTTTTCCTTCTTTGTTTTGAATGAGGCATGGGGTATCCTTGGCTCTGCTGCTACCCAGTTAATGGCGGCATTCTGTGCCTCTTGTTACACCATGAGTACGATGCTTTCTGTATGATGTGTATCTTCTTCTCCATGCACCAAGTACACAATTATTTCTCCCGTATTGTGTCTGACGTGTCCCGGCTGTGTCCACCTTGTTTTACACAATCCTAATATTGTGATGTTGGAGGCCTATCGTTCCCTTGCTACACGGGTTGTTTTTTGCTTCGTACATGGTTCTAACGTTCCATGTTCCGACGCTTAAGAGTTTATTTGATGACCAGGACATCGGCGATGTAGTTTCCTTACGGCTTTCACTCCATAGTCCCATACTCTTCCAAAGAAGCTTCCTCTCACAAATTCAATAGAGTTCCTTTGGTCGATGTTTTCGTTAAAATGTTTTTATGGGAAATGGTGGATCTTTGCCCAACCTTCCTCTTTTCTCATCCTGGCTTGAAACCGGCCATGGCTGTTTGGCGCGTACCGGGCACATTAAACAGATTATGGACATGCAACTGTCTAAAATGCTTAGGGGGCACGCGCAGTTTAGCCCCCAGGATCCGTCTAGCTTAATATGCATCTCCTTAAATGAACCTTGGTTTTCTCGCTTCTTCCTATGTTCGTACGATTTCTTAGACCACTGTCTTGTTTTGACCGAATATATGGCAATGGACTTCAGAAAACACAACTGTTGTTATATAGATCTATTTATGTAAGCGTTTAGTCTGTATTGCTTTATAGGGGGTTTTCTACCATTCTTACCATGTAAGAGAATTGAGTGTGATCTCCACGTTGAAGTCACGGAATTGTGATAAATATAGGCATTGATTTGTGGCTTTGTGAGTAAGCGTTAGCTACTGGCAAGCAATGTCATCAATCTGACGTCGAAAGAAAACGAGCTAACACATTTTTTTGTATATCATGTTACATATGAATCGTTGTGTAACGCAACTCAAAACCCCCCTACCATAGGTAATGCGTCATAACGCAGGTCACAGATATTACATACGCTGTGGGTTATTTTCACGCACACACAATTAGTGGTTCAATAATATTTATTTTGCAGACACCAACAATGGAATCGGCACATATATTTCATAATATAAAAACACATATCGACATGGTGTCTTCAAATCCACTGATTAATGTTTGTGCCTACGAATGTCATTTGCGTATTATAAAACTGTTTGTTCAATTTAAAACAATCGTGGACTAGCTTCAACCAATAAACAGCTGTTCTTCGTCGCTTGTCGATTTTGTCCGTTGCGTCTCAATGGTTACGGGTTCCTTCCGTGCTTTTCGAACCCGTATGGGGTAGAATTTATTCAGAGTCAGATCTGGCTGGCTATGTGTAAGTCTGTGACGTTTTAACTCTCGTTGTAGATATCGGAACAAGCGCTCCAAGAGCGCGATGTCGGCCGAACGAACACTGGAAGTGGTGTCGTCTGCTTCCGGTTGTTCTTCCTGCGGTTCGAGCGCCTCTGAAGATGGCGTCCCACGAAGCAAAGCTCCCGACGTGCAAAGCGCACAGCCAATCACAATCAGAAAGGCGAGTTGAGTTCTCCGTGTTGTCATTCTCACGACTGCAAACGCCAATAAATAAACCGTTAGGGGTGATTGATATTTCTCTTTTTTAAACGTAGGATGACAGTGAGTGAACTTAAGTTTTCACAATTGTCTTATTCAGAAATACACATTTTGCTTACTTAATTTCATATGGATCATTACTTAAATTGCGAACTCATTCATACAGCTGAGTGAACTGAAGCACATTAGAATCAGCGAAAATAGTTCTTTAGAATCTGAAACTGTTACACTGCGCCATCTCGCTCCACAGTAGATTACGTAATGTACAAATAGTTACTACATCGCTATGCATCGCAATAATAATAATATTACATTATAAAACACTACCAAGACAAAGGGGTCGTGCTTATACAACATTTGAGAATAAAGAACTGCACGTTTTGTTGCCAACAAATTGTTGTTACAGTCGTGCATGTGGCTACGATTCACAAGTTACAGCCTGGCATTGTGCTTCTTAAAACTACTTCTGTGAATTGGACAATTTTCACCCACCTTTATATGGCGACTGGGTTTGTGTTGCGTGTGCTGCATTCACGTATTTCACTCTTGCTCCCACGGTACCTCGCTCTCGTGTTCTCGTTGTTCTAGAATGAGTCTTACACACATTTGAACTATTATATACCTTCGACCGCCACTGCTGTCCATCGTGGGAGGGACTAGCGAGAAAACATAACTACGGCTTTGATTAATCATGGACGCTGGACAACATATTGTTGATTACATTCATAGGTCAACCGAACATTTATTAATTATCTTGCTTACATTCCTGAGAACATCGCTCTACTGGGGGGATATTCTTGAATGAATTAGCTTAATTTATAAACATGTTCAATTGAATACAAAGGATGGTCCAAGCAGATGTGGTAGCATGGAAGACGGTAGAAGGCATTGCGTGCGACTTACAGCTGAAGATGCAACTGAAAGGAAAAGTGTTGGAAAGCTTCGTTGTACCAGCCCAGCTAACATGACTGTATTGGGCCAGTACTGGGCCAATACTGACAGGCCGGTATAAACGGCATTGGCCCAATACGTACGCTGCACAGCGGCTGTGAATCTGGCCAATGCTGGCATGTGGTACTGCCCCAGTGTTGGGCCAATGCTGGTCCAGCATTGGGCCTGTGCTGGCGCAATGTACTGGTCCAGTACTGGCCCAGTACCGGCATGCTGTATTGGCCCAATGCTGGGGTAGTAATGGTCCAGCATTGGGCCAGTACTGGCGCAATGTATTGGCCCAGTGCTGGCCCAGTACCTGTACCAGTACTGGCATGATATTTGCCCAGTACTGGCAAAGTATACAGGCGTGTTAATGTCCCATTATTGGTCCAGTATATAATAGTGTCTGTATGAGAAAAACCATGATATGAAACAAAACGAGATCAATTTTATTTAAAAGTTTACATAGCATTGCCATACCTCGCTTGCATCATCTGCACTGCCCGCCGCTTCTGTCCGCCATGCCTGTCCCCCGAATTCCGAAGCCAGTGCATCATTTCTTTTTGAATGGTTTTCTCCGTATCTGTATCCTGGAGGAATGGATTCCTCAGAATGGCCCCTGAAACATACACACAGTTTTAAGTTTTATCTCACACCTTTTTATTTCTGGTTAATCTGAACCTGGGCAGGTTTTAACTGTATTGCATTCCCATTCGACCTTTGTTTTCTGTATATAATATCCCCCTTATAACATGCACCCTGGCTTTTTGTTCCTGAAATTTGGCAGAAGTAATATATTAATTACCCCCAGTTTGTTTTGTTATCCACTAATTTATAAATTATTCTACATATGCTGGTTTATAATCCCAAGAATCCGACACTTTTATGGAGTAAAACACATAACATGCCAAGGACACACGTAGTAAATTCAGGAATGGTCTTGTAATGATCTGTGACCCGGAACACAAGGGTCTGGGTACTTTATTTGTGCAGTTATGTGCAAAATATGTTTTCAATAATAGCGGCACTAATTTGCATACAAAATGAAAAATGGGATTTATTCTGACTTGTTAACATAGCAAACGGTTTTCTACGTATTTTTTCGATCTAATGACACCGAAAGTATATTTCCGAGGTTGCTTTTTCCGACTAGACTATTTCATTACTCGTTTCGAGCCCAAATTTGCACGTTGCCGTTTCCATAGGGTTTGTTCTTTTCTCTATTTGCGCAATGGTGTCTCCATCACTATATATATATATATATATATATATATATATATATATATATATATATATATATATATATATATTAATATTAGTAATAGGACTGTGTAAAACAAGGTGGACGCAGTCGGGACAAGTCAGACTGAATACGAGAAGAAATAATTGTGTACTTGGTGCATGGGGGAGAAGATACACAACATACAGAAAGCATCGCACTCGTGTTGTCACAAGAGGCACGTAATGCCGTCATTAACTGGGAAGCAGCAGAGCCAAGGATAACCTATGCCTCATTCAAAACAAGGAAGGAAAAGATCAAGCTAAACATCAGTCAGTGCTATGCACCAACAAACGACAAGGATGAAGAAACAAAAGCGGAGTTTTATAATAAACTGCATACATTGTGTGTCAAACGGAAGGAATGGGAGACTTGAACACCAAAATAGGATCAGACAATAACGAATATGAAGAAGTTATGAGCAGATCATTGGCGCAATGAATGAAAATGGCGAGACTTTGGCCGACCTTTGTGCATTAGAAACTAAAGTGACCATATCTGCATAGGATACAGTTCAGAAGATCAATGCAGGATATGAGAGTACATAGAGGAGCAGATGTTCATACACAATTGTATGACACCAAAATAAAGTCAACAGGAAATACAAGTACACAGACAGGCACAATAATGGTGATGTGCTTACCAGTGATAAATACCAGATCAAGAGATAGATGGAACAGTTTAAGAACTAAACTAATATTTACATAATATCCTATCAAGCACTCGCATCTAAACAACCAACATATCTAAACTCAATGCTAACTCCAGCAAGGAATTCCAGAGAGCTACGCTCAACCAGTAGTAACCCACTTTACATCCCTCGGTTTAAGACGAAAGCTGGGACCCGAGCTTTCTCGGTTGCTGCACCAACTCTGTGGAATTCGCTTCATGTCAGCGTCAAATCAGAAGGTAATATAGTTTCTTTCCGCCGACGTCTAAAAACATATCTCTTTAATGCTGCCTATCCTCCTTAGCTTCCTAAAACCTTCGTCCATCAATCAACGACTCACGCACTGTTCTACGTTTACGCAATTGCTTAACCCCTTGGTTTTGTCGCGCCACTGAGCTTGATCTTCGAGGATATTGGCGCATAAGAAGTCATTATTATTATTATTATTAACTCCTGAACCGACCACCACTGCAGAATTCACCAACTGAAGAAGTACTCCAGATAAACTGCGAAAGACCAAGTAAAATTGATAAAGCCATTCATCACATGAAGAGAGGGAAAGCTTCCGGCTCATACAAGATTCCTGCCGAAGCATTCATGGCCGACACAGAAACCTTTACAGATATACTGCATGATTTAATCGGGAAGATAAAGGGACCAACTGAATGGAACGAATTAAGAACAGCGCCTATCCCAGAATATATATATATATATATATATATATATATATATATATATATATATATATATATATATATATATATATATATATATATATATATATATATATATATATATATATATATATATCATGGGCTTATATGGACAAGTTGCCCCCCCCTGAACAATCAAAAATTTCTAAATATTACATGGCAAATACAAAATGAATAAAATAACATAAACATTTCAACAGTTCATTCAGTTAGAGCAGGTCATTACACTTGGAACAGGAATTGGAGCCGTCGGGGTTCTCTTCCGAAATTGTCGATGACCCTGTTCATTAGCTCGGTCTTCTGGCTGTTCACTTTGTTGCGGTGGACATTTAGCATGCAGAGGCCGGACAGACGTGTATCACTCATCGTTGATCTTAACCAGTTCTTCACCATGCGCAGTGTGCTGAAGTACCTTTCCACTGTACATGATGTTGCAGGCAGAGTCAGTGCGATGAGGATAGCCTTGCGCACAGCAGGGAACATAGTGGTCTGCTTCACCAGCTCGATCATACCCAGAGAGTTGTCATCCAGTGGCTTATGCTTCTGTACGTCATACAACGCTAGAGCTTCTTCTACAAGGTTGTCAATGCCATACATTTCCTTGACAGATGAAACGATGTGCTTGAATTCATCTCTTTCTGTTTGCTGTATTTCTCTCGGATGTAGTGCGAAAATGTGAAAATATGGCGTTTTGCTTTCACCAAAGCGACTTTCCAGAGACTGGATCAAGGAATCCATGTACGGGACATAGATGGTGCGGCGATAGAACTCCTCAATGGACCCTCCCACATTCGGCCGGTGGACCTGGCGTGCCCATCGCCGAGGCATAGTCAAGTCTAGGCCGTGCATGGTTAAACTGGCCGTGTTTTTAGAAAACTGGCCGTGCAAAACACGGCTGCACGGCTCGCTGGCTAAACCTCTGATTCAGGATAACATTGCCCCCCTGCATTTTTTCTGCGGAGGCCATGATATATATATATATATATATATATATATATATATATATATATATATATATATATATATATATATATATATACAGATGTATTTTGGCGTTCAAATCTTCCATGAGTATTGCTATATTCTTTTCCTTCCGTTTGACACACAATGTATGCATTTTATATAAAAAAATCCGCTTTTGTTTCTTCATCATTGTCGTTTGTTGGTGCATAGCGCTGAGAGATATTTAGCTTGAACTTATCCTTCTTTGTTTTGAATGAGGCATGGGGTATCCTTGGCTCTGCTGCTACCCAGTTAATGGCGGCATTCTGTGCCTCTTGTTACACCATGAGTACGATGCTTTCTGTATGATGTGTATCTTCTTCTCCATGCACCAAGTACACAATTATTTCTCCCGTATTGTGTCTGACGTGTCCCGACTGTGTCCACCTTGTTTTACACAATCCTAATATTGTGGTGTTGTAGGCCCATCGTTCCCTTGCTACACGGGTTGTTTTTTGCTTCGTACATGGTTCTAACGTTCCATGTTCCGACGCTTAAGATTTTATTTGATGACCAGGACATCGGCGATGTAGTTTCCTTACGGCTTTCACTCCATAGTCCCATACTCTTCCAAAGAAGCTTCCTCTCACAAATTCAATAGAGTTCCTTTGGTCGATGTTTTCGTTAAAATGTTTTTGTGGGAAATGGTTGTTAGATCTTTGCCCAACCCTCCTCTTTTCTCATCCTGGCTTGAAACCGGCCATGGCTGTTTGGTGCGTACCAGGCACATTAAACAGATTATGGGCATGCAACGGTCTAAATGCTTAGGGGACACGCGCAGTTTAGCCCCCAGGATCCGTCTAGCTTAATAAGCATCTCCTTAAATGAACCTTGGTTTTCTCTCTTCTTCCCATGTTCGTTCGATTTCTTAGACCACTGTCTTGTTTTGACCAAATATGTGGCAGTGGATTTCAGAAAACACAACTATTGTTATGTAGATCTATTTATGTAAGCGTTTAGTCTGTATTGCTTTCTTGGGGAGTTTCTACCATTCTTACCATGTAAGAGAATTGAGTGTGATCTTCACGTTGAAGTCACGGAATTGTGATAAATATAGGCATTGATTTGTGGCTTTGTGAGTAAGCGTTAGCTACTGGCAAGCAATGTCATCAATCTGGCGTCGAAAGAAGACGAGCTAACACATTTTTGTGTATATATTTTACATATGAATCGTTGTGTAACGCTACTCAAAAATCCCCTACCATAGGTAATGCGTCGTAACGCAGGTCACAGATATTACATACGCTGTGGGTTATTTTCACGCAAACACAATTAGTGGTTCAATAATATTTATTTTGCAGACACCAACAATGGAATCGGCACATATATTTTATAATATAAAAACACTTATCGACAGTGTGTCTTCAAATCCACTGATTAATGTTTATGCTTACGAATGTCATTTGCATATTATAAAACTGTTTGTTCAATTTAAAACAATCATGGACTAGCTTCAACCAATAAACAGCTGTTCTTCGTCGCTTGTCGATTTTGTCCGTTGCGTCTCAATGGTTACGGGTTCCTTCCGTGCTTTTCGAACCCGTATGGGGTAGAATTTATTCAGAGACAGATCTGGCTGGCTATGTGTAAGTCTGTGACGTTTTAACTCTCGTTGTAGATATCGGAACAAGCGCTCCAAGAGTGCGATGTCGGCCGAACGAACACTGGAAGTGGTGTCGTCTGCTTCCGGTTGTTCTTCCTGCGGTTCGCGCGCCTCTGAAGATGGCGTCCCACGAAGCAAAGCTCCCGACGTGCAAAGCGCACAGCCAATCACAATCAGAAAGGCGAGTTGAGTTCTCCGTGTTGTCATTCTCACGACTGCAAACGCCAATAAATAAACCGTTTGGGGTGATTGATATTTCTCTTTTTTAAACGTAGGATGACAGTGAGTGAACTTAAGTTTTCACAATTGTCTTATTCAGAAATACACATTTTGCTTACTTAATTTCATATGGATCATTACTTGAATTGCGAACTCATTCATACAGCTGAGTGAACTGAAGCACATTAGAATCAGCGAAAATAGTTCTTTAGAATCTGAAACTTTTACACTGCGCCATCTCGCTCCACAGTAGATTACGTAATGTACAAATAGTTACTACATCGCTACGCATCGCAATAATAATAATATTACATTATAAAACAATACCAAGACAAAGGGGTCGTGCTTACACAACATTTGAGAATAAAGAACTGCACGTTTTGTTGCCAGCAAATTGTTGTTACATGTGGCTACGATTCACAAGTTACAGCCTGGCATTGTGCTTCTTAAAACTACTTCTGTGAATCGGACAATTTTCACCCACCTTTATATGGCGACTGGGTTTGTGTTGCGTGTGCTGCATTCACGTATTTAACTCTTGCTCCCACGGTACCTCGCTCTCGTGTTCTCGTTGTTCTAGGATGAGTCTTACACACATTTGAACTATTATATACCTTCGACCACCACTGCTGTCCATCGTGGGAGGGACTAGCGAGAAAACACAAATACGGCTTTGATTAATCATGAACGCTGGACAACATATTGTTGATTACATTCATAGGTCAACCGAACATTTATTAATTATCTTGCTTACATTCCAGAGAACATCGCTCTACTGGGGGCATAGTCTTGAATGAATAAGATTAATTTATCTACATGTTCAATGGAATACAGAGGATGGTCCAAGCAGATGTGGTAGCATGGAAGACGGTAGAAGGCATTACGTGCGACTTACAGCTGAAGATGCAACTGAAAGGAAAAGTGTTGGAAACCTTCGTTGTACCAGCCTGCATAACAAATTGTGACACCAGGCACTGACAGAAAGACAGGCGAAGTAACATGTAGCAGAAAACTACTGTTTTAGAAGAATATGCAGAGTAAAACGAGATGATAGAAGGAAGATAACGGAATATTGACAGAGAGTGAGAGAGAGAGAGAGAGAGAGAGAGAGAGAGAGAGAGAGAGAAGAGAGAGAGAGAGAGAGAGAGAGAGAGAGAGAGAGAGAGAGAGAGAGAGAGAGAGAGAGAGAGAGAGAGAGAGAGAGAGAGAGAGAGAGAGAGAGAGAGAGAGAGAGAGAGAGAGAGAGAGAGAGAGAGAGAGAGAGAGAGAGAGAGAGAGAGAGAGAGAGAGAGAGAGAGAGAGAGAGAGAGAGAGAGAGAGAGAGAGAGAGAGAGAGAGAGAGAGAGAGAGAGAGAGATAAAACAAAGAGAGAGATTATCTCAACTCATACTGACTGACTATCTAGTTCATTCTACAACCTGTAATAACTGATACATTTATTTGTCAACAATACCAAATTCACACAACTGGTCGGAATTAAATTCGCAAGGAAGGAAGAAAGGCGAAGAAAGTATTGTTTAATGCCAAAGTCGATGTTGTAGTATGTCGCGTACATACATCACTACAACTTAGGATCACCTTTTTATGGGGGAGGGGGGTCCTAAGAATTTTGAGATTTGAGTGCGAAGATGGATAATTCGTGTATTCGTATTTCGTATTTCGTATTTCGTATTTGGCAATGCTAATGCAAGATTGAAATGCTGTTTGAAAGGACTACTCACGGTCCGATTCTGAGGAAAAACTGGGGCTGGGTTGGACATTCACTGAGAAAGCCCACAATGAATATCGCAATACAGTCTATGACTTGGTCGTCAAGATATAAATGAATGAGAGGAAAGCCAAAACAGACGAATCACAGATACAGAGGTCACGAGGAGCTTCAGTAGTTTAATAACATGAAGTTCGACTTTGAGAAAGTAGTTTTAGTCAAATGCTTATAATTGTAATACTTTGGCCGTCGATTATACAGAAGCCGGTGTGTGTGTGTGTGTGTGTGTGTGTGTGTGTGTGTGTGTGTGTGTGTGTGTGTGTGTGTGTGTGTTTGTGTGTTTGTGTGTGTGTGTGTGTGTGTGTGTGTGTGTGTGTGTGTGTGTGTGTGTGTGTGTGTGTGTGTGTGTGTGTGTGTGTGTGCGTATGTGTGTGCGTGTGTGCGTGCGTGCGTGCGTGCGTGCGTGTGTGGTGCATGTGGTGTGTGCGTGCGGGCGTGTTGTCATGCAGTATTGAGTAATAAATCATAAAAAATTAATGTTTAATATATATATATATATATATATATATATATATATATATATATATATATATATATATATATATATATATATATATATATATATATATTTGTTCTTTCATTTATATTTACTGATCTAGACTGACTGTACCGACAAACGGACTGCTCGATGTTAATTTGACACGTATAGTTTGCTAACGTAATTAAAATATAATATGCTCATTTCATCGTTGTAAACCCAGTAGTTCAAGCATGGAAGCCTGTGATACACTGTATTTGTATTTCCAACCGTGGCTTGTACGTCTGATATACTGGTTTACATAGCATTATTAGTGGATATACAAATACGCTTAAACTATTGTTTCAGTAAGTCACGTGTAACGTTTATCTAGTTATGCAAGTATACTTTTGTATGTTAAGTGCCTAGTCCATATTAAGTGTGTACCTTTATTTTCTTCATTCTTTTAATGAGCTACCTAACAGTGTTTAAACCTGGTGAGCCGCGCCGCGGTAGCATCCGCGGCGCGGTAGCATCTTTGTCATGAGCCGGAAGAGACACTCGTGTTTCTTTGTTCAATTTACATTCTGTATTGATGCATGTCCATCGTCATACTGTTTTATTTTACTAGTCGAACATTTTCTTACAAGATCTATAAACAAAGACATCTATGCAAGTATTCAAAACAATATTATTTTGTTAATGATTAATTCCCCATCACTTAATGATTTACACGAACAAATTACGCAATTTGAATATACTGTAAACAAAACCCTAGTAACTCAAATACTAAAGACACATACTGTAAACGAAATATTATTGCACACTGACTATAATGCTGATTTCAATAACATTTGAATTACAGGCAAATGGTAACTGATGAAACTTGTCTCCAATTTACAGGTGGTATTATAAATAATTGTCTAAATAATAATTTAAACATAGGCAATACTATTGACGAAAACAACGAATTGCCAATAATACTCCGATCATCATATTATGATTTTTATAACTTTAATTTATTAACCCAACAAAATCGGGAACCAATTCACTATGAACAATGGGAGGGAAAAATAATATAAATAACTGGAGTAGGATTTAATTTGTATTGTTCTGAGTTGTTTGACATGGGTGTATTGTACGTGTGTATTGTTTGAAATACTGGTCGAATAAAACAAAAGTATCATTTACAACGAGCGAGCGTGTTGTCGTATTTATGTGAGTGCATTCGTTCCTCTACTCATTTCTACATACGTATAGCCAAATGTGTAATTATATTAGGATTCCTGGATATCGAGGACTTGTCTTGGAAATGGAGTATGGGTTGCTGATACAGCGAAGTTAATTGCAAGTTTGATTTTGTGCAATGCGTAAAATGCATTTCGAGGTACTGTATAGTCGCCACACCTGGCTTGCGCTGATGAGTTACATATGTTACGTATGTACACGCAAGCACGCACGCACACTCACACCACAAGCACCCACCCACGCACGCACGCACGCACGCACTCATACACACATATTCACACACATATTCACCCCCCACACACACACGCACACCCGCACGCACGCACGCACACACACACGCACACACGCACACGCACACGCACGCACGCACGCGCACATACAGTGGCCATGAAACAAGCACGCTCGCGCGTGTGTTAGTGCAGTGTTTACTAGCTCCTTGTCTAATAAATGTAAATTTCGATGTGTCATTTCAATATAAAAAAGTTTAATTAAATTAGAACAATTTAATATTAATTAATTAATTATTAATGTAAATGTGTTCCGTCGGCGAAACTCATTCCCCGCTGGGAAATGCGTATGTAGGCATTTTCCTACTAAACTAAAATAAACATGGTTACGCGTATGTACAGTCACTCCGGATGAGTTTTGTCATGCGACTTCAGCAAATTGATTCACTTGGTGTAGCGTATCCGCGCATGTATCATAAAGGAAATACGCAAACTTGACTTCACTTAGAGGTATTTCCCATTCCTTCGTTTTTTTAAATCGTTATAGTATAATGTCACTTGTTATTCCGAATACGCATACCTATACCCTACAATAATGCCTACCACGTAAAATAGGGCAACATTGTTTTGAGGCGATATAATATTACCATTGAAATGATTGATGTGTGTGTGTGTGTGTGTGTGTGTGTGTGTGTGTGTGTGGTGTGTGTGCGTGTGCGTGTGCGTGTGCGTGTGCGTGTGCGTGTGCGTGTGCGTGGTGCGTGTGTGCGTGTGCGTGTGCGTGTGCGTGCTGTGCGTGTGCGTGTGTGTGTTATTAATTACTTAAATGCATTTGATAGAGTTCGTCATGAAGAAATTATGATAATTTTATAAATACTGGAGAGTTTGAACATTGATGGGAAAGATCTTATAATTGTGAGAAATATGTACTGCGAACAAATAGCAGCTATACGAACAGAGAGTGACATCAGTACATTTAACAACAACAAATACGTGATGTGTCATACGTAGCAGATGGCTCTGTCTCGGAGGAAGTCCGAACGTTTAACTGTCTAGTCTGTCAACATGGACATGGTGTGGAAGAAGCACAGCCGGACTGCTACAAACTACAAAAGACCGTGCGATTTGGAGGGCCATGATCGCTAACCCCTATAGATCTAACTTAACTGACTTGGCATGTTGAAGAATAACCTATGTCAGTCAGCCCCTGTGTATACATTGCCGTGACGGGATCGTCAATCATTCAACTGAAATGATCCAACAATTGAAATGGCAGTCCCTAAAACACCGCAGACACACTATGATGTAGAACATTCAACACGGCTTAGTTGATATACCTCTTAGTAAATACACCCAGCCAGCGCGCACTCACTGTGCCACAGAACATCTAGCCGCTGGGCGTAGAGGCCACCCCTTACAACCCAGGGTTCAACGCTCCCGGATATAAGCCTATAAGCATTCTTTCTTCATAAACACAATAGAACCCTGGAATAAACTCATAGCCAAAACAATAAAGGCTCCACAGAGGCTTTCAAGCAGTGCCTTGCGTTTGACAGCACTGCCTGTGGCTGTGACATCGTAACTTGCACTTTTTATATATACATTATTATTTTATAATTATTGCATGACAGTTATTGTTAATTTTTAGTCAACACATGAACATGCGCACATCATCCACGAAATCGTCACAAATGACGGTAGTGGATTATTCGAAGAAGAAGGTATGGGGGAAATGCGGAAGTGACGCGCGTTGTTCGCGAGCATTTCGGATGTTGCGTTACGTCACAGTGCGTGACGCGTGACGCGTATCCAAGGCTATCTTGGCTCTGCGAAAGGTAGGGACGGACGCTTCTTTTTTCCGCTTAAACCATAACCTTTTTTCAATATATTCCTTCATTTGGCTGTATTGCTTTATTGCTGAAGTACGTACACATTGTTATTTAGAGCGTATTCTAAAGATATATAATGTTCATAACCGTCATTAAATAAAAGATTATTATCTATACAGGCACTCGTTGTACCCAAAGTTTGATCTACTCTTGTTGTCAAAAAAGGGACAAAACAAACTAATATTTTGTATCCGTTGCATACCATATATACTTTTAACAAATAAATAATACATTTCAGTATTATTCTTGGTAATTTATTACGATAAATGAATATTATACGATGACGTAGATAGTTGTGCATAGACGCAGGAACGAAATACATTTGGGGGCTGAGAACCCCCGGAGCTTTATCACCAGTCCGCTTCCTCTTGTGTCGCAAAGACTGTTGCTATTGGAAAGTTTTCGTTGCGGGATGCCGAAATTCCAGGAAGCGAAGCCTACCCCCCTTTCCACGTTTTCTATCGACTACAACCAAAGCGCCATATTTTTGAAACGCTTTTGTATAGGGCCAGTGTGCTGTTGAAACAATTTGAAGCAGTCTCTCTGTAACGTTTGATTGTTCTCGCGTCTATTCTATGCGCGTATGAAAAAAATACCAGAGACCGGTTTAATGAAACATACTTAGTTACACAATTACCTAGCGACACGTGCTTGCGGAAACTCATTCATTGGCTTATTAAAAAAACCTCGTCATTTATCAAGAAAATGTTCTTCTTCTTATGGTTAGCTCATCACTCTATGGTGAGCTAACCATAAGAAGACCAATTTGTTTAGGTCTTTTTTTAGGTCTTAGGTCACATGTTTGTGACTAGAGTGTTGTCGAACTTGGTTTTCAGAGTTGCACTTCTCTAGAATTAGTGAGTCCACTATAAGTTACACATTTACCCCCTGTGTGGGATATTTTACTTCCCCTAGCACAGACACCAGATAGAAGGGACCACCGGCTTTTAGTTGTCCCTTGAAAGACACAGGCAATGTGAGGTGAACGAAATTGTCTAAGTTTCGAAACGGCGGTAGGTGGGATTGAACCACTGTCACCTCGATTGACAGTCCTGCGCTGTACCGCACTATCACCACTCCTCATACCTGTTTGCTTTGTGAAACAGGCACCATATTTGCCTTCTCACGCACGTTTGTTTGTAGAATGGCAGATAAACAAATAACGCTAATACCTTTTCTCTTTATCTTGTGATAAGTTAGATTCACGTATATAGGTCTAATAAAAACATAGCGTACAATTTATATCCGCAAAGTTATATAACAATAAAAGTAGATGGAGAAAATTAGCCCCTAGGGCTAATTTCTTTGGAAATTCGTTTCCTGTAAACTAATTTGGCTGTAACCCTGAAACAGTGTCACGTAGTTCATTAAATACCATGTGTTAAAAAATTTAATATTAAATGTCACATATTTTAGCAGTTACTGTGGAGGTTCTGAATAGTGGCTATTTTCCCACTGATGGAGTAAAACGCTCAACAGGGTTGTCCACTTATTCGTTTTACCGGCAAACCTTACGGGTGATTTTTGTTTTAGGTCTTAGGTGATTTTCCTCCAAACAGCCCAAACTTGGGCTAACGCAGGGGTTGTCCTACTCTCTAGAATAGAATTAGTGAGTGCACTACAGGTTACACATTTACCCCCTGTGTGAAATATTTTACTTCCCCTGGCACAGACACCAGATAGAAGGGACCACCGGCTTTTAGTGTCTCTTCCGAAAGACACAGGCAAAGTGGGGTGAACGAAATTGCCTAAGTTTCGAAACGGCGGTAGGTGGGATTGAACCACCGTCTCCTCGATTGACAGTCCGGCGCTATACCGCGCGACCACCACTTCCAACGTTTGGATATATGTACTGGCTTACGGCCGTAGAAAGCAATCATTACTAATAAATATATCTAATTTTTGAGGAAAAAAACAAAATAAATATTCATGAAATATATTTTATATGGCGCTGATTTTTACCGAGCTTGACTGCCGCGAGATGTACCGAATGTTTGCCAGTTTGTTCTGCGCGTACAAATAAGCTCTCCTTGTGCACGCGTGAAGCATGGGATTTGGCCCAGCCTGCCTTTTTGAGTATGCGCAGAATATATTCGGTAGTTTTTGGAAGTGGGGTTCAAACTGGAATCACACCAAATATACTAGATTAAATAGTTTTTGCTATAACTAACACTGACAGTCCGGCTTCTTAAGTATGGTAATGTCGTCAAGTTAAAATATGTGTGACAACTTCGTGTTTGATGAGAGCATGGCTAAACCTATATTGTTACATGTTGCAAAAGCGGTTTTGGGTTAGGATTCTAGTTCTGATTTCTAGTAGTGCAACTGTTTACAATCAATGTCGTTGCTGATTTCCCAAAAAGCGAAACGAAAGAATGGCGATACTCGATACTAAGTGTAGCCATTACCTTTATAAACGTAATAGTGATTTGCGTACGTGTCATATAGATCTTGAACTTATCTAATGAAAGAACGTAATTAAAGAATTATAATGTTATTGTCATGTGATTTGTCTGCTGTCACATTATTTGTGTAACGAATACATTTATAGCATGTTTATTCTATTTGCAGGAATGACGACTGCGCTGCGAAGGGTGTTTTGTTGCACCTGTCAGCGACCCGACGATCGCGGACCTAAAACGAAGATGAACAGCAACAGGTGACGATTGCCCCTCTCCCGGGGCACCGAGGACACGTCCATCTTTGTATCTGTGACTTCGCACGTCGACCAACAGGAAGAACATCACGAGACGACAACAGGCAGTTACGAAGACGGCGACACGGCCGGATTTCACGAGACGACAGCTCGCTCATTTCGAGCACCGGCGATCGCATCAGAGATGGCTTTCTTGCCACAACAATTCCCTTCTTGATATTGGTAACTCAAATCATCGACTGCCACACGTACCAAGCATCACGACTAAGAAAACTGGTTCGATAATAATTATAATATGCGTCATCAAACGTTGCACCCCTCCAAGATAAACAGCACCGTGTGTGGGTTGAAACACGTTTATTCAGAAACTGATAACATATAAGACGTTCGCCTGAAACAAAATTAATGGCACTGTACACAACAAACAGTCCACCACAGTCTCTTACAGATCTGACAGTAACATAGAGAATATTGACATTCACAAAGATGCTACCGACCTTAATTTTGTTCCATATTTACAAGCTTTTTTGTTGTTTGCGCTTGCGATCGTGAATATTGGAGACTTGTATTATTGTGTTGTACTAACAATTCTAAATGTAATACCGACTGGTGTTACTCGTATTGATAAAATCTTAGAAATAAATTAAAAAGTTAGGTCTTACTAATTAACTAGTTATTTTAGTATGTTCTCATTTACAGCTCTATGTATGACCTTATTTTTTAAAATCCATAATTCATGCATTGTTATGACCTATATGTTTATATTAGTCATTTAAACTGATTTTTTTATGCATGTTTACTGACACTGTAATAATATATATATATATATATATATATATATATATATATATACATATATATATATATATATATATATATATATAAATATATATATATATATATATATATATATATATATAATCTACTATAATGATATTACTTTATTCTGTGTCATTTGATACAGTTGACGCCATTGTTGTAGTCAACCTAGTGTAGTGACATTGATGCATGTCTTAATTATTGCGTGGTGCTACAGTATTATAACGAAGACTGATTTGTGGGTTTATTTTGCATTCATGCTGTTGTTATATTTTATTTGCATGCTTTTTTTTCGTAAGGCAAAATTCTCGCTTCTAGGGGTGTTCATTTTGAACATGGTATACACATGGTTTACATCATTTTATTACACACACACACACACACACACACACACACACACACACACACACACACACACACACACACACACACACACACACACACACACACACACACACACACACACACACCACACACACACACACACACACACACACACACACACACACACACACACACACACACACACACCACCACACACACACACACACACACACACAATTATATTTATTTTGTGTCACATAGGAGATGTCATTGTTGCAGTCAAATAGTGATACTAAGAACAGACTGTCCACTTATGTATTTAACTGTGTTAGTGAAAATAAAAACAAAGAAACAAACAACAAATCCAAGAATTTTATTTCGTTTTTTGTATATGCTAACTTGAAGTAGTGTAGTTAAATTTGCTTATTACACGTATTTTATTACTGAAAACCATTTCTGCATCACAATAACACCGTAACAACAGCAACTATAACAACGCACGTAAACATGGAGCGTATCGATCGGTGGCATTTGTGTGGATGTGGCCCGCCTTTTAGTGTGCGCCCATCCTGGGCCTATATTGTTGTAAAAGTTTGAGGTATTCTATATAGCACCTTTTTACAACTCAACTATTTTACGAGAGCACACGCCACAACCCCCCAAAATAAAAACGCGTAAACTTCGCCTGTAGAGGCCCCCGTCCATTCTTTGGAAGCAGACGAAACTAATATCGACCTGGTGTTGTGTCGCCATCTAGCGAGGATGGCGAAAATATGATTGCCACCTAGCGAGTAGAGTACAGGCAACCTTGAACTTCATAAATGGGCGGCGACATCACATGCTGTAAGAGCTGGCTAAGCTAGATCGTAGTTATCAAACATCAAATAACTTGCCATCCTTTTGAAGGACAACATGGACGCAGACGGTCTACCGATTGTGGGGCCTGGCATAGACCTAACAAAGGCAAGTTACTTATCAGAAAGCAACTTAGGAACGGTTGATGACATATCTGTCATCTCTCGAAGTTTCGTTTCTATTTCCGGCCGAACATAAATTTTTGGCAGTAACAATACTGAGGAACAATTGACAGGAAGGCGCAGTAGTAAGATAAGCTTCTTTTTTAAATATTACATAGTCATGCTTAGACCTAGTTTTTACGATTTTATGTCTAGATTGTTGCACATAAACTGGGAAGATAAATTCAGACTTAGGGACAATGTAAACGATCAATCAATTTAAAGTTAAAACAATATTATACATACATTAGTGTAGAAGCGAAGATAAACATGTACCTCAAAAGGAAGTTTCAAGTAATAGAAAGGGAAACTTCCCACTAAACGTAAACACCAGAAAGCTAATCAGACTTAAACATAGACTATGGACAAGATACATGGCGACTAGGCCTAGGGATGGGACAAAATATCTAGAATACTTCAAAAGTATAAATCAATTCAGAGAATTAATAAGAAAGCTCCCAAAGGAGTTTGAAGGAAATTTTGCAAACCAGACAAACAAAAACAAAAAAAACTTCTGGAGATACAAATATAAATCCAAAACTGCAATTAAACAAGGAATCGGGGAATTAAATACAGATTACACAAACACAAAATCTCAAACAACAACAACAGATGAAGAAAAAGGAACTATTTTTGCATATACTTCTCTTGTGTCTTTACTACAGAACAGTCAGAATGTATTCCCTATATGCCCACAGTAAACAACAAAACAGAAATGGATAAATTAAATATAACTGAAGACACAATAATTTTTATTATCAATCTTAAAAGAACTTAACATTAGTAAATGACCTGGTCCTGATGAAATAAGCACCAGGCTACTAATGGAGCTGTCATGTAATATCAGCAATCTACAAAAATGGAAATTAGCTCACTGTCAGTCATAGCTTTATGTAAAGACCCGTCCACCCATCATTTGGATGGGTAAAAACGAATATCGACGGTAGAAATATTGGTGGATGGGTAAAATGAAGGAGCAAAAAGAAAAAAGTCTTCCTAAATCATAGATATTGTTAGTTATGCCTTGAAAGTGAGTGAAAATGGTGTGTTTGTAGTCCATTTCAGGTCATCAGACACAATTAAAAGTTTGTAACCTGGCTTAACAGTTAACATGCATGTGTCCACCAAAACTTGTGACTGGCAATAATTGTATCCTGCATAAAGCCCTGCTATCAGTCATGGCTGCTGTCATTCTGAAATTATTGCTACTCAGTTCTGTCTTGTAGACAAGGGGCAAGTTCTTCAGACAAGGATATAAATAATAAAAAAACACAACAGTTAATAATTACGTCTAATAATTATCTGTTGTATTTTCTAAAATACATAGTTAACAATATTTCCCCTGCTATATGTTGAGCAAGGTGGACCACCTCGCTGTTTTTCTAAGCCACCTCGCTCAAAATATGCCAGAATTGTCACCTCATAGCTATTTTTTGCTGTAAACATGTTTACATGTTGTTACCATGTAGTTATGCAATTTTTCCTGTCTATTTCCAAGGGAATGACTAACTCACTCTTCGGAATGCACCATTTTGAAGGTAGTTTTAAAAATAGTTCTAGATGGACATGCCCCCGGACCCACATAGTGCGCTTCACACATTTGGTGCTTGCTCAGCCCATCCTACCGCCTCGCCCATTATTTAACATAGTCTAGATTTGGGTAGATCAATGCAGTCCTGGTGCAATGTAGCAAATGAACAAATTACAAGTACTGGCGTATATAAAGAGCCAAGTGTACTGCAGCAGTCAGCACCTCTGTCTTTGGGGCACATACACATTGAAAGATTAGCATGTTATTAACAAGTAGATTCCACAATCTTTTTCAGGTTGATTCAATCCACCAAAAGAGAACGCTGGCCTTTCTGAACCACTTCATCACTCACACAGCCAGCTTTCTCAACCACTTCTCCAGAGTGTGTGAGGAAAAGTTAGATGGCCTCTCAATACGTATCCAGCGGCTTGACACCAGCATGAGGATTCTTGAAGCTAAGGTACAAGACTAACAAGAGTCAGGTGTTCTTAGTGCAAACACATGTCAGCCTGTGTAAAGTGCCATTGTGAGTCAGTGTCGAATAAATGCTATCACTTGAAATTCTGTGTAGAAGTTCTGTTGCACGTGAGAAAATGTCAAGAAGTACTAATTTATTGTTGTCAGTCAACATAAATGTGCACATCAGCAAAGCTTCCACATGAATAACAGTACATTTAGATAACAAGTGAATTTTTATTGAAATGAAGTTGCTTAATGATTTATGTTGAAAGGCAGTAAAGTGGATGTGAGAGACTGAGAGGTGCATGATACAAACTAGTTAAGCTTCAGAAAATGTTGAAGTTTCCTCCAAGATATATCAGCCATATTGATTTAGTTTTTTATTGTGGGATCTGTTGCAATAACATTACTGTTGAATTTTCCCGGCTTCAGCTGTCATCTATTCCTGGACTAGACGATGTCACAGTGCCATCTGGTGGTAGACCAGAACCAGTCGGAGGTGAATCAACAAATGTGACGACTCTGCAACAGCCAGATTCAGAGCCAAATGTGGACTCTGCGCCCCTTCCCACAAAAACAGTAAGCTTTAACAATATAGGTTGAATGCCAGAGTATATTTATTATGATCACCAAATCTAATCAGTTATGATAATCACATTTATTAATCATGGCAAGCCATTGAAAAGGTAAAATTAATACTGAGATAGCATATAGTAAACCATAACCACACCCAATATTTGTCCCACTGAAAATGTTGCCATTGCCTGATGGCACAGTGTTTTGTCCCTACAAATTTTGAAACTGTTTGCCTCAGATGACATTTATTTTCATATCTAACCTGCAGATGTGTATAGAAATAATTTTTCAAATTTAATCAGTATTTCACTTGTACAAGTGATTTAAATGGTTAAAATAGTGTTTCCGTAGATCGTTAATGGGCATTTTGATGTGAAATATATCTGAACAAAATTATAATGGCAAATTGTGTTTTATAGCTTTTTGTTAATGTTTTATTGTTTTCATACGTCATCAGGTGCCAGAAACTGAAGCTGCACCTCATCCTGAACCTGAGAGCAACCCTGTCTCCCAAGACCCAAGATATGCAAAGTTCTTCAAAATGTTGAAGATGGTACGTAGAATGTTGTGTAATTGCAATCAAAGTATTCATAAATGGGGTTCAGCTACTGGTGAGAAAGCTTGTTTAATTTATTTCAGGAAACTTGGAAGCTGAAATAAATTAGACCATCCTGTATGTAAACCTATTTCTTTGTGATAATTGATAACATTTTGTTTAAAGCGACTGTCAGTAAGATCAAGTGTGTCATTCATTTAACTGTAGTTGAGCAGGCGTGTTTGTGTGTGTATGTTGTGTTTTTCTCCTGGATACTTTGCAAATCAGGCACCAGACTCGTTGGTGTAGCCATTCAGTGTAGAATGTAGATGTAGTTATTCAGGAACATGACATGATCACCTGTCTGCTGCAGGGTGTGCCGCCACCTGCTATCAAACTGAAGATGACATCAGAAAATGTGAATCCTGATTTACTTGAGTAAGTGCACAATCAAAATGACTTCAGTATTGTAAGCAGTTTATAATTGTTCTATCCTGGAATATTTACACCGTATAACATCTTAGAAATATGAAAAGTTTGTGGAAAAGCTTACCGGTGGTTATTATATAACTGGGCGAGTTAGCCAGCGATGCTTAGGGGGAAATGTCAGTCATCCATGTTAATATGTCTGAAAATTGTGTTATATTGTTTCAGCATGTCCCAGAAATAACCATGTGAAGTGGTGAATAAAATGAATGAATAAAATGCCAGTAATTTAAAATGTATAAAAAATTGAAAATACATCCAGTGACATAGTATTAAATGACATCATTATCTTTATGGTACAGTATTATAGAAATTCTGAAGTAAAACCTCTGCGTACAGCCTTTTGAAATGTTGAGCCCACCCTAGTTCTCCAACCTCATGGACGAATTATTACAAAGTCTGCATGTCTGTATCGTGTCAGTGGGTCCATTAGATCACGTGCAAAATGTAGCCCAATACATGTAAAACTGATGCGAGTCCATAACCAGAGAAAGAACAAACTGTTTTATAATAATATATTATAGATATAGACATTATTAGTATGTACCAGTATTGTCTTAATGTACTTGTCACAATTGTTTTCATATTACAGTGTACATAACATGTAATTTATAAATGTGTTGTATTTGTGCAGTACGCCGGATGCCCCTGCACCCCCTGGAGGACCCCCTGCAGCGACAGGTGCCCCTGAGGAGAGTGATGACAGTTTGAGTGACAGGGAACAGAGCAGTAGCAGTGACGACAGCAGTGCTGGCTTCAGTGACTGACCCTGTCTACTAACTCTCTAAATTGTCAAATACTGCTTGTTACAGTCTCTCCGGCTTGTCTTGTTAGAGTCAGCAGACTCAGGCTCCACTGGCTAGTCTTAACAGAAGCTTGTTCCACTGGTCTGGTCTGGTCTGGTCTGGTCTGGTCTGGTCTGGTCTGGTCTGGTCTGGTCTGGTCTGGTCTGGTCTGGTCTGGTCTGAGACTTGTGGTTCACAGGTTGATTTGAGTGTGAGCACTCATGCTCAGCTGGCTAGAATTTCCACTGCAGCTACTAGTAAGATGTAGTTGGAAGAACTACTAATTAAAGTCTAACAGACTCACTCCACTGGCTAGAGTCAGACACACCCATGCTCCACTGGCTAGAGTCAGACAGGCCCATGATCCACTGGCTAAAGTCAGACAGGCCCGTGCTCCACTGGCTAGAGTCAGACAGGCCCATGATCCACTGGCTAAAGTCGGACAGGCCCGTGCTCCACTGGCTAGGGTCGGACAGGCCCATGCTCCACTGGCTAGAGTAGGACAGGCCCATGCTCCACTGGCTAGAGTCGGACAGGCCCATGTTCCACTGGCTAGAGTCGGACAGGCCCATGCTCCACTGGCTAGAGTCAGACAGGCCCATGCTCCACTGGCTAGAGTCGGACAGGCCCATGCTCCACTGGCTAGAGTCGGACAGGCCCATGCTCCACTGGCTAGAGTCGGACAGGCCCATGCTCCACTGGCTAGAGTCGGACAGGCCCATGCTCCACTGGCTAGAGTCGGACAGGCCCATGCTCCACTGGCTCAGAGTCGGACAGGCCCATGCTCCACTGGCTAGAGTCGGACAGGCCCATGCTCCACTGGCTAGAGTCGGACAGGCCCATGCTCCACTGGCTAGAGTCGGACAGGCCCATGCTCCACTGGTCAGAGTCGGACAGGCCCATGCTCCACTGGCTAGAGTCGGACAGGCCCATGCTCCACTGGCTAGAGTCGGACAGGCCCATGCTCCACTGGCTAGAGTCGGACAGGCCCATGCTCCACTGGTCAGAGTCGGACAGGCCCATGCTCCACTGGCTAGAGTCGGACAGGCCCATGCTCCACTGGCTAGAGTAGGACAGGCCCATGCTCCACTGGCTAGAGTCGGACAGGCCCATGCTCCACTGGCTAGAGTCGGACAGGCCCATGCTCCACTGGCTAGAGTCGGACAGGTCCATGCTCCACTGGCTAGAGTCGGACAGGCCCATGCTCCACTGGCTAGAGTCGGACAGGCCCATGCTCCACTGGCTAGAGTCGGACAGGCCCATGCTCCACTGGCTAGAGTCGGACAGGCCCATGCTCCACTGGTCAGAGTCGGACAGGCCCATGCTCCACTGGCTAGAGTCGGACAGGCCCATGCTCCACTGGCTAGAGTCGGACAGGCCCATGCTCCACTGGCTAGAGTCGGACAGGCCCATGCTCCACTGGCTAGAGTCAGACAGGCCCATGCTCCACTGGCTAGAGACAGACAGACCCATGCTCCACTGGCTAGAGTCAGATAGACCCATGTTCCACTGGTTAGCCTCCACATGTAGTTGTCCAGGCTGGCCTTCACATGAGCCAAGAGTAAGATAACATACGCCTCCATGTGTAACTTGTACTCTGCTGACTGACATTGGTGTCAACTTTTACTGGTCTGTACATATGTAAATAAATGTATATAAATACACCTCTAAAACTGGAAGTTTATTTTGTGTTATCAATTTCTAGAAAGTATCAATGTGAATAATATTGCAGGTTTTTTTTATACAAGATTAGCCTCACACATACACGTACTTTTGCAAGATTGCCTATTATCTTGATAACTTTATACCAAACTATCGACATTAAATAAACCAAATAGTTGCCATTTTACTAGAATAATAATCTTCAGAACAAAAACATTTTGATACATAGATGCCACAAAAGTTAAGATTATTGTTACATTCATACGTTTTAATTAGCCAGAAAATACCTAGCAAATCTTCTCGATCCACTAAACTTCTGATATTGCAACTGTTGTTGCTGTTGTTTTCAAACTATGTAAACAGTTCATTGATCCGTTGGCGACATTTTACATTACTGGCTTTGGGAAACAGTATTTTTCTCATAACAAATATTAGGTATGTATATACAGTATATATATATATATAATGTATACATAAACACCATCCAAAAGATTGAAATTTTTGCTAGAATATACTTTATGAATTTACATGATCGTGTTATTTCTGAAGGCTTGTAATGTAAACAAACAAGTAACAATGACGCCCAAGGACAGGTTAGCTACTAAAATGGTGCTTTTTATGAAATATAATTTGTGTTGCACAGATTTTTCCTGCTAAACTATTGTATTCTTGATTGTGGTTGCAGATAGCTAGTGTTAACCATGACTTAGGTGCATTGATACAAAACCATGGTATTCATTTTGTTTCTTGTTTAGACATTATTTCCCATAGTTTACACCTGGTGACCAAGAAATGACAAACACAATGCTTTCTGGTGAATTAATCATTACCAGTAGTCCATTCTCCCAGGTAGGATAAAGGCCCTCGATGAAAAGCTACCATAAATGTGTATGTAAAAAAGTCGTGCTTGAAACATATCAAAAAAATTCCAAGTTAACATACAAGACTACATCAAGGTTGGCCACATTCTTCTTCTTCTATTAATCAGCCAACATTAATGTTTTGATGATTATGCTGATTTGTGGAGGTTACATTGGTAATCATGACAACACAGTGAATATATAGATTACAGTCCCAACAGGTTTAATAATAAACAATTTGTCAGACAGCCTTACTAGTTTGCATGGACAGTAACAATCACGTGATACAACCTTACATCTATTCTACATATACAAATGCAATTGTAGATCTGCTTCATTTTAATGATCATAAAATACATACCACAAGAAATATGATATTGTCAGACATGTATATTAAGCGTCTTATTTTTGCTTCCAGTTGTTCAGATAGACTTGAGTATAAGAATGACACGTGTCGATTATTAAAACCGTCTGTAGTTGACTGGGCTTATACAGATAACAAGTTTCACTGTTGGCAGTATGTATGGTTGTCGTTGATTAGTCATCTTTGCCCAATGGTTTGACGTTAACTCCACGTCTTATTTCACCCCAGCCAATCAACCTGTGAACATCCAAAACATATGAGGTGCCACAACTGCAACAAACTGTTAACACTTGAAAAGAAAAAACAATTTAAATGTGGTACTTATTGTTTCTAAACTTGTGTATCATAAGTTACAAAAATACAACATAAATATTACAACAAAATCAAAAAGCATTGGTTAAACACCACATACCAAGATAACACTCTAGTTGCCATGGTCTTAAGAGTTAAACACATGTTTTATTATCAGATATTTCATGCAGTGTTTTTTGCGATAAGCAGGAACAACTGTGAGATTGTTAGTTAATGATATTGAAATGTGTTAAATATTACAAAAACATAAAAAATCAGATTTAAAAAGGCAATGCCTCAAGTTCTATTCTCGTACCTGAATGAAAAAATTGAGAATCAGATAGAAAAAAACCATACAAGAGTTTGATGCTGTGTACTCACCGCCAATGTTTCTCGACACGTCTGCTGAGAGCAATCTTCTCCCGCACTTCTGTGCACACGGGACTCGTCAGGCCAATCTTGGCCAAATCTGCCTTCACTGCGAGCACACGGCCACCACTTGACAGCGAGCCAATGTTTACCATCAGAATCTCGTTCTTTGACAGCTTCTGGACCTACACACAAGGATACAACATGTCAGTCAGAACACCTCACTGAAACAACATAATATATTAATATGATCAATGTCAGTAATTTTTTCATCCACCACTGAGAGGGCAATCGTTATTTGTATTACTCTGTTGCAAATACACCATAACTTTACACTGATCTCACAAGCATGATTTTAGCCGTCAGTCATCATGTCATAAATGCACCCATATAACAAGATATGAACATCTTTTACAAACTTCAGGTTGTATTTTACTCTGTCGACCCCAGTGGCAATCTTAAGTGGACTACCATTACAGGCATTTTTTTCACACACAAAGCATCCCAGTGGGATGTGAATACACCCACCTTTGCCCCCTTCTTGTCACCCTCTGTGCGCACCCCCAGCAGTCTGCGGAGGAGGAAGTATGAGATCTCAAGCTCAATGAAGATGTCCGGCAGTGACCCTATGGCCCCCAGCACCTGACCCACCAGGCGGTCAGCACGACACAGTGTCGGGTCAATCTTTGTGCCCACGCCTGTGTGACACAAAAAGTCAACCGTCATTTCACTGTTGTCAGCAATCATATTTTAGTGCAACTAGAACTTGGATTTATGAACACCACATGCCGCATTGTCCCCAACAGATGCAAGAGCAAAATGACAATTAACATTAATTTTACTTATCAATACTCTTGGTGAACACCAGTGACTTACCAATGAGTCCCCCAGACACACTTGATGACTTACCAATGAGTTCCCAAGACACACCAAATGACTTACCAATGAGTCCCCCAGACACACTAAGTGATTTACCAATGAGTACCCCAGACACCAAGTGACTTACCAATGAATCCCCCAGTTATACCAAGTGACTTAACCAAAGAGTCCCCCAAACACACCTGATGACTTACCTATGAGTTCCCAAGACACACCAAGTGACTACCAATGCGTCCCCAGACACACCAAGTGAGTTACCAATGAGTTCCCAAGACACACCAAGTGACTTACCAATGAGTCCCCCATACACACCAAGTGACTTACCAATGAGTTCCCAAGACACACCAAGTGACTTACCAATGCATCCCCAGACACACCAAGTGACTTACCAATGAGTCCCCCAGACACACCAGATGACTTACCAATGAGTTCCCAAGACACACCAAGTGACTTACCAATGAGTCCCCCATACACACCAAGTGACTTACCAATGAGTTCCCAAGACACACCAAGTGACTTACCAATGATCCCCAGACACACCAAGTGACTTACCAATGAGTTCCCAAGACACACCAAGTGACTTACCAATGAGTCCACCAGACACACCAAGTGACTTACCAATGAGTCTACCAGACACACCAAGTGACTTACCAATGAGTCCCCCAGACACACCAATGAGTTCACCAGATACACCAACTGATTTATGGAAGAGTCAAATAACAGTGACTAAAACCAAGATACTGGACTAAAGAGCACAGATCACTGCTTGGAAGAGTCCACCAGATACATCGAGTGACTTATGGAAGAGTCCACCAGATACATCGAGTGACTTATGGAAGAGTCCACCAGATACATCGAGTGACGTATGGACGAGTCCACCAAGTGACTTACCAATGAGTCCACCAGGCACTCCGTACTGTAGATCATTCTGTTCGGCAAACAACGACACAATCTTGGAGAAGATTGGTTTACATGTCAGCTTGCCTTCGGTGTCCTTTGATACAATTCCTGGTCGCACCTCGATCTCATGTCCCACCTGGTAGGGAGACAATGTATCATACATATTATACACAAAACAAACTTCGGTAGGCTCAGTCTCAGAAACACCTGGCTGTCAATAGCATCACTTAGATATTGTAAATGTGTTGTCATAGCAAACACCTGTTAATTTTACTGGAATACAAGCAAATATACCAATGCTTTCTCACTGTAGAGTTATACTTTTTATACTTTATTGGTAATCTTCAACTTTGAACGGGAAGGTCAAAGCCATAGCCACAGTTAATAGTATTAATATATAAAATATATGCAATGCTCTTACATGTGCTTATGTTATGACCATCTGAAAGTAGACAACAGTGAACAACTGAGTTTATGGTTTCAGAAATATATTATATTGGCAGGGATTCATTGTTTCAATCTAATTGCCCCAAAAGGGTACCTTGAGTACGCCTCGCAAAACGCTTCCACCGGCGACGCCACCAGTCAAGTCGTCCACTTCACAACCTGGCCGATTCACGTCGAATGACCGGATCACTGGAAACAATATAGTACAATGTAAAAGATATGTTTTCATATCTCATTCTCAAAAAATGCATGGCACACATTTGATCATTTGACGTTTAAAACATTACAGTAAAGACTATGTGTGTGGACACCTAAAAGTAATAAAAAATTGGCTGTGCAAAAACAAACAGTATAATAAAACATTGCATCCAAAACATACAGTACATAAATTAATACATAAAATAATGCTTTTTATAGATTTTTAGGTTGTCCAAAAATTTACAAATAAGTAGTCATTACCGTAATATCAAGGAATCAGTTAGCATGACATTAGAATGTAAGTGTATGTAAGACCCAAGATGACTCACCAATGAGACGGGGTTCGGAGAGGAAGTCTCGGACAGGAACAGGGATCTTCTTGATAATGTATTCGCATACAACGTCTATGTTGTACTTGAGCTGTGCTGAGATTGGAATCACTGGAGCTCCATCAGCTATCGTTCCTGAAACAGACACCCGCTGACACGTTTTTAAAATAGCATACTCCATATAGCGTGACTATAATCATTTTGTCTGTAATTATCAAACCATCTATTATCTTTTAAAAGTATTTTTTGTACAAATTCATGAGGTGTTTTAATCTGTTGCACACTTACTGTAAATAATTAATACAATTCATGTCACACATGAGTATTTTATCTTTAATGGATTCAGGTATTATAAAATAGCATTACTTATTAATTGTTATTTGATGTCGACTAAATGTACAGTGTACACGCATTGAAGACAGGGATAACAGTCTAAATAAATATAAATAAATGCAGGTTATTGGTGAAAACCATGCATCCCTATGCTATGACATTAATGTTAATTCTTTGAAGTTGGAAATAAGTATAACTTCCGGTTTCTGTATCATACAAACACAAAATTCATGTTTCATTTCAGTAATTGCAAAATTAAAATCTACCTGATTTGCAAAACAAATTAGCACATATTTAGCCTGTTCACTTGACACTTGGAATGTGGGCAAAATGTGTAACATGTAATAAAACATTGGCTGTGAACATGAGAACATGCGACAGACCTTGAATGAACTTGAGGATCTGCTCGTACTGGTCATGTGCCTGGCTCTCCTTCACAAGGTCAATCTTGTTCTGTAGGATGAGGATGTGCTTCAGCTTCATGATCTCAATAGCTGCCAAGTGCTCAGACGTCTGGGGCTGTGGACACGACTCGTTGCCCGCTGACCACAACAAACAGTCACTGGTCAGTACACGCATTTCTACGCGGTCAGCTAGTAAACAGGATTCGTTGTTTGCTGACCGCAACAATCACTGGTCAGTACATGCATGACTAGGTGGTCAGCTGATCAGCAGGACTAATTGTCTGCTGGTACATACACAATTGTGTCAGTTAAATAAGGTATGGAGATCGAAATAGATTTTGCAAAAATTTATATAATTTAAAAAAACCGATTAAATTTATGTTTAGGCTTCACATATTTAATCATCAGCTCATTATTTACTACTTGCTAAAAGAATTCCTGCGATCTCTAAAATATTAGTAACCAGATCAGTAAGTATTCATATACCTAATTAGTCTGTCCTTCAAGTACTTACTTAAGTATCTATTAATTACTTATCCTACCCTACAATACAGAGTAACTTATTATAAGCACACCACTAATTTTCCTGTTCCACGAATCAACTGAACAATACATTTTAATTAAACATACTTTAAACAAAACATCTACTTAGAATTAATGAACAGTGATCAATGCCTAACGAACTACCCTGTGGTAGGCAGGTGCTGTCAACCCAGAACCTTGAAAGAGAATGGGAAGACCTGAGACCACGAATGAGATGGGAGAACTGCTATGGGGAAAGTGATGTATCATTGATGGAAAGAACAAATTGAGGATCTACATCAACCTAATGACTGGGACAATACAGAGAGCAACATTTCCCTCTGTACAGAGAGAAGAGTTACCTATGAGTAGAAGTGCTGCGTCCATGACAGCGGCTCCGTTCAACATGGTGGCCATGAGGATGTCGTGACCAGGACAGTCAACAAATGACACGTGTCTGAAATAACAAACATCTTCAGCCAACTATTCTATGCTGTAGGTCTCAGTCTGTGTCCAAATTAGTGACATTTCTCAGAAAAACCATTAGTTTTTTTTTATAAAAAGACTAGTCAGATGCCTGAATATTTGATAACAGTGAATGGCATTCCTTTGTGAAACCAGCCTTACCATAAATTACCTCTTGTCTAAGACAATGTATGTATTCTTTTTGTATATTTGAATTAAGCCTTCATTGTCTACATTGTTGTTGAAATATCAACATCAGTGATTACTGTATTACTGTATCGGTTTGAATTTGATTGTGATTACTTTGCCTTCACAACAAATGTAACCGGGATTGAGTACTCACCTGACTAACTTGTATTTGCCCTTGCAGTTGGGGTAATCACACGGGAACTCGTCAGGGTGAACACTGCCCCGTGATGTGTAGCACTGTGGTTTTGGCATATTAGGTTCATCACATTTGTATATCTGCAACAAATCCGATATTATCTCAGTTACTGTAAGCCAATTAAAACTAACGGTATCAAGTAATGCGGGACTTTTTGTTTCAATGATGGCGGTTTCAGTAAAAACAGTCAAACATTCCTATACGGCCGCAGTCGGAACTGGTCCAGTGACCTCACTAGCCAGGTGACTGTATTAGCAAGACTTAAAAACCCAAGATTTTTCTGTACCCAGAAAGTAATCGATTGATTTATATTATACTGGTATATGACATTTCAAACAGTTTCAATCACACTACATTATGTTGCTTGTATGTTAGTCAGCTAAATTGTAAATGGGCATTTACTTACCTTTGCATTGGCATAGCCTAACTTGATGGTGATGTTCCTCTCTAGTTCATTCTTGAAGCGCACCGTCTGAAATCATAGCAACCCCTCAGCATTGTTTTGTGCATTGTTTGACAGAACTTTCTTAACACAACCACACATTGATTATTAGGATGGAAATTGGAATTACAACTAGGAAAGATAGTGTGAACTGAAGGTAAGGAACTGACAGAACATCGCTGAAGACCAGGACAGTGGTAAGAAGAAGAAAAACAAGACAAGCATAAGCAAGCACATATATACAACACACTAGCATGTGATACACATGTGTGCACTAACCTGGACGCCTGAGAGAGCTTTGACAACTGTGGACTTGCCATGTGCCACATGGCCTATTGTACCTGAAAGACAAGAAACATGTTTATTTATGTGTTTGTTGGAAAAACTATAAATCAATATTTATGAGCAATATACGTTTACAAACACAGTCATAATATGCAAACAAGTTTTGCAAGTAATAAATATGTGTGTAAAATACCCAAAATTGCATATGAAATTGGTTAATAATAAATGCAACATGTGTAAGATGTACAGTTATGGTATTGTTTGGTTCAGAGATTTATGTCAAGATTACCTATGTTGATTGTTGCCTGACGACTCATCACTTCTGGTGTAAGTGGTGTCAGATTAGCGATGCCCTGAAACAACAACACTTGCAGATGCATGACATTCGTATTTTTATGTTTGCTAGTAAACAACACTTATGTTGTTCATTAAGCAATAAATGCAATAAAATAATAATAAATTTATACATTAATAAATTTTGTTAATTCATAAAGTACCTGGTAGTATTTTCTTCTTTCTATTCCAGTGGACAATTTCAACAGTATGTCTACAACCTGACTCTTGCAATGACAATAACAAGGTAACTTCTTTTGCACCAGGATCCTCAGAATCATAGTTCAGATTCAGAGGTGCAAAATTGTTGAGAACAAATTCAGACAAATGAGAGAGTATGCTTGTCATCTATGGCTAACAACATTGTATATAGGTATTGCCGAACAAGGCATTAACTGTCATTTAGTAAAAACAAAATATATTATCAAAATTATCACTTCACCATACCACCAAACTGGGTTATTCCTAATTTAGACAGTATACGGTGACAACCAAAATGGCAACACATCAAAACGGCGACACACTAAAACAGCTACAAACCAAAGCCTATGCAATAGCGCACGCACGAATAATTTATGCGAGTGATTGAAATGTTTGTTTTTATCCACCGGGTGGCATTCTATTTTTTCCGTGTTGTGGTGCCACTGTATAATGTGTTTAGTTTTGCAAAACAATTTTTTTAATTACGAAATAATACTTATTTAGCTTCTTTAGTTTGCGTGGTCGTGTATGTACATCTAAACACATAATTTACTATGTCACTCATCTTATTAGCGTTACGAATGTTCTTAGTCGCTTCATGAGACCAGCGCATGGTGTGTTATAGACTAGGCAAGGGCTTGCATTTGATAAATACCAGCTGGTTAATTAAAGACTTTACGCTCAGACACTAATTGGAGAAGTTATATGATGATAACATGTTTGACACAGAATTTACAGAAACAAGTGATAATGTTAGAGAGAATAAAACCAGCATAATCATCAACGAGACTGATGACAAAGTTGTTGTTGGAAATGGTCTTGTGACTGGAGCAATTATTGTAATTAGCACAAGCGACAAATTGCTCCCTAGATGGATGGTTTGCATTAGCGATAGGGAGCGAGAGTGATCGCTCACCTTAAAAATTAAGCCCTATAATAATTATAATAAATTATGAATCACTGAGACGCTGTATTGTAATGCACCAATAACAACATCAGTGAGTATTTTCAGAGGGTGAATTTTGTCAAAAATGAGAAAATATATACCTTTGGTATATAAAAATGTCACCATGCTATCAGAACATAATTGGGTTTAATTCTGTATGTCCATACTTCCAACAAATAAATGTAGTCTCATATTTAAACTATTTAATAGAGCTAAATTATTAATAATATGTCAAGGCATTTTGGTTGTATAGCTTTTTATGTAGATCCATGCACAATACTTTCACCTATAAATGCATGAAACTGGCTACCCATCCTTCCCAGGCCTGTTTACTTCCTTGGCGGCTAGTAACAATGTAATAACTCAGCGTGAGAACGGATGTAACACATTTTTCTCAGATATTCGTCCCTTAATTAGGCCATCCACTTGCATGTTTGTCTAGGCACGGGTCAAGAAGTAGGGGTTATAACCCTGCATCTTGTACCAGAGCAAATGCAGTGGCTGGGAAGACCTGGTTGAGTGAGCTGTTATTTTGACAATGAGCAGCCTGGTGATAAATTGCAAAAAAAATGTATGTCACCGTTTTAGCATGTCGCCATTTTTGTTTGTCACTGTATTAGATTTGTCACCATTCTGACCTTGTTGATATTGCCGAGAATAAGGAATCTGGTAAATTATGCTTGTTATAAGTTTATTGACTTTGACTTTTTTTCACCTATTGCGCATATTTTAGAAAATATGTGCCAGATAATCTGCAAGAGTGATATTTTACGGGAGAAGTTTTTAAATAGCATAAACCATTCGAAGGCCTCAAATATTTGCACGCATGATTTTATTCACACCAGCAGCCAGGATTTATTTTATAATCACATTACTGTCTGATAGACTGAGAGCCATTTCTTTTTTATCGGGAGCGGAGGATTCCTTGAAACATGATTATTATGAATTGATCAGACTACATAGGATAAATAGGCATTTTAAATGCCCAAATAAAAAATGTGAAAAGCGTCAAATGACGACAAGCTGTTCGATTATAAGGAGACCATGATGTCAGGTCCAGGCCAGGATTTCATCGGCCAAACCCAAACCCTTCCGTTTGACTTTGAAACGTATATAAAGCTCAAGAAGTTTGAAAAATAACCTACGATCTTATTCAAGTCCTGCTTTGACAGATGAGGCTGCCGTGTTTTCTTTTCTTCACCCGCCATAGTTGCGAATTCACCTAATAAAATGCCTCGTTTGTCTGATGCAAGTTATCAAAAAGCACCGGTGAGCACGCGAGCCCACCTGTTTCCGTTTCCGGTGGACTTGACGAATCAGCTAACGACAAATCAGTTCAATCCGTGTGAGCTCTTGACCTAATTAATAGTGCTCCCTAGACCATGCTTTGTTGTTCTGGGTGGATTTGACAGAATGCGTCATGTGCAATTGAGTATTAGAAGTAAAGCATGCACTATGCGGTTGGTCTAGAACAGTGTAAAACAACCACTCAGTAAAGCATTAGGCATATGTAAAAGTGACAGAAAATGCAGATCTGAGAGACGTCAAGATAACGGGTAATTATGCACGACGGCGGACTGGGTTTTGCTGTGTATTGCTTGCTCCAGGACCGGCAATGGTCCATTGCTCAATCTTCAAAGAGGCAACGGAATAAATTGAGTATTGCTTATACGTTGAGTATTGAGGGCATTTTATTTGACATTGTGGTGAAATCACTGACACTTGTCTTCGCAGCAGCTGGCGGATGCCGGTTGTGCAGTGTCAGACTGTCTTTGGCTGCGGGGTAGATTACTAGATACCACAATTGATTTCCCCATACTAGGTGTCCATTGTAACGTTTCTTTGATTTCCCACTACGCTTTTGAATCCATGGTATTGAAATTTTAGCATACTGCATACATTCAGACATGTCATGTATACATGCAATTCGTGAAAATGACATATCTCTTAAGAATTCCTCCTACATGCAATCCAGACTCTAACCTGACACCCCTTCTTTTTGGCTCCAATCAGCCTACGTTCACACCTCTGGGCCGAATTATACCTGTAGGCATACCCATTTGGTCACTATATGACAAATATCATTATTTTGCAGCTCTGATGCCATGCTGCGCAGACATGTCATTTCTACTCAACCCGTCCTACATTCAGTGGTGCATCCAAAGTTTTACAAAAAAAAGTACAATGTACGCAGTTGTAGTGCGGAGCACACGTGCGAAATGTCCGTTATATGTTAAATAAGTAGACAATTCCTTAACCCTAACAATAGTCCACACCCTATAAATGCCACAACAAGACAATAGCCTAGAGTTCGATGTTAGCTGCTGAAAACTTAAGCCACCACCTCTACAAGGAGTTGTGATGCTGACTTTCAGAACAGCCTGAAATCTTCGCAGGTGTCATTGTGCATGCACAAGTAAGTGCCGCGCACAATACAGTTCTTTTGAACAGGACTACAACTAGCAATGGCGGAGGAATCCATTTGGTGGTTGTCCACTGCGGACCGCTATATACTGATAATGATAGGCCTACTATTGTTCACTTCAGAAAGTTCAGATGTTGTTGGTGAAGCAAAGATGGCTGAGATATTCTGTGTCTATCCTCAAGCCTCTGGTTTTCCAAGATAGTCTTTATAATATGCCTTTGAAGTGTGTTGCTGTAAACAGCTTGAAGCAATATACTTTGGTGTCTACTTGTCGTGCTGCTCTCCTATTGTTTGTTTTCATTGATATACAGGTGGACTGTCATCGAGCTGTTGGTGTAGATGTCTTTCAAGAGTTTGCTATAAAAATCTTCTATCACATGTTCTTGAAGGGTGAGGTCATTACTACTTGAGTTTGCACTGATTTGAAGGCTTTTTCGCAGTCAACAAACATGATGTAGAGCGGTGTATTAAATTATCGCCACATATCCTTCAATTGATTTATAATGTGGATGTAATCTGTCATTTCCACTTAAAATACATTGTTGTGTTGAGTAGAACATTAAAATCACATTTGCTTCCATTGTTGCAGGTGGTGTGTTTTGACAGAACCTCTCCTGTGTTAGCCCAAGTTTAGGCTGTTTGGAGGAAACCATGGATAATACTTGACCTCTTTCTGCCCGTCGTCCCCCCAGTCTTCCCGGCTGCAGGAGGACGCAAAGGCAGACAATAAAAGCATGTTCCATCCTACATCCATTGCCTGGTTTCTAGGGACGTGGGCTTCCCTCTACCTACTGGATGCTTTCCTCAAGGTAACAATACTGTATGATCATCTCCAAGTTTAGTCAATTATTTATAGTTGAGACTTATTTAATTATTGTTTTTAGCTGTTAATTTTTCTAAAACAATTTATGATGTAGATAACAATATATATTTTAAACCCTTTCATACATGATCTATTGAAATAATTGTTTTAAAGCACCACATTAAACTAACATAAATCAGCTGGTTTTATAATTGTGTGCATATGAATCAGAATACATTTTTAATATGAAAACTATTAACACTGTGACTCTGATTTGCAAACTGTAATCAAGTTTAGCATTTTACTTGAATACAAAAGTATATTGAAGTGCTAACATGTCTGACTTCCACTTCCAGCATTGGTATATAATCTATGTACAGGATGTATATAATTTAATTTCAAGATTTTATTAATCATATATCTTTATTTCTTCAGGTTTTCGGTATGATTCCATATCTATGTTGTACAATATATACATGCCTGTTTGTCACATGGTATCATATCTTTATGTTTCCTTCCCACAGACCAACTCGACCGTGTCGAGACGTTACCTCCACTTTCTCCACTACTCGGGTCTGTCCGTGTCCATTGGCCAGATACGCTGGTACACGACCTATTTTAATCGCCTGTTGCTGCGTGTGGGGCAGTGGAAGCCATGCTGGCTGCAGACATGGTTCACGTGGGGTGTTTACTTCGGCATCCTAGCCATGTTTGGGGCAGTTGGGGTGCTAGGTATGACCCTCGTCAACGCTGTGAAACAGAAACCAACAGAGAAACAAGTGCTGACACCTGTGGTAAGAATTGTGAAAAACATAAACAAGCAGCACCATTTTTGCAATATACAACACTGTTCATTGTCCAGTTGTAGCAGTACTATCCAGAAGAATTCATTTAACAGTCCCAAACCTGAACAGTTGATTCATGAATGGGTTGGATGGAAATCTTAGCAATATAACACTTGGCTTGGCTCATTCTGAAGAAACATAGAAGTTGATGTAGAAGTATTTAATGGGACAAGACCCAATGAAATGTTGAGAATAAAAGAAATAAAATAATGCAGACAAAAATGTTAAGTATCCTAATTGACCTCGTGCAATTACAATAAGTTCCAGTTATAATTTTAATTGCAATTCATAAAATAGCAGTTAGGGTAATTAAATTTATTCCCTGACATGTGACATGGTGTTTCAGATGCCTGGGGTGAACCTGCCAATGAACCAAATCAGTTACTATCTCCTGACCTTACTTGTTTGTGGCATACTGCATGAGCTGGGACATGCCATCGCTGCTGTCAGGTGGGTCATGTGATCAGGTCATGTGATCGTAGGTTGTCACATGATCATGGGGGAGGTGCTTTAAAAAGTTATCTTTTTGACTTACATAACACATTAAAATCATGTAATCTGCCTGCCATGTGTCTGTTATATATATCTTGTAAGATGTGGTTCACATCAAAGTACAGATCTTATGATTTGTCTACAAATTAATTATTGCAAACACACTATAAGAAAAGGATATTCTAATTGGACAAGCATATTTAGGAAAGCGACAAGATGTCATTGGGTTAGAATGGTAATGATTATTGTAACATGTCCATAAGCCTATATCCTTGAAATTCCGAGCTCAGTGGCACAATATACAAAACCATTAAGCACATCTTGAATGGAGTCATCATTGTAGCATATTAGCATGATATACTTCACTCAGTATCTGGCTATAAAAATACAGTAGTCTTTACATATTTTATTAGAGCATGGCTGAATGCTTCCCAGATAAGTTAAAATCATGTTTGATTGAACAGGTCTGCCAGGGAGTAAAGTGTAAAGAGCGAATCTAAAAATTTAATGCTGTGCCATTATAATAAATTATTTTTACCTTTTACATGTGCAGCCACTAAACAGAATTGACATATCTATGGGCACAACTATAATAATAATAACCTTTATTGTTATATAATGTTCAGTACAGTGCAAAACAGTATACAAAAATATTGCAATTATGGAACTTAATTAATAGTACATTATAAATGTACCATAACAAAGAAAATACATAGTCGTTGAACATGTACTAGTGATAAATTGTCTTTGAATTAAAGCAATAGAAATGTAACAAGGTGCACAATGACATAACAACAGATCCAAAATAGAAACCAAAACTGTAATCTAAAAGTTACTATGTTACTTATGTTGCTATATTACTTGTGCTTACAGGGAGCAGGTCCGTGTGTGTGGGTTTGGTTTGTTTGTCTTTGCCATTTACCCGGGTGCCTATGTGAACCTATACACGGAACACCTCCAGGCCGTGTCACCAATGAGACAACTTCGGGTCTACTGTGCGGGGGTGTGGCACAACTTTGTTGTTGTCCTCATTGCCATAGCAGCACTGGTCTCGTTGCCATGGTTACTGTCGCTGTTCTACCATACGGGAAACGCCGTCGTCATCACCAGCGTCATGGAGGTGAGTGGGTGTTTATCGACATTTCTTGCACTGACGTCCTCTGATCTATCTGTTTCTATGAACACAGTAAGTTATGCTATTAAAAGTTATTACATCAACCCAACATGCTTTTCCACCGGTTTGGAAAAGATGGAAGCTGGGCAAATTGAATGGTGAGCAGGTCACTAGGTGGGGCCACTGTAAACAACACCTTTTGGAATCTGTACATGAACCATTACCAGTTAATTTGTTGCAAAGTTCATTAGTATTGGGATGCAGGGTCTTTAGATGGACCATTGTGTTATTGCAATGGTCCATTACTGCTGGGACAACAGGTCTTTACGTGGCCCATTGTGTCATTGTAAGGTTCTTCGATGTGTGGACCATATACATCCTGGTCTTTACATGGACCACTGTGTTGCAGGTTTTGCAGGTACGCAAAACACTTAAAGTTTCCGAGTTGGTACCTCCCCTGCGCGCGCATGATATAGGAATCTAGGTCACTTCCTTCCGGCTGCGGCGATTTCATTTGGCGCGTTTTTCCAACTGGCCAAAAATGTCCTTCATGTTTACGAACTTAACTACGTGTTATTTATTTTGTCTTATATGCACTTTTATTCAGTCTACTGTGACAAGTAACTGTAAATGCATGTTGTAACAAGCTTGCAAACGGTATATTTGCAGCTGTTGATATCTAAGCTGCTTCAAAAAACGCAGAAAACTAACCTAGCACTCTGTCTCGCTAGTATGAATCGCAATCAGTTAATTTCATGACTGTAAACTAGTTGTAAGAAATCTTGTTTATAAATTTACGATACGTTGAAATAGATTTGAAAAGTCCCTAGTTGCAGTCGTAGGTAGTGATATCAGGATAAAGAGACTATACTTACATAATAATATGGTGTAAGTGCAGTGCTACTGATGGAAAGGGACTGTACGTGTTGTTTATACATGTGCTCTACTGTCTATATATTGTGTATCAATATATGTATTTGCATCTGAAATAATTAAATCTGCATGATGAAAATGCAAGGCTATATATATATATATATATATATATATATATATATATATATATATATATAGAATAAACTGGCACCAGACCATGACTGGTAAACAAATGTTTCTACCCCCTGTCCCACTATAGCCCCCCTCGATCCTCCCGAAGTGTGAAAATTGAGTGCCAATATCCCCCGTTCAGTATGCTGATGCAGTTAGTTTATAATTATAACACCATCAAAATGTGGGTGGAATGTTTAGACTGCCTTATAAGTAACATAAAATAAATGTTTATAGTCATATAAAAAGTTCAATGGTCGGGCAACTGCTAAGTGCAAAATATATGAGCTGACAGGCAAAACAGCTTGATCCCCAGCAGCCAGCTTTAAATCTATCCTAACATATGTCTTCCAGAAAGTTAGTTAATTATTGTATAGGTACCAAATTTTTTAACGTGCACATATATATATATATATATATATATATATATATATATATATATATATATATATATATATATATATAATATTATAGACTAATTTCATAACTATATATATATAGCATGGGATCAATAACATAGATAAGGCATTTTCAATTAAATCCATATAATATACAATGTGTACGTAATAATTTAACAGCAAACATGAATGGAACCAACCACACACAGGTGGCTGGACCCACCCATAAAATGACAAAAGACAAGTTTCAATTTAAAGAAGAAATCCATTTGTAGAAGGGGAAAGTGGTAATGTGCCCCAAAACCGCTTGGGATCAATAACATAACATATATAAGGCATTTTCTTAGGATATTACAAATTAAGTTAATGTGAGAAAGTTTCTCACTTGTATGGCAAGGTTAGCTGTGTGGCTGAGATAAATTATTGTAAGTGCTTCTTAGCATATTATTTACAATCACAATCATACACATTTACAAGATCGATACCACTAGCTCCAAGTCGTCCGTCTACATATGAAGGCCAACCTAAGTTGACACCTTCAAATACCAGTTACCTAGGTGGGTGCATCTAATAAATGCTTCAGTGAATGCCAATCATCTAGTAAATACACAGCAAGGTAGAATTAGAGCACACTAGACTGAATCCTTATGCAATGTTTTGATTGTGGGTTGCAAATACTGAATACAATAGGAGGTATACACAAGAGGAGGCTAAGGGTAGCAACTAACATATACCAAGCCAACATTGTTGTCTGCCCAAGCTCCAAACACAGTTTTTCGGTGACCTCTCGAAACATGTAAAACACATAATGATGAACACCTAGGCCCCATCTCTTACAGTAATCGATGTACCATTTATTGTCTAAAGGGCTAAACATAATAATTAAAATATTGCTTATGTCAAATACATTTTAGGTGCCATCAGCTACATTAGCAAATAAAAGAAATAAAAAAAAGAAAAATTGTAAGAATTGCTAAGCCCAGGCTAAGTCAAAAATTTAATTACAAGGAAAGCAGAGTCCCAATTTTAACAACACTGCTTTATTTAATTAGAACACTTTGAACCAGGGCCAACACTGGTCACTAAATTGAGACTCCTAGGCCTGTTAGAGGGAGGAAGCCACTATCATATTGATCTCTTTGACTTAGCCTTAGTTCTTAGACAACCCAAACATTTCTTTCTCAATGTTTCTTCCTTGACCTGGCTGAATTAAACTGACTGCTGGTGTATTTGAACTGACAACTGGACTAACGGTAACCATAGCAATTTTCTTAACTCTTGTATGGTGCGTTAATGGGTGTATTAATTAATATTTAATTTCCTTGATGCTTTATGTGCACGAGCTATTGCTAACTTTTTAAGTTTGAAAGCCAAAGTCTGTGTATTTAGTAAAGCTATTTCACTTATGGTTAGTCCTCGTTTCTTACGTATACATCTTTTCCTCCCACCCCATCTTTCTCTTGCATTGTGAGGAATTTTAACTAGAGGTTGGTAGGGGTCACATGTGCTAAATACAGGGCATTTTCAGTTGATAATCGCTATTTCTGGTATAGATGTTCAATGTGTAATGATTTATTTAGCGTAGTAATAATGAGTATCGCGACATTTCAATATGTCAAGGGTTGACACATAATGTGATATATCAATTTAAAGTACATTATCACATTTTCACAGTGATCACTCTGGACATACAGTCTTACACCGAATGTTGATCAAGTGTTGAATCTTGAATGTGTCCATTATATATATATATATATTTACATATAATATTGACTATCATACTATAATAATAATAACCTTTATTGTTATATAATTCAGTACAGGCAAAACATATACATAAATATTCATTATAACTTAATTAATAGTACATTATAAATGTACCATAACAAAGAAAATACATAGTCGTTGAACATGTACTAGTGATAAATTGTCTTTGAATTAAAGCAATAGAAATGTAACATGGTGCACAATGACATAACAACAGATCCAAAATAGAAACCAAAACTGTAATCTAAAAGTTACCGTGTTACTTATGTTGCTATATTACTTGTGCTTACAGGGAGCAGGTCCGTGTGTGTGGGTTTGGTTTGTTTGTCTTTGCCATTTACCCGGGTGCCTATGTGAACCTGTACACGGAACACCTCCAGGCCGTGTCACCAATGAGACAACTTCGGGTCTACTGTGCGGGGGTGTGGCACAACTTTGTTGTTGTCCTCATTGCCATAGCAGCGCTGGTCTCGTTGCCATGGTTACTGTCGCTGTTCTACCATACGGGAAACGCCGTCGTCATCACCAGCGTCATGGAGGTGAGTGGGTGTTTATCGACATTTCTTGCACTGACGTCCTCTGATCTATCTGTTTCTATGAACACAGTAAGTTATGCTATTAAAAGTTATTACATCAACCCAACATGCTTTTCCACCGGTTTGGAAAAGATGGAAGCTGGGCAAATTGAATGGTGAGCAGGTCACTAGGTGGGGCCACTGTAAACAACATCTTTTGGAATCTGTACATGAACCATTACCAGTTAATTTGTTGCAAAGTTCATTAGTATTGGGATGCAGGGTCTTTAGATGGACCATTGTGTTATTGCAATGGTCCATTACTGCTGGGACAACAGGTCTTTACGTGGCCCATTGTGTCATTGTAAGGTTCTTCGATGTGTGGACCATATACATCCTGGTCTTTACATGGACCACTGTGTTGCAGGGTTTGGCAGTGTAAGGACTGCAAAGTATGTACATAGACCATTGTGTAATTGCAGGGGTCATTGCTGTCAGAACCATATTGTCTGTACTTGGACCATTGTGTCATTGCAGGGGTCATTGCTGTCAGAACCATATGGTCTGTTCTTGGACCATTGTGTCATTGCAGGGTTCATCAGTGTCAGGACCATATGGTCTGTACTTGGACCATTGTGTCATTGCAGGGTTCATCAGTGTCAGGACCGTATGATCTGTACTTGGACCATTGTGTCATTGCAAGTTTCATCAGTGTCAGGACCATGTGGTCTGTACTTGGACCATTGTGTCATTGCAGGGTTCATCAGTGTCAGAACCATATGGTCTGTACTTGGACCATTGTGTCATTGCAGGGTTCACCAGTGTCAGGACCGTGTGGTCTGTATTTGGACCATTGTGTCATTGCAGGGTTCATCAGTGTCAGAACCATATGGTCTGTACTTGGACCATTGTGTCATTGCAGGGTTCGTCAGTGTCAGGACCATATGGTCTGTACTTGGACCATTGTGTCATTGCAGGGTTCTCAGTGTCAGGACCATGAGTCTGTACTTGGGCCATTGGTCATTGCAGGGTTCGTCAGTGTCAGGACCAATGGTCTGTATTGGGCCATTGTGTCATTGCAGGGTTCGTCAGTGTCAGGACCACGAGGTCTGTAATTGGGCCATTGTGTCATTGCAGGGTTATTACCAGTCTACCCCACACCGTGTCAGGACCATATGGTCTGTACTTGGGCCATTGTGTCATTGCAGGGTTCGTCAGTGTCAGGACCATATGGTCTGTACTTGGACCATTGTGTCAATGCAGGGTTCGTCAGTGTCAGGACCATATGGTCTGTACTTGGACCATTGTGTCATTGCAGGGTTCGTCAGTGTCAGGACCATATGGTCTGTACTTGGACCATTGTGTCATTGCAGGGTTCGTCAGTGTCAGGACCATATGGTCTGTACTTGGACCATTGTGTCATTGCAGGGTTCATCAGTGTCAGGACCATATGGTCTGTACTTGGACCATTGTGTCATTGCAGGGTTCATCAGTGTCAGGACCATATGGTCTGTACTTGGACCATTGTGTCATTGCAGGGTTCGTCAGTGTCAGGACCATATGGTCTGTACTTGGACCATTGTGTCATTGCAGGGTTCGTCAGTGTCAGGACCATATGGTCTGTACTTGGACCATTGTGTCATTGCAGGGTTCGTCAGTGTCAGGACCATATGGTCTGTACTTGGACCATTGTGTCATTGCAGGGTTCGTCAGTGTCAGGACCATATGGTCTGTACTTGGACCATTGTGTCATTGCAGGGTTCGTCAGTGTCAGGACCATATGGTCTGTACTTGGACCATTGTGTCATTGCAGGGTTCGTCAGTGTCAGGACCATGTGGTCTGTACTTGGGCCATTGTGTCATTGCAGGGTTCGTCAGTGTCAGGACCACGAGGTCTGTACTTGGGCCATTGTGTCATTGCAGGGTTCGTCAGTGTCAGGACCATATGGTCTGTACTTGGGCCATTGTGTCATTGCAGGGTTCGTCAGTGTCAGGACCACGAGGTCTGTACTTGGGCCATTGTGTCATTGCAGGGTTCGTCAGTGTCAGGACCACGAGGTCTGTACTTGGGCCATTGTGTCATTGCAGGGTTCGTCAGTGTCAGGACCACGAGGTCTGTACTTGGGCCATTGTGTCACTGCAGGGTTCGTCAGTGTCAGGACCGTGTGGTCTGTACTTGGACCATTGTGTCATTGCAGGGTTCGTCAGTGTCAGGACCACAAGGTCTGTACTTGGACCATTGTGACATTGCAGGGTTCGTCAGTGTCAGGACCGTGTGGTCTGTACTTGGACCATTGTGTCATTGCAGGGTTCGTCAGTGTCAGGACCACGAGGTCTGTACGTTGGTGATGAGGTGCGCAGTATGAGCGGATGTCGCGTATCAAGTGTCACTGATTGGCTGATATGTATCAACGGGGCAATGGCGGCTCGCACCAGTTCTGGCTACTGCATGCCTCTACCACTGCTTGACAAGCACAACATTGCTTTGGACGGTACGTATGTTTCTAAAACAATTTTGACCAGTTCACTAAATTTTATATGAACTCGTACAACACCAAGATGTCAATTTACCAACGGTCATTAAGACTTGTGACAATCTGACCAGCTACAAACGTCTACTGAAGACACATTTTTTAGTATCGCATATTAGTGTAATTCGACATGAACATTATTAATTTTTTACTAGATTATTTGGTAATATTATCAATACATAACTCTACACTAATTTATTGGCATTATTGTTACATAATTATTATCATTATTATTATTTTACAGTTTTAAACTATACAAAACTAGTTATTACTAATAATAATTATACACATACCGTCATTTATCAGTCTCATTGCAATGTAATTATACACTAGACCGGTTATTATGTGGTTTTATGACTAATACGTAATTTATTTATATATTTAAAAGTGCTACGCTATTTAATATTGTACTAATTTTATTTATTTATATACCTATACATATTTTTTACATTTATTTTAAAACACTAATATTTGTCTTATTGTATGCATATATCTTGTTATGTCTTTTAAATTGTAATATGTTGTGAAGCGCCACGAACGATTATGGATGTGGCACTATACCAAATAAATGTATTATTATTATATGTCCTACTGGGACATTTTTGTTAGTGTGTCACATAAATAGTGTCTTCAGTAATACAGCTGTGTCTCTTTCATTTTGTAAAACCTTAAATTTAACAATAAATTCTGCTTAATGCTAGGTCTTGGTCGAACATTTTGTTTGACACTTTGGATGTTGTAATTTTTGTATGCATTAATATCTTGCACAGCCCATTATTAAATTTAATTATAAAATACTGACTAGAAAAATATGCGAAATGAGTACTTTGTTGTATGCCTCAAAAGCCATTTATTTGCTTCGATTGTAACACGAAGCGACTACACAATTCTATGACGTCAGGTATCAACTGACAGCTAAAAGTCTCAACTGTAATCCAACAGAAGAAAAGAGACAAGTTCACTTTAACGTATTCAGTTTGTCTGTATCCCACATTACCAGAGGAAGCTCATCTTACACCCTACAGTTTTTACTAAATTTCAATTTACTTTTCATTACTCTAGTACATCTCCAGTCATAGAAATAACGTACGTTGCTTTCATATTCCGTTGATTTTAGTTTATACAGACGCGTCTGGGACACCACAGTGCTGCCGCAACAGTAGCGCCACACACCTGTGCTTCTTGTACCACACCAGGCAGGCCTCAGGAGCGGTAGGTTTGGGGTGGCATGTAGAGGGGTGGTTGTATGTGGGGGCATATGCTGGTAGGGCATGTGTTGTGACAAACTTGTGGCCATTCACTAAAACTTTTATGTGGTTTGGTTTGTTTTTTTTATAGTTTTAGTCTCAATTATATATTTTTCCGTTTTGTAACGATGCACCAGATTTTGACCTCAAGAAAATGATATGAACATACTTTTACCTTTTTTTGCTAATTTCTACCTTCATATAAATTTAAGTATGCATTTGAAATTTCATAATAAAATTATTAGAATTACAGCAACAGTAATTTTCCATTTTAAGATACAGACCGCAGAAAGCAGAGTGATTATCTGATTGGTTAATGAATTTAAACTGTTCCTGAGAAATTATATAAACTACATTTTATTAATTGTATTTTTCTTAAAAGCATTTTTTACATTTAAAAGTTACAAATAAATAGAAAAAATGGTTTAGAGTCATTTATCATCTTTGTTTTCTTTTTTTTAGCAACGGATTTCCCACTTTTCCTCAGTGCAGAAGTATGCATGTTTGCCAGCTCGCACAACAACCGATAGACAGCCCTGTCATGTGCAGAAAGACTGCTTCAACCCCACAGTGCCACATGTGTGTGTGGTGCCCTCTGTTGACAATTCTACAAAGCTGCTGCGAGTAGAACGACGTGGCAATCAGGCGTTGTTGTTTCTGGGATATCCGCTGGACCTTCATTACGCTGGTAATATATGCACAGGTGCCATCTTGTGGCCAGTTGTTATTGGCCTAAGATAACATTTATTGGCAGTGTAGTTGACAGGAAAATTTAAGGATTTTGAAAAATGTAGTATTAACAAAGATTTGATTCACTGAGTTATTTGGGAGAAGCTCAGATTTCTTAGTAAAGGTTAATGTTTCTGACATGTATTGTTTTTTCAAGAAAATATCAGATTTTTTTGTTTTCTTCAATGTTGGCTATAATCTTTAAATATTAATAACCATTTCTTGGATTGTTAGCGTTATCGCAGGCAGCTTCTAGTATTTTAAATGTAATCAATACAATTTTATAACGTTTGTTATCATTTGTTTTTTACAAATTATCATTGCTTATGATGTGTGGTCTAAGGTCCTTGATTATGCAAACTGCAGATTTAATGTGTTTTGGCCTTACTCATCTACACACTTTTACCTGAAGGTAGAGTAAACATTTGTACCATTATGTGGACATATTATGCATGAGCTGCAGTGTGTGTGGGCCTTTCTAATGTATGAAATTATGAAGCAAGTTTGTGAAAATACATTATTACTGAAACATCTTGTATGAAGCACACATTAGACAACTACCAGTACAGATTATTCTATTTTAATTGATAGTTAACATTTCAACTCTCTGATGTGACTGTTGCAAAGTTGTTCTTTTACAGTGACCCTGAGTGACTATGTGCCAAGTTACTCTTTTGTGCCTGTCCACATGCCTTACATCATAGAGACATTCTGCAAGTATCCTTTCTGGTGATTTTCTTCTTTAAACAATCGTTTTACAGTTGCCTCAAATGGGTTGTGTATTCAGTAGGCTTGAATATCCAGTGTTGATATTTGCTGATAGTAATCCTTCCACAGTATGCAAGCAAAACACATAATGACGAGTACATATTCATAATGTTGTAACACTTACAGTCGTCTCATAAGTTCTTGTAAAATTAATATAATGCAGCATATTGTACCTATCTTTTTCTGGTGGTTAGGTCAGGAAAAGCAGTATATTTCTTAGTTCTACATTCTGTGCCATTTGGTACACAGGAATTGATTTCAAAAAGTCTTCATACAAAAAAGTTTACAAAGATTATGTACATTGTAATAGTTATTCACACTACTGTGTATTTTGTCAACAATTTTCCAAAATCATTTGGAGATGGTTTACATAACATTTAACATTTTCTAAAAAACATAGTGGATGAATTTATAAAAAAAAAACATTTGCATAATTATTCCTCAAGAGGTCATAGATAGTGCTTAACAATTGATACCTGAAATGCAAAGCATCTAGAAGTAGTTGCATTACATACACATCTTAGCACTATTGTAAGTGTGTTGTGCTTGAGTATATTATAGTAAAATTGTATCTTTGATAGTTGCATGCAGCTGTGATTTAATGAAACTGGCAGAGTAGCATATACAATTGAACAAAAACATGTCCAATTATATGTTAACATTAGTGTCTCATAAGTCTTGTATATATATATATATATATATATATATATATTATTACACTACCTTTCTATGGTATATCATAAAACATACATTTCTTAGTTTACACACTTAATAATAAAAAATCAGTTGTCAATATTTGGTGTAACTGACGTCTGTTATCATGTTTTTAAAACAGTTGAAATGTTGCGCAGCCTGTGATATTGCTGCTGACAAAGGCCAGTGGTTATAACTAATCCATAATACCATTAATAATTAACATGTAAATAATTGTTTTGTCGTTGTATACATAGTGATGGAAAAAAAATTCTGCCATCGTTGCAGAGGAGTTGAGATGGTGTTCTATTGAACAGGTCTTCCAGGGAAGTAAAATTTAAAGCAATCCTGAGGACTGGATAGTGTGTTATATAAGAACTTCTTTTTATTGCACACATAATTTTGAACAAATGACCAAATATAACACTGCAGCCATAATTAAATGTGATTGTGAGACTTATACTGGACAACATATTGCACATTCAACTGTTGGTGTTCCCTGTTGAATTCCTTCACATGGTGTGTAGATATGTGATCTCGCTGTCAGGGGCCCTGGCTCTCCTCAACGTGGTGCCATGTTACGCACTAGATGGACAGTTCATTCTTCTCGCCCTCATTGAACTCTCATTGACCTCCATCGTGCCGAACGCAGAGCACCGTGGCTCCATCTATATGCTAATTATGATGTTTGGAACGATACTACTGTCGGCAAACATAGTGGTGGCCATGTGGTCACTCTTTGTCCACTGATAATTCAGACGTTACTTAGTGACCATGGTCATGTGAGTTATGTGATGAGACATCATAAGGAGATGTCATGTTGATGTATCCGTGTACATATGTCATATGGAGGTGTAATCTGGAGATGTCATGTGGAGGTAAAACCGTCGTCATGTGGAGATGTAACAAGGTGATGGTGTATGGAGGTGTAATATGGTGTCATATGGAGGTGTAACAAGCAAATGTGACAAGGAGGTGGATGACATGTGGAGACAGATTTGATGAGGACATGTAACAAGGAATGTGGAGTTGAAAAAACATGTCACTTGGTCATATCCAAGGAAATTGCATGAAGATGTCATGAAGTCATGTCATGTGAAGATGAATAGTCATGCCACACAGAGATAGAGATATGTCATACAGAGAGATGTCATGTGGTCATGTCGCATGAAATGTGATAGGGTCATATCAAATGGAGAAGATATGGTCATGTCACACTGAACTATAATCTGGTCATGACACAGAGATGTCAACGTGGTCATGTCACGGGTCTCTCATGGTATGAAGTGGAGGTATTGACTTAGAGACAGCCAAACACACACACATTGATAGAGTCACAATGTAAATATTTCTTATGTTCTCAGGCAACCTGTATGACAGTTGAGTATAACATGTGTACAAGAAGTCAGATGTACCACAGACATACACATGTACATAAGTATAAACTTGAGAAGTCAAGATGATGTTCGATTAAACAGGTCTGTCGAGACTAAAGTGTAAAGTGCTTTGAGCAGTCTGAAGGACTGGATACTGCACTGTACAAGAAACTACCTTTAAGATGTTTGTTTTGGGCATCACAAGGAGCAGTGAACCTGTCTCCTGGGTATGTCTGGTGCGTGTCGACCTGAACACATCAGTGGAGACAGTCAACCAAAGAGGAGTGAGCTGCGACAACCAAATGTTCATGTTCACTCACACATACACGTGTCACTGTCAGACAGATATCCAGTTCACATCACTGATGTAAGTGTGACAACTCTCAATGTGCTGCTGCTGTCTGATGCACCGTCCAAGCACTCTGTGGTGCTCCTCTGTTGTGTGTGTATTTTATAGGCCGTGGCTATTTGTCCGGATACAGACGAATAGCCTGGGGGACTATTTGTCCGGATCCGGACAAATAGCCCATGATTGCGTATACGCTATTCGTCCGGCTACGGACAAATAGCCCATAATTTAATGTTCAAGTTTCATTTAGTTTATATCTTAATGGATGTAGCATTATTGGAAAAGTAAACTATATTTTGTCCCGTAACATGCAGCGATGACATAATTGTTTTGGCGTATCATGTTTATTGAAATATTACAGATATTGGTAGTTGACCGTTTTTTTATCTAATCACAAATTTGGAATGACCCCTATACAACTGAGTCTTTGGCAAAGTAAACCGATAGACCTAAGTATTGCTGTTGCATGCATGCACACACATATGCACACACGCACACCACACACACATAATATGTAAACATAATATCAATACTTTATTTTAAGTCATGATCATGTCCCCATAAATTTGATGCAGTTTGTTTTTAAACAAACACTTTTTAAAACTAACTAGGAGACTCCTAGCAGATTTATATATATTTTGTATTAATTGGCATTCCACATGCGAGGTTTTTTAGTATGGAAAATATTATATGGATATTAACCACCACATTACGTACTGTGAATATGATTATGACTAACTTCCTGTATATTAAAAATTAAGCAATTTCTATTTAAAGTTTGGCCAATACATTCCAGAAAAGGCAACTGTTGGGTTATGGGCAAAGCAAGAACCAAAAATGTTTATGGATTGGTTATATTTAGTCTGTAGCATAGCCTGCAGTATACACCTGGAATGAAACCTGATAATCTGTCATTTATATGAAATATGCTTGCATTTGAAGTATTTTGCAGAAATACACAAATATAAGATGACTAGTCTTTGCAAAGGAATTTACTCATATATTTTGTGGAAATTCGATATATAAAACATGACGATTGTTTATGAACATTTATTACTGTGTCTGTCTGATTATCTCAACAGTAAATGGTTGCTATGGCCTATGGCACAAAGGAATACCTTGCTGGTTAACTTTAGAATGAGATCCATTTTAGTTAAATATAATGCACAAGACATTGAACAACTACAAGAAAAGATTGTTTCTGTATTATTTTATAACCAGTAATTCATCATGATTAATTTTGTATTAACTTGAATAAGTTGATTGACTAAAATTGTGTTAGCGGTTAAAAATATATGTATATTATAAATACATTTGTGTGGTATTGTCTGAGTGGATCCAGGAGCCTAGGGGTACAAAACCTTCAATTGCAAGCCCTTCAAGTTAGCTCCCAAAACACCACCCTGATGCTCTCCAAAAGCCTGCAATCACACTTTCAGTTGGCCCAGGACAGGAAAACGGAAGTTGAAAAATGTGCACTTGTAATTTCAGCACTACCTCATTGTCATGCACCACTCATGATATCTGGAGATGGTGGAGATGGTAGAGTGATCATGTTTCATGCCAACATTCACAATTTTGGAAGCTAACCAAAAAAACTTAATTGCACCCCTGGAGATTCACCAGGGAGGACATACAGGTGGTTTTGGGCGGCATGTCACTTTAGTACAGGTGTGGACAAATTCGGGGTCTCCTCGGGTCTGTGGCCCAGTGGGTACAGCAGCAGTTTATTGATCGATGCAGTGTCTTTCATTTCATGTTATCTGTGTGTTTTGTGATAAGACACTAACAACTGCTCTGTCTATGCCATGGGACACAATACTTAAAGATCACACACGGGTAAATGTGTAACCTATCCAACTCACAATATGTTTGAAATGTGCCATTTGTTTAAGAAATATAAAAACATGATTATGAATTTTTGAAATTGTCAAATTGCTTTTATACCAAAAAAATTGCTTGACATTAGTATGCCACAGCATCGCTGCCTTGAAGGCATTCATGTTTGCTGTAGGTTTGCATGTTCTTTGTTGGTAGTACATTCTGTTCACTGTACATGTTTGTGGTATTACAAATAAATTACTTTTGTATGATGTTATGTAATGACATTTTTTTATTTAACCAAGACACACTTATCTACTAACTAACTAACTAACTAACTAACTTTTCTACATGATTAAAGAGCCAAGACATTCCTACTTGACTGAAGGGCCCGGATATATTTCTGCCACATTTATCTACTTGACCAAACGACCAATTTCTACTAAAAAGCTTAATGTAAACACAATTATGCAACACAGACTACAAACAAACATGAAGTTTAGATAATTATTTTATTACCTCCTTTATGATATCCATATTACAACCGACACAACAATATATACATAATCATATATCACACAGATGCATACACGATTACACACAGTTTACATTTGAATGTCCTGTTCTGGCAGTTTACATTACTTTACAATACTTTAAGTATTACACCTGATGAATACCTTAACATTAATGACAAATGTGGTTTATTCATTTAGACAGACCCAAAGAAATGAGATAAGCACATCTGTAGTGATGCACAATAATTCATTGTATTAAGTATTATTTGCATAAAATAAAATTTAACCTGTGGTTATTGTTATTTTTACACGAAACGCTGCATCTCATAAGTTCACAATGACCCAGAAATATGCATGTATCATTGATTCAACCCCCAATATAATGGCGATTTTACGATGCTTTTTACAACGCAATTTGTACCGACATGTTTCATTCACTAAATAGGAATTGCCACTATAGCATTTCAGTTCTGCTCATGTTAATGGTGACTACCAAACTCCACTGCGCAATGTTTAACATATTCTGGGACTTTGCAAACTTACACGGATACCCCTTAGACTTATTTATTATTCGTCTCTCGTGAACAAACCCAGGCTATGACCAGTTTCTCGGCGACCCAGACCTCCTTGCTGCTGTTACATCAAGCGAAATACATAACCACTCAGGAAGGAACGAAAACTTGGCAGCCTGTGCAGCTGTCAACACAGATCTCTGGCTCATGGTTTGCTAGTTCGCTACTGCCAGTTTTTGCTACATTTGCAAGAACTTGATTAGGTTATCAAAGGAACTGGTAATTATAAACTCTGGCATGCACAAAACATGATTATAAATGTTATTGAATGGCACCGACTCATGTTAGTCAAGTGGAGGCAATTATTAACCAAACCCTTTGTTCACAACTTCTCATACAATACAGTGTAACAAATTCTGCTTTAACTTGCCACCAGCAAACCATGTAGCCAGAAGTGATTGTAGTAAAACAGCAAGGAGGTCACACCTCCAAAGATTCCACACCTTTAACTCCTCATTAAAAACAGGTCATAACCCCTTCTTCCTTCCAACTTTCAGCTGCACAAGTATACAGAAGAACATAGCAATCTTAATTAAAATATACAACTAAATAGTTAGTTGGAATTGCCAAGTTGTTAGCGAAAGTGAGTCTTCTGCTAGTGATTCGAAAGGAGCCAAATGACGCCAGAGTAAAGATGGACTGTGGCACCACTGGCAGCAGAGACTCGATTGTTCTTCCCATCACCAGAAGACAATTCTGGCTCGTAATTACTGCACCAAGGTCCACATAACAAATTATAACTTTTTCCCAGAAAGGTCTTCACACCAACATTTCATTGTGCATTTGAAAAGTCTCATTGTATAATGATTTAAAAACCATATTAAATAAAAAAAACATTCCTGTATCAGTAACAAACATTATGCCATTCCCTGAGGGTCCCCAGGCCTGAAGAAAATATTTCTCCCATGATTTTCCCTGAATTTGAGAAAATAGTCTTCTCCATGACCATTTTTGACAATGAAAATGTTTCTGATTTCTTGTGTGGGCCTTGGCATAGTAAAACACGTAGTGATGTCAACAAATCAACCTTGTGTGTATATAACTGACAACTTGCTAAATGCTGGAAGAAGCGGCAAAATCGATATCATGAATATTACCATAAGCCATGGTTGCCTTCAAATATTTCCTCTCACTTACGCAGGAGAATCAGCTGCTGATACTCAAAGTGAATAAATGATTTACTGATAGTGCTCAAAGAATAATAGTATATGAAAATAATACCTGATTTAATTATTACCTGTGGAAATCGGTGCAGATGAGTCTAATGTTCTGTGACCCTGCTCTATTGCACGATTTCCTGAACACAATGTAACAAGGTTTTGCAAACCCCTCCAATGACCTCTCCCGCTTAGGTTTCACCTCAAATATACAATGTGTATGTATTTACAAACTTAAATAAATTAGTGGGTGTTTTATACACTAACTACACAGATGGCATCGGTCGGTCACGTCTTGCAGCACACATCTGCCGGTTGCTTAGCAACTTCGCCAGCAGACGGCGTATCGGTCAAATCGGGTGAGTTCGGCCGTGAGTCTGGACTACTGGCCACTGAACTGCCCAGGCCACTGGATGACAATGATGACACTGCGGGGGACACCAGTTCCCCTGACTGGTCATCACTCTTAATGTCACCATCAGTTGTCACGCCAGTGTCAGCTTTACCGTGACACAGACCTTGCATACTGGACACATGGTCACCATTACTGCCCAGTGCTGTCACATCCTTTGCTGTCCCTGACCTCCCACGGTCCCTTGCCAAGCTTGAGCATGACGCACTCAGATGTTCAGAGAATCTACGATCCACTGATCGCGAGTCAGTGACAGTCTTTGACAAGAATGCAAGTCTAGCCGAGTATGTTGTCTTTGTTACGTCATGCGATGAAAGTTCACCTCTGGCGATGTCGTTCATTGGTATACAGTGTCCATTATCGGTTATAGAAGAGCTCTGACTGTCCTCTGTGTGCCCGTTTGTTATGGTACCGTTGATAATCTGCGTACACAGATTTTCACCACAGCACGAGGTGGTGTCGGTATCAGAACACGACGACGTACCCTGTTTAGGGACGACAAACATGGGAGGGGCATAGCTACGGACAAACGTATTGTCTGTGAGTGTGAATGTCTCTGTGGTTGGCTGCACACTGCCTTCTTGTGACACAGAAAACACACCATTCTTAAATGGCAACTGCTGTGATTGTACCTTCGCTTCTCTGAATGAACTGTCTCTCTGCGGAACTTTTGGCTTCACCTTCTGTTGACGGAAGGGTTGTGTGTGAGCTGCAAGCGATGTCTGCTGTAAGCTGGGGAAGCCAGTGAAAGACATGTTTGCAGGCGCCACCTGGAACTGATACGCCTGAGTGACCACGGGTTCGTCCACTTTCGGATCATTCGTTTCCATGCCGATGCGTATACGCTTAGCCTGGGGCTCGGGCTTGGCGAAAGTGGTGAATGTCGGTGCCACTGGGGGTGCCACCTTGGGCCGCAGCGACGATGGAGCGAACTTGTTACGCCAGCTAGACTCACTGCCACTGCTGCTACTGCATGTGCTCCGTGACCTCTTGACCCCTGCATTGATCACCTGTTCTGGCACGCATAGCAGTGATGAGGAGACGGCGCGATCAAGTTTCGTGACGAGGCTGGAAGAACTTGACCGGTGGACAGTCGCAAATGTCACGGACCGGCGACTGGACGATGACGAATGGGTTGACATGGTGCTTGAGTTACTGTCCCGCCGTGGTCGCATGGTGACGCCACCGTCTGCTGAATCCTTGAGTAGCGACGTGCGTAGGACCTCATTATGCTCACCCAGTGGGTTCTCATAGACCCTTGTGTGCATACCGTCATACCAGGACCGAGTGACCGCTGTCCGTACTATCGGTTTTTCAGGGTCTGGAATGGGGAAGGGGATCGAGTGCTTCATGGCCGACAGACTAGGGAAGAGGGGAACAGAAACAGGCTTGAAAGCAGAACACTGGGCAAATGGACTTGATGGCACCTCGTTGACAGTCGGTGACGGATCTTCAAAGATGCCCTCTGGTGGCAGGCTGTGGTAGAGATGCGACGCAGTCGTCTGTGGAACGGCAGGTTTCATGGCGGGCACGCGCTGACATTTTGGACTGGAGCAAGTCGAAAAGGCAATCAGGTCTTCAGTTGTAACTGGGCTGCACAGCACCCTTTTGTGGGGGTTCTCGACAAACTCTGCTCGGCCCGCCACGGGCGACGAAATGATGAGTCGGGCTGGAGCCGCCACAGGTTCCGTCGCAGTCTGTGTCACAACTAATGTTGTCTCTGGTGGTTCTCTGCTAACTGGTCGTCTTAGACGTGGCCAGGTTGCCATATGGTCAGAGCCATTACTGTCATGATGTGACACATCTCCCTGGCTTTGGAATGATGGAGCACGATGCAATGGCGCATTCTTTGTCGAAATGTTCTGTCTCACGTTATGTTCTCTTGGCGATACAGTTATACAGTGTTGATGTTTGACACCATGTGTTCCTCTGTTCAGCGGGATTCCATGTTTCATTGCCTTCACATTATACGGTGTGTCTCGGAAGGAATTATCCATTGATACAAATCCCCGTTTATCTGTGAGGAAGTTGTCGGGTGTGCGCACTTGAGGTATCCCACCACATGTGGTAGAGGGCGTACTGGTCTCGTCAAAGATATCAACCACTGGTGCAAAGTTCAATATCTGAGGAGGGCGATGTTTTGAACTGGCGCCGTTCTTCAAGATGCCTTCTGTCTGGTCTTTGGTGGCAACTACGACAGTTCGTGGTGACCGGGGCCATGTGGAGTAACCATCGCTTGTGTCGGTGTCATGACGATGCTGGTACCGCGGCAACATGCAGTCATCAACGGACGAATATGACTGATCAGCGCTGCTTTCATTTGACACCTCGGCGATGCAGTCCATTTTGGCGCCACCTACTGATGCAGCAATCGCACTGCGGGGTGCATAACTGGAGAGACAGCCAGGGGCAGACATTGTGGTCTTTAGGCCTCTCTGGGCAGCATTTTGCTGTTGCCATTCACTAGTATAGTCCATCTCCACATCGCAATCAACAGGGGACATTACACCTGGGTGGTTTGACACATTTCTCCCAATTCTACTCACTTCCTGCTTTGCCATTACACCACTATCAGTGCTTGGCTTGTTCAGTGTACCCTTGTCCTGAATTGTCGACACCCTTGGTGGGGGTGGAGGAGGAATCTTCTTCGCCTTCCCGCGGTTACCCTGACTCCCGGTTTTCCCTCTGGGAGTGTTAGGAACAAAGAATGGGTTCTTCTTAGACTTGACGATGCAGTGTGCACTTGTGGGTGTCGTCACACAACTGTGACTGTCATCAGCATACTGCCCACTCCGCCCCAAACCAGAGTCTCTGTGCATCGACGTGTAGTACCCGTCCTGGTCGACAGAGTATATTGATGACTCCCCGTCGTCCTCAGCAACGACCCCATTGGACACGGTCAGTGACTGGTCATGTGCAATGAGGTTCTGTTGGGTGAGAAGCTGACGGTCAGTGGTCGAGTGGTCAGTCAGCTTACAGCAGCTGTTTCGTTTCATGTTCAAGTTCTTTAGCCATTCCTCTGTGCTCATTTTTGTGAAGTTCGCTCTCGCGCCACCTATCTCCGAATCAGTGGCAACAGTGGCACCAGCTGTGAACGTACTTGTCTCGTCATTGCCTGTGTACATGGTGGTCCCACTATAGAGTCTACAAGCACAAGGACATGTAATGGTCAACTCAGTCATAGTAGAACAGATTTAGTCTTTATGCAGAACTGAGTCTTTTACACAGATACTACAGAGCAGGTTAGGCATTGGCTCAGAATTCAGAAGAGTAGGTCTGAATTAAATGTTTAATTTAACTTAAAATAAATTATCTGACATCAGGTCAAAATCAAAAGGTCGCTTGGCTACTCATGTCAGGAAAACAATTACAAAACTGCAGAATTATGTTACAAAGAATACATAGTGATATTTATTAACTCTTCTTAAATGCCTCAACCACATTTTCTGTATGCTAGAATAGAACATCAATAAAGTATGACGTAGATGTCAAGCATTATTGCTCCCTTTAAAAATGACACTAGTGTTTTACAGGCCTACACTTGGAAGCAATGTTACTAGGGGGTGTCCTTTTCACCCTAGCCTCAATTAACCAGGCTTCATGAGATTTATGGTCTGCCGATGTAACCTACAAGGGGGCCTTACTCCAGAATATGGTAGAGACGCTGATTGGTTCTCAGGTCGAATTTGAAACATATCAAATTAATAACGATACCCTTTTTATCATATACTATATTTATTTGTTTTATTTATATTCACACAAAAATAACCAGAATTCAGCAGATACAAATTTACTGTTGTTTATGAAATCGGAATGATGCCAGGATTAGCATTGACTGCCCAGGCTCTGAGAGGTAGCAGAACTTTACACCAATAACATTCAAAAGTCCTCTAAATGACCAGACTGTCTTCTTGGCAAACTTATGCAGCCGAGTGACAGTGGGTTAAGTGATACTATTTTCACCCGTGTTCTGTTAGCTGCTAAATGTATTAGTGAGCAGTGGCGCCACATAGTGAATGATTCAGAATTGTGGCACAATTGTATCACGCATAAATACCAGAGTGCACCACTGTCACCACAATGTGGCTCTAATAGACCACTTGATATGATTTACCTCATCCTCTCAAGCCAGGAATGGTTGTAATATAGTAGCAGTAGAATAACCCCTGGCATATGTCTACAAATGACTATCAGATGTGCACTGAACCACTTGTACGTCACGTGTGATCACTGTTGGCTTACACACCATCAAACAACTTTCTGGCTGAGTACTATGTGATGTTACAACCACAAATACTCGCTGATCCCGCATACCTTGTTCAACATCAGACTTATTCAAGGAATGCCTCACATTAACTCACAGTACAGTCCCCCTTATATGTAGACCAACATTCTGCCCGCCTGTGAACCATTGGGTAACACAGGAACTAGGACAAAGTACAAATTCGTATCCAACAGCCCCGGTGAGAAAGGATGGCCTACCCACTGTTAAGGATATATCTACACTGGACTAGTCACAATGGTTAAATTCATTATGCTGTTTACCAATCTGGCCTCAGTACATTTTATTCTAGGCTCTGACAATGGTTCATACATATTATGGAAATGGTTCATTTTGTCATGGGACTGAGAGACTGAAAGTTTCCCCAACTTTTTTTCTAATTTATTTCTTTTTTGTCCTTGTCCAAAGATGGGTAGGTCAGGGACTAGCATTGTGTCAGGTAGGGTTTCATCCCATGGACTGCTATGATTGCCGTATCAGCCTAGATGCAACACCTGAGATGAAAAAGAAGCTTTTCACTCCTTTTTCTTTTATGTGCTTCTGTCTATTTTTGTGTTCCCTGCTGACAAACAAACCATTGTATGATGATTGAGATTGATGATAAGCGTCAAAATATTCAGATTCAGAGAAAAAAAACCAAAGTAGAAGGGAGGACAAATTAATATGATACACAGTTTAATGATCGATTGTCAGATTCGTGGCCTGGAATCATCCCTGGTAGTCTTTGTTAAAAGGCAGTTTACTGAACTGTTTTTTGAATGTTAACAAGGTTAGTGGTTAAACCATTCAGAGTATGTCATATGGCCAACAAAGTTGTCTATAAGTTGAATGTTTTGGTTAATTTTCACAGGCTAAAATAGAAATAGAAAATAATGTTTTAGGTTTATTAAAGACAATTTGGCTTGCAGCATTATCTTAATAAATACAAGTAAGGAACATACTCCATCCTTCAAATCTAGTGAATTTAAATATTTATCAATAGCGAAATCAAATCCTGAAAATCAGATAAAATGGTGTGTGTATCTGCACCTGCCACCCTTTGATGTGGTTGATAAGTTCCACTGCACACCTGGCTAAATTCATGTCCTGGATATATATATATGTGACGAGTCCTGACGAAATGAGTCGGATGTACAAATTTTTCGAACGCCAGAAAATGCCAACATGTGTTGCCACCGGAAAATTTACGATTTGGCGATTTTTCTTTAAACTTGGTCCTTAATGTGTATATTATCAACTGGCATCGTCGTTTTTGTTAAAACAGCGCTTATTTGCTGTTTGTAGAGTAGTTTTGTTGTAGCTGTGTAAAATTTCACTGATGAATTCGCTAAAACAAAGCCGAAAACGCTACATTTTTGACGCGGGTTTTCGCGTAAATTGTTGACGGTCCCTAAAACTTTTGGTACCGTCAGAAAGGCCGGGATATCCTCTACCCAAATATGGAGCGGCCGTGGTCACATGCTTTTGAATTTAGCCTATAGGGAGGCTTGAGTGATTCCCCTAGACGTAAACATTTCGCGCTTTGTTGCTAAGCGTATGGTAATTCCAGGCCTCTGATTCGCTGAGCTGTAGTGGTGCATGCGCTTTGCACTTCTCTTTGTCCGTCCCTTTAAAAATGGCGCTCGAGCTAGCTAAGTTGATAAATTGCGATGTTGCGAATTCTGATCAGGAAAATCTAGATAGATTATTAGAAGAATATATGTGTGGCGGCAGCGATGAGTCGGTATCGGAATCGGACACTGACGAATGTAATGGGAGGTCATCCGACGAGGATGACTTATTTGACGAACGACTTCGACGATGCCATGTTAGTGGCGGCCGAATCCGACGACATCGTGTTGGATTCGGTGGACGAAGAACTGGCGAAAGTTAACAGGTTTCGGTATGTATGATTATTATCTACATATGTTGTATGCGCTATCGGAGTATGTGTATCATATCCAACGTAAGCATAATAATTGGATGTTGTGTCACTGTCTGTGATTCAGTTTATTTATTGTTATTTACACGAGCAGTGACACAGCCAGGCAATGGCCTGGACTTAGAGTGCACGTGCACTTTACCAGAGTGAAATTTTTTTATCATGGCAGATGTCTAATTTGATTATTACTTGGATCATTACTACCTCCAAGACTATACTTGATATAACACAATGTGGGTTCCCATGATATGCAGGGATGGTCAGACATTAGTTCACTACCGACAGTAGGTCTGGGAGAGGTTAATTATTATATATGTTTTATTAATGGTGCCAAACGTCTTATTTGTGTCTAGAATAATCCGTAATATATGTATGTAGCATAGCTTTTATTATAAGTTTATTACAGTTTAATGTTATAGTCACGATTATTTACAAATTTATGCTTTGGCCTATTGAATAATAATTCGTATTATGTTTTAGGTGTACATGCAAGTACAACAAAGGCCATCCATGCTACAGTGTATATCAACCACAGGAGGTGGTTGACACAAGGATGAAAATGGCAGAATTTACGCCAAGTAAGGAAATATGTTACTACTTTAAAAATATAATTATAGTAATTATTATATTTGAAACTACACAGTTCCTCATTATTGAAGAAAAGGCACACGTTTGTGACATATTTTGTATGAATTATACTCGGTTATCATATGTAATCAAGGACAATTTTATAATCCTGTTGCATAGTGTTCAGAAATATAAAGCAGTTATAATTATTGCCAGCATGGATGTAATCAAGAAATTTTTTGTTTGTTCTGTGTGTAACAACCACCCAATTCTAGGTTTATGACAGAAATTAATACCGTCTTGATTGTTTGTTTTGTTTAAGGAGAACAGATGCTAGTTTTCCTCGGAAAACTATCAACGTTCATGAACCTGTCAGACACAGTTCTTGGTGTTGGGCGGATAGAAAAAGCCCACGAGCACCACCAATTTTTCAGCATACTGCTGGATGGCTAACAGATAGATGTTTTGCATATTTATTTGTATTTGTGCAAAATATTTACTTGCCTGTATGCAATGAAAAGTGGCTTTTAAACAGTGTTAAATTGTTCACAGGTTTGACGCAGCCAGCCCTGGTGTCGTCTTCATGAAGGCAGCTCGTGACAGTCCTGAGGAGCAGTTCAGGCTGATGGGGGACAGTGATACTTCGCTGCCATCTACACCACCAGTCGCCATTGAGCCACCCGGCTTAAGTCACGACCGGCAGCAATACCTTCACTCTCACATCCGTCCTTTTGTGAAGGAAGAATGGAAGGATGTGCTATGTCCTCGCCCCACTGAGAGGGCAGATTCTCCTGTGGCAGGGCCGTCAACTGCCCCCGAGGCTGGGCCTTCGACTGCCGTTGCATCTATAGTGCGCAGAGGAGGAAAACGTGGCCGAGGTCGACCTCCTCGTCAACCATCGCCTTCCCCAACTCAACCAGCTAGGAAGAGAACTCGTGGCCGGGGTCGTGGCGGAGCTGGGCGGGGTCGTGGCGGTGCTGGCCGGGGTCGTGGCAGTGATGCCAATGTTTGAACTGTTGTGGGACTCTGTAGCTTTCAGCACAGTTTGTGTTTACACATTTGTTTTGTCTGCACCTTTATATCTATTATTATTTTACAAATAAATGTGTTTACATGTCAGCCAAGGCTGTTTGTGAGTATGCTATGACATAGGTATCCCTATAGAAGTATACATGAAAAATGTATTTTTTCCATAACTTTATTAATATTCCTCTCATTTTATTCATATTTTCAGAGTCTTACAATGACATCACTATCGTAGTTGTTGCAAAATTTCATGGGAATCCGTTCATGGTAACTAATATATTTTTCAGTAGACATGTTCTCAAATTTCATACAGCGCTTTCTCAGTTTAAACATTTCAACCTATGCGTATTTTGCTCATAACTTTTTAAATACCCCACCCATTTAAGTCACATTTGCAGTGTCTTACAAGACCATCATTCTTATAGTCTGTGCAAAATTTCAAGGAAATCCATTCATGGTAACTAAGGTACATTTCAGTAGACATGTTCTCAGACTTCAAACGGGTTTTTCTCAGTTTGAACATTTCAACCCATTGGGTGTTCAACGTGACATAACTTCAGATAGAAATACGCTATAGCAACAAGATATATACCATATTAAAGCTTTCCAACGATATATATAACTCAATATTTTTGATTTTGTACATGTGACTCATTTCGTCAGGACTCGTCACATATATATATATTCATTTCAACTGTACACTTCCATTGTTTAAATTCAGGGCGTACCCCTTCCCCCGACAGACACTGACAAGATGACACCCCAATGGTCACAATAGTGTCTCATTAGCTTACTGGGTGGCAAAAACACCAACCATGAATAACAAGCTGATATAAGGTCTGGCTAAACAAACCCACTCAAGTGTCAACCATTAACTTTGACCTCACCGTCGATAAACAAGACTCACATCATTAAAGGATTTAAACTGCATGGTGTTGTATACATACATCACAATGTGTCAATACCTGAATGCCCAGATAATCACAGTTGCATGGTTTACTGACCTACCATAGATTACATCTTAAGTGCACTTGATTAGTCACAAGTGCAGTCTGAGACACTGCAGTAATAATTGAGTGTCTAACAATGTGCTCAGGCTTCAAAGTTGTTGTCAGCGACTGGGGAGTGGATTAATAGAGGAGATTAACTGTCTTTTATTGCTAAGATATCAGTGTACAGATTACTGTATGGGAACTGGGCTGTAAGTCATGTTTACATAAGACAGTGTCTTCTGGCAGTGCTCTGTGGCGTAGACGTACCTCCTCATTTAGATGTTTTATCATCCCACTACTAATTAATGTTTAATTTTGTAATTCAAAAGCAGACCTAAGTATTATCCACTAAGTTGTGCTTGTTTATATGTGTAATGTTGAATGCAATTTTAGCAAAATCCTAAACAAAAAACTGACTTATTTATTCCTGCATTCAAATGGCTCACCATTTAAATATTCATTTGAAAAAGTGATACTATCATACTCTTGTTTTATACATTAATATGACTAACAAATTACCTGGTTTGAAGGCTAGAAGTCAGCCTGGTAATTACCTTTGGCAAATTACTGGATACAATTACATTATATTCACTGTTTTATTTATATTTATAAGTATTTCTTCTTAATTATTTTATATTGTCGTCTATGCAATAATGTTTTAATCATTACTTCAACATAATTTTAAAATGTTATGAACATTTATAACATGTATTTTAAACACCTCCGAATTAAGTAATCTAGATTTATGATGCTCTATGTTATTATAAAATTGTACTGTATTTTATCTTAACATGCTCATTAAAAAACATTGTTAACATGTACCATTTATTTATTCAGTGTGTATTTTTATGGGCAAATAAATCAGCTAGTTTACACAATCCCATCAAATAAACTGCATCACCACTCTGTGATAAAAAAAACAAGACGCCCAGTACAACCACTTGGTGGCGCCGCCATACCTGTCATTCGGGCTGTGAATCGTCAACGATACAGCGGAGTCTTTGTCAAGGGATGCCTCTGAAGAACATTCTGGCACTGTAGCAAATGCATGCTGGGTACAGTCTGATGTGAGGGATTGCCGCGCACTGTCGGTGCTGCCACTCCAGTTGCCTAGGCAACAGAAACAGTAAACATAAGGATGTTACATATGTATGACAACAGATGGCAGCACTCTCGAGGCGTCCAGGCGCTCAGATTGTCTGCAATACCAGCTTACCAACCAAATTCTACTTTTAAGACTTGCTGATATTTTGCAAATAATAGAAAAAGCAAAAGAAAAAAAAACATTATTTTAGTATAGTGGCAGTAATACTTAGATGTCTGATGAGCCTGCATTAATTGGACTAGGTTTCAAACCCATGTACACCATTTTCAAAACTTAGGTTTTATCACATTTTGTCTGTGGGTTTCAGATGAAACAAAAAAATGCTTTAAAAACTGTCGGTCCATTCAGTTTATGCCAGGGAACTATTAAAGGATGTCAGATGGAGCAGTGGGGAAATACATAACAATGGCATAAATTCAAACATTAGGTTTATCTATATCCCAGTACATCCACGTGATCAGCTGTTTAAATGATCTCATCAAGCAAGGTTGAGCAAATTCTTGATGGAATACGCTTGTAAGCCCACTGAAATGTTATCTTTTCAACTGATTAAAACCGCATCATGTGTGTTATCTAGCAAATGCACATTAACAATCATGTCCATAGCTATCATGTCCATATACATGCCTGCATATGCCTGCAGTTATCTATGTGCAAGCAATTTATTACAAGTGTGTTCCGACAGGAATAACTAAATGTACATGCATGATTTCAGGGAGCACATACTGGCATTGATTCTTTGCATTAGGGCCTACTTATGGAGGGGAAATCAGATGGTTCATTTATCACGCCTGCTTTTGACATGGGTTCGACTTTCTTAGACCAATCTCACTAGTGTAGTATCATGCCGACTTATGTTAATTGGGGTAGTTTTGTAGACATTTAATGTAATTTTGCATTAACAAAAACACTTTAAATTGACACCATAACAAATGCCATTTATACATTCTTGGGCACTTTGCTCATCATAAACGATATTTTCTCTGTCGTAAATCCGACAGCGGTGACCAATCAAAGTATTTAGATGGCCTAAAAACTCAGACTGATTTAATGAGTGGTCTTCATTATGTGAGACTGCGCAGTACAGTTGTGATGTAACAAATGCTGTCTCTCAGCAACATACTAAGACATACCTGAAGAAGACTGTCGGTTTTCGTGGTGCGCAGCCAACTGCAGATTATCCCGCAGTTTAACATCAGCGAATCTGTGAATCCACGACTGATCAGGTGGAACCGTCACATGGTTCTCCACTAACGTCATTGTTGACCGATATGCTGGTATCCCAGCATGCACTGGCTTACGGTTCACAGCGTTCACAGTAGACATATCCATTGATCTCGATCGAGTCATCGGACTCTCATTCCCACCCGCCTTGTGTTGCTGTGAATGCGATCGAAATATGCCAAGTTTTTTCCCGATGCGCTGCATCCGTGAAGGCTTCTTACTCTTCACTGGCTCTGGATGAACTTTGACCTCACTGGGGTGACCAACGCTGGAACCTTGCTCCACCTTATGAGCTCGATCAGTTGAAACAGAACGTGAGCTGATAAACTTATGAAACGACTCCCGCACAGATCGCAGTGACTTTGTCAGTGATACTGACCTTGACCTCCGAACCGGAGGTGCCATATTTAAATCCACAACAGGAGGGCCAGGTGATCGCGGCCGTTCCTCGACCCACAGCGTTGTAGACTTTGAGCGTGATCCACGAAACAACGAGCGGAGCGATTTCCTAAAGGAGCTGGATCGCTTGAGCGATGGCCGTTCCGGCTCTTCCATTGACTTCCCACTCCCATAATGCAATACTTGGTGTGACACTGCCCGGGGTGCGTAGTGATCAAATGCAATCGAACATGGTCTCTGCCTTCGCCATCGATCACCTACATTGACGTTTGTACCAAACAAGCATGGCACACTGACATTAACTTCGTCAAATGCAACGCCTGTCACTCCAGACACAGTCTTCCGCCGGTTTCGCTTTTTGCGCATGCTGCGTCGATCAACTGAGCCGTATTCTGGCTGCTGTACATTACGGAGTGACGCACGGTATTCACACAGTCGCTCAAAGCTTGTGCCACTGACGTCAATAGGGACAAGTGATGCAGGCTGTGACTTGGACATCGTGTGAAGTTTCTCCTCGGGTGTCGGTAGTGCCCTCTGTCGGGTGTTGGTGTCTATATCGAGTTCTGTAAGCACACTCGGGAACGAGTGTGGTCGAGGTTTTGGTTCGTGCAATTCCTTCGGTTTGCGATCAAATTCATCTCCAACCAGGACCACCTGAAAAAGAAGATGGGATGAATAAGTTATTATGTTTGTAACAATTATAATTAACACAGCACCCGTAAATTCGGAGAGCTAAAGTAATTAAAATGTCAGCGGCCCAAAAAGAATTATTCTTGGTGTACGAAAATGAAGTCATAATGTATTTATATGTGTGCAGACATAGAAAAATACCCTTTCCAACTGTTGATGCACTGTAACTGGAAACTGCATGAGTTGGGCAAAATTATGTAGGAGAACGTCATCATCGTAAATTTCAAAATAAATGCCTTTATTGAACAAATCTCAAACTAGAGAAGTACTGCATGGTGTGCCACTGATATAACAGCAAATAACAGAAATAACGTCTCACTCAGCACCCAACCCAGACTACACCAACAGACATGTAGTCAGCCAGAGAAACCTTGCATTATTTGAGCATTCTTGAACGATTTACACCTAGCAAGTTTGAGATCTTTGCTAAGTGGGACTGGCTCAATGCCAGTCAGTTCAGCCACCAACCAGCCTACAGGGCTGTCAGAAAGAGAGAGGGTTTAGGGGATGTGAGCCCTCCTCCCATCACTGACTTGGCAGTAGGCAGGGCCCTAAGGACACATTCCATCCCTGTATACAAATATGCACCTCCTCCCCCATTCTCTGGCTCCAGAACTAACCAGGTTGTGTAAACAAGCCACAGACCTGTAGTGTCACTAAAATGAAGAGCCATAGATTTTCTACTTGAAATCTGTTTATACATTTTAAATTAAAAAGTTTATACGGAATAGTCTATCTAATCATTACTATTTACTTGCTGCTTGTGAAAATATTTACTGTTCTCCAAAAAGTATTTATTGCTATTTATTTTCAATATCAATAAATACACTCTTATCACACTGTTGTCAAACTTAAGAAATAAAATGTATGTTGTTTATTTTTAATATCTGTGAGATGCTATAGATGTTGTTTATTAGAAAAACTTCAGTCATAAATTCTTACCATGCTGTTGTCAAATTTAACAAATGGAAAATGGCTGTACACTTTTATATTACTTATGGTTTATGAAACAGACCACTAGTTACATGAAACAGACGTATTAATAATGAGATCGTTTTTAGTTAACTGGTTCAAACGACCCCTATTTTAACTCACCCGAAAGATTTAAAGTTGACATGAGCACCTGGGTGTGAAGCCGACCCACCCATGGTGACAGACTCGCTACTTGTAACTCAACTAAGTTACTCTGATATCCCACGCAATCAATACACGCACCACCCTGTCTAAAGACATTCTCCTGTGACCATTGTGTCACAAAATTGGTCCCAGTGGTTCCTCATGATCTGTTATTTAGTCTTTGTCGCTGCATCAATACACCACACAATGTCAAGACATAATTACGGGGTCCGCGTGCCAAACACATTCAACTGCCCTGACAGGGTCATAATGTCTTAATGGTCAGGTCGGGGCATACTTTTTTCTAAGTAGACACTGCACTAGTGTGTGCCGGGTCAGCTCTTTGACCATTTGGCGTGTTGCAACAAATGAAGAAGCCAGCCCACTGAATCATGTTAGGTTATTAGAGTCTTATAAACAGCACCTGGATGAGTGAAGACACTGTCTCTATAAACAGCACCAGGATGAGTGGAAGACATTGTCTCTATAAACAGCACCTGGATGAGTGAAGACATTGTCTCTATAAACAGCACCTGAATGAGTGGAAGACATTGTCTCTATAAACAGCACCTGGATGAGTGGAAGACATTGTCTCTATAAACAGCACCTGGATGAGTGAAGACATTGTCTCTATAAACAGCACCTGGATGAGTGAAGACATTGTCTCTATAAACAGCACCTGGATGAGTGAAGACATTGTCTCTATAAACAGCACCAGGATGAGTGGAAGACATTGTCTCTATAAACAGCACCTGGATGAGTGAAGACAGTGTCTCTATAAACAGCACCTGGATGAGTGAAGACATTGTCTCTATAAACAGCACCTGGATGAGTGAAGACAGTGTCTCTATAAACAGCACCTGGATGAGTGGAAGACACTGTCTCTATAAACAGCACCTGGATGAGTGGAAGACACTGTCTCTATGAACAGCACCTGGATGAGTGGAAGACAGTCTCTATAAACAGCACCTGGATGAGTGGAAGACACTGTCTCTATAAACAGCACCTGGATGAGTGGAAGACAGTGTCTCTATAAACAGCACCTGGATGAGTGGAAGACACTGTCTCTATGAACAGCACCTGGATGAGTGAAAGACACTGTCTCTATAAACAGCACCTGGATGAGTGGAAGACACTGTCTCTATAAACAGCACCTGGATGAGTGGAAGACACTGTCTCTATGAACAGCACCTGGATGAGTGAAGACATTGTCTCTATAAACAGCACCTGGATGAGTGGAAGACACTGTCTCTATAAACAGCACCTGGATGAGTGAAGACATTGTCTCTATAAACAGCACCTGGATGAGTGGAAGACACTGTCTCTATAAACAGCACCTGGATGAGTGAAAGACACTGTCTCTATAAACAGCACCTGGATGAGTGGAAGACACTGTCTCTATAAACGGCACCTGGATGAGTGGAAGACACTGTCTCTATAAACAGCACCTGGATGAGTGGAAGACACTGTCTCTATAAACGGCACCTGGATGAGTGGAAGACACTGTCTCTATAAACAGCACCTGGATGAGTGGAATTCACTGTCTCTATAAACAGCACCTGGATGAGTGGAAGACACTGTCTCTATAAACAGCACCTGGATGAGTGGAAGACACTGTCTCTATAAACAGCACCTGGATGAGTGGAAGACACTGTCTCTATAAACGGCACCTGGATGAGTGGAAGACACTGTCTCTATAAACGGCACCTGGATGAGTGGAAGACACTGTCTCTATAAACGGCACCTGGATGAGTGGAAGACACTGTCTCTATAAACGGCACCTGGATGAGTGGAAGACACTGTCTCTATAAACAGCACCTGGATGAGTGGAAGACACTGTCTCTATAAACAGCACCTGGATGAGTGGAAGACACTGTCTCTATAAACAGCACCTGGATGAGTGGAAGACACTGTCTCTATAAACAGCACCTGGATGAGTGAAGACACTGTCTCTATAAACAGCACCAGGATGAGTGTAAGACACTGTCTCTATAAACAGCACCTGGATGAGTGAAAGACACTGTCTCTATAAACAGCACCTGGATGAGTGGAAGACACTGTCTCTATAAACAGCACCTGGATGAGTGAAGACATTGTCTCTATAAACAGCACATGGATGAGTGAAGACACTGTCTCTATAAACAGCACCTGGATGAGTGTAAGACACTGTCTCTATAAACAGCACCTGGATGAGTGGAAGACACTGTCTCTATAAACAGCACCTGGATGAGTGGAAGACATTGTCTCTATAAACAGCACCTGGATGAGGGTAAGACACTGTCTCTATAAACAGCACCTGGATGAGTGAAGACACTGTCTCTATAAACAGCACCTGGATGAGTGTAAGACACTGTCTCTATAAACAGCACCTGGATGAGTGAAGACATTGTCTCTATAAACAGCACCTGGATGAGTGGAAGACATTGTCTCTATAAACAGCACCTGGATGAGTGGAAGACATTGTCTCTATAAACAGCACCTGGATGAGTGTAAGACACTGTCTCTATAAACAGCACCTGGATGAGTGGAAGACACTGTCTCTATAAACAGCACCTGGATAGGTGGAAGACACTGTCTCTATAAACAGCACCTGGATAGGTGGAAGACACTGTCTCTATAAACAGCACCTGGATGAGTTGAAGACATTGTCTCTATAAACAGCACCTGGATGAGTGAAGACACTGTCTCTATAAACAGCACCTGGATGAGTGGAAGACACTGTCTCTATAAACAGCACCTGGATGAGTGGAAGACACTGTCTCTATAAACAGCACCTGGATGAGTGGAAGACACTGTCTCTATAAACAGCACCTGGATGAGTGTAAGACACTGTCTCTATAAACAGCACCTGGATGAGTGAAGACACTGTCTCTATAAACAGCACCTGGATGAGTGGAAGACACTGTCTCTATGAACAGCACCTGGATGAGTGGATGACACTGTCTCTATAAACAGCACCTGGATGAGTGTAAGACACTGTCTCTATAAACAGCACCTGGATGAGTGAAGACACTGTCTCTATAAACAGCACCTGGATGAGTGGAAGACACTGTCTCTATAAACAGCACCTGGATGAGTGGAAGACACTGTCTCTATAAACAACACCTGGATGAGTGTAAGACACTGTCTCTATAAACAGCACCTGGATGAGTGAAGACACTGTCTCTATAAACAGCACCTGGATGAGTGGAAGACACTGTCTCTATAAACAGCACCTGGATGAGTGGAAGACACTGTCTCTATAAACAGCACCTGGATGAGTGTAAGACACTGTCTCTATAAACAGCACCTGGATGAGTGTAAGACACTGTCTCTATAAACAGCACCTGGATGAGTGGAAGACACTGTCTCTATAAACAGCACCTTGGTGAGTGGAAGAAACTGTCTCTATAAACAGCACCTGGATGAGTGAAGACACTGTCTCTATAAACAGCACCTGGATGAGTGGAAGACACTGTCTCTATAAACAGCACCTGGATGAGTGAAGACACTGTCTCTATAAACAGCACCTGGATGAGTGTAAGACACTGTCTCTATAAACAGCACCTGGATGAGTGGAAGACACTGTCTCTATAAACAGCACGTGGATGAGTGGAAGACACTGTCTCTATAAACAGCACCTGGATGAGTGAAGACACTGTCTCTATAAACAGCACCTGGATGAGTGAAGACACTGTCTCTATAAACAGCACCTGGATGAGTGGAAGACACTGTCTCTATAAACAGCACCTGGATGAGTGAAGACACTGTCTCTATAAACAGCACCTGGATGAGTAAGACACTGTCTCTATAAACAGCACCAGGATGAGTGGAAGACACTGTCTCTATAAACAGCACCTGGATGAGTGAAGACACTGTCTCTATAAACAGCACCTGGATGAGTGAAGACACTGTCTCTATAAACAGCACCTGGATGAGTGTAAGACACTGTCTCTATAAACAGCACGTGGATGAGTGGAAGACACTGTCTCTATAAACAGCACCTTGGTGAGTGGAAGAAACTGTCTCTATAAACAGCACCTGGATGAGTGGAAGACACTGTCTCTATAAACAGCACGTGGATGAGTGTAAGACACTGTCTCTATAAACAGCACGTGGATGAGTGTAAGACACTGTCTCTATAAACAGCACCTGGATGAGTGGAAGACATTGTCTCTATAAACAGCACCTGGATGAGTGAAGACACTGTCTCTATAAACAGCACCTGGATGAGTGGAAGACACTGTCTCTATAAACAGCACCTGGATGAGTGGAAGACATTGTCTCTATAAACAGCACCTGGATGAGTGGAAGACACTGTCTCTATAAACAGCACCAGGATGAGTGAAGACATTGTCTCTATAAACAGCACCTGGATGAGTGAAGACATTGTCTCTATAAACAGCACCTGGATGAGTGAAGACATTGTCTCTATAAACAGCACCTGGATGAGTAAGACACTGTCTCTATAAACAGCACCTGGATGAGTAAGACACTGTCTCTATAAACAGCACCTGGATGAGTGGAAGACACTGTCTCTATAAACAGCACCTGGATGAGTGGAAGACATTGTCTCTATAAACAGCACCTGGATGAGTGAAGACACTGTCTCTATAAACAGCACCTGGATGAGTGAAGACATTGTCTCTATAAACAGCACCTGGATGAGTGGAAGACATTGTCTCTATAAACAGCACCTGGATGAGTGGAAGACATTGTCTCTATAAACAGCACCTGGATGAGTGGAAGACACTGTCTCTATAAACAGCACCTGGATGAGTGGAAGACATTGTCTCTATAAACAGCACCTGGATGAGTGGAAGACATTGTCTCTAGAGCCAACCACACACGCACGCACGCACGCACGCACGCACGCACGCACGCACGCACGCACGCACGCACGCACGCACGCACACACACACACACACACACACAGATAAGGAGCAACCAGTACATAATCAGTATTACTGAACATATTATTATTGTAGTTAATTACCATTATTATCACTATCTGTTGTTATCACCAAATTTGTGTTTAATTCACAAACAACACGGCATTGAAGTATGTATACTTCACTAACCAAGATTAGCTTTAATCTAAGTACACAGAATGGAATATAGTTTCACATGGAATTTCTCACCAATATTCACTGAATACAACAACCAACCATCTTGAACTGCATCCCAAACAATGTATGTCTGTCTATGACAGCCCGTCAACAAACTGTCTAAAGTACACCCACTGAAGACAAGATAGCCATCTACCTGCAGGCATTGCCATTACCCCAGCACTGTCCACTCATGCTGACCTGTCCAAGTGGCTAACTCAAAACCCAAACATCCTGATTCCTGCCAGGCACTAATGGACCTCACCCTAATCCCTGCACAGATGAACAATTTACCTGTGTCCTGTCACTGAGTCAAACCTCATGCCTTCTTTTTGTCTCACAGTCACAGCATTTGTGGTTCTCCTGTGTTCTCCTCCAGCAGACTTCCCCAGCGAGGGAGTGTGTGTTACCTGCCCGGACTGACAGAGGACTGACTGTACATCCAAAGCCCCTGCCTCCCTCCCTCCCTCCCTTACCTTGTCCCAAGGCTGATGTCTCCCAGCTGGGGCCCAGGTAGCCGGCTGGCACTCCCCTCTAGACTGTGGGGTAGCTGGGAGCAAGCAACAGGTGGTACGATGGCCAATGCCAGAGAGTACCTGGCTCCAGGCTTAAACAACATCACCTGGGTTGTACTTGATACACTCCACAGAGAGGATCATGGACAGAACACGATCATAAACCCAACCATCCGTGTGTGATCACTGGCACAAATTATAATATTATTGATTTGTAGAGTTGCATAATGCACACCATTGAACTGGTGTTTTTGTATGGATCTGAAACATTTTCTGTAATTGTCAAAACTGGTATTCCATACAGTATAATATTACATCACCCATTGGCGATACTTTTGAATCGTCCATAACCAAGCAAATATAATTGATCAATGGGACAGTTGATCAATGGGACAGTCCCACCAAGTCACAGTACAAGTTGATCAATGGGACAGTCCCACCAAGTCACAGTACAAGTTGATCAATGGGACAGTCCCACCAAGTCACAGCACAAGTTGATCAATGGGACAGTCCCACCAAGTCACAGTACAAGTTGATCAATGGGACAGTCCCACCAAGTCACAGTACAAGTTGATCAATGGGACAGTCCCACCAAGTCACAGTACAAGTTGATCAATGGGACAGTCCCACCAAGTCACAGTACAAGTTGATCAATGGGACAGTCCCACCTAGTCACAGTACAAGTTGATCAATGGGACAGTCCCACCTAGTCACAGCACAAGTTGATCAATGGGACAGTCCCACCAAGTCACAGTACAAGTTGATCAATGGGACAGTCCCACCAAGTCACAGTACAAGTTGATCAATGGGACAGTCCCACCAAGTCACAGCACAAGTTGATCAATGGGACAGTCCCACCAAGTCACAGTACAAGTTGATCAATGGGACAGTCCCACCAAGTCACAGTACAAGTTGATCAATGGGACAGTCCCACCTAGTCACAGTACAAGTTGATCAATGGGACAGTCCCACCAAGTCACAGTACAAGTTGATCAATGGGACAGTCCCACCAAGTCACAGTACAAGTTGATCAATGGGACAGTCCCACCAAGTCACAGTACAAGTTGATCAATGGGACAGTCCCACCTAGTCACAGTACAAGTTGATCAATGGGACAGTCCCACCAAGTCACAGTACAAGTTGATCAATGGGACAGTCCCACCAAGTCACAGTACAAGTTGATCAATGGGACAGTCCCACCAAGTCACAGTACAAGTTGATCAATGGGACAGTCCCACCTAGTCACAGTACAAGTTGATCAATGGGACAGTCCCACCAAGTCACAGTACAAGTTGATCAATGGGACAGTCCCACCAAGTCACAGTACAAGTTGATCAATGGGACAGTCCCACCTAGTCACAGTACAAGTTGATCAATGGGACAGTCCCACCAAGTCACAGTACAAGTTGATCAATGGGACAGTCCCACCAAGTCACAGTACAAGTTGATCAATGGGACAGTCCCACCAAGTCACAGTACAAGTTGATCAATGGGACAGTCCCACCAAGTCACAGTACAAGTTGATCAATGGGACAGTCCCACCAAGACACAGTACAAGTTGATCAATGGGACAGTCCCACCAAGTCACAGTACAAGTTGATCAATGGGACAGTCCCACCTAGTCACAGTACAAGTTGATCAATGGGACAGTCCCACCAAGTCACAGTACAAGTTGATCAATGGGACAGTTCCACCAAGTCACAGTACAAGTTGATCAATGGGACAGTCCCACCAAGTCACAGTACAAGTTGATCAATGGGACAGTCCCACCAAGTCACAGTACAAGTTGATCAATGGGACAGTCCCACCTAGTCACAGTACAAGTTGATCAATGGGACAGTCCCACCTAGTCACAGTACAAGTTGATCAATGGGACAGTCCCACCTAGTCACAGTACAAGTTGATCAATGGGACAGTCCCACCAAGTCACAGTACAAGTTGATCAATGGGACAGTCCCACCTAGTCACAGTACAAGTTGATCAATGGGACAGTCCCACCTAGTCACAGTACAAGTTGATCAATGGGACAGTCCCACCTAGTCACAGTACAAGTTGATCAATGGGACAGTCCCACCTAGTCACAGTACAAGTTGATCAATGGGACAGTCCCACCTAGTCACAGTACAAGTTGATCAATGGGACAGTCCCACCAAGACACAGTACAAGTTGATCAATGGGACAGTCCCACCAAGTCACAGTACAAGTTGATCAATGGGACAGTCCCACCTAGTCACAGTACAAGTTGATCAATGGGACAGTCCCACCTAGTCACAGTACAAGTTGATCAATGGGACAGTCCCACCAAGTCACAGTACAAGTTGATCAATGGGACAGTTCCACCAAGTCACAGTACAAGTTGATCAATGGGACAGTCCCACCAAGTCACAGTACAAGTTGATCAATGGGACAGTCCCACCTAGTCACAGTACAAGTTGATCAATGGGACAGTCCCACCTAGTCACAGTACAAGTTGATCAATGGGACAGTCCCACCTAGTCACAGTACAAGTTGATCAATGGGACAGTCCCACCAAGTCACAGTACAAGTTGATCAATGGGACAGTTCCACCAAGTCACAGTACAAGTTGATCAATGGGACAGTCCCACCAAGTCACAGTACAAGTTGATCAATGGGACAGTCCCACCAAGTCACAGTACAAGTTGATCAATGGGACAGTTCCACCAAGTCACAGTACAAGTTGATCAATGGGACAGTCCCACCAAGTCACAGTACAAGTTGATCAATGGGACAGTTCCACCAAGTCACAGTACAAGTTGATCAATGGGACAGTCCCACCTAGTCACAGTACAAGTTGATCAATGGGACAGTCCCACCAAGTCACAGTACAAGTTGATCAATGGGACAGTCCCACCAAGACACAGTACAAGTTGATCAATGGGACAGTCCCACCAAGTCACAGTACAAGTTGATCAATGGGACAGTCCCACCAAGTCACAGTACAAGTTGATCAATGGGACAGTCCCACCAAGTCACAGTACAAGTTGATCAATGGGACAGTCCCACCAAGTCACAGTACAAGTTGATCAATGGGACAGTCCCACCTAGTCACAGTACAAGTTGATCAATGGGACAGTCCCACCAAGTCACAGTACAAGTTGATCAATGGGACAGTCCCACCAAGTCACAGTACAAGTTGATCAATGGGACAGTCCCACCAAGACACAGTACAAGTTGATCAATGGGACAGTCCCACCAAGTCACAGTACAAGTTGATCAATGGGACAGTCCCACCTAGTCACAGTACAAGTTGATCAATGGGACAGTCCCACCAAGTCACAGTACAAGTTGATCAATGGGACAGTCCCACCAAGTCACAGTACAAGTTGATCAATGGGACAGTTCCACCAAGTCACAGTACAAGTTGATCAATGGGACAGTCCCACCAAGTCACAGTTTGCGCAGATGACAGTACAGAGGACAATAAGTACCTTGGAAACACTGTTATGTAACAGTGTTTACATGGTATTTATTGTCCTCTGTTGTTCTTTTACATTCCAAACTGAGCTGTGACTGACATTAACATGATCTACAAGTTACAAGTGATAAACAGCCATAGTTGAGAGGAAGGTGTTTACACCAAATTTGCAGGCCTGGTCTGGGTACTGAACTTGGGGTGCAGCGAACTAGCATGTGAAGCAGATACATAAACCACTACACTACTGCACTCCCTTCAGTGGATGCCCATATAAGCCAAAGGTAATGACATACAACATATTATTAACATAATCCAAGTTGATCAAAACAAAATTTTAAAACATCTATTCAATTAATGTTGTTATTACAAAACATACTTTTCATGGGTGGATAGTTGTTTCGAAACCAAATACACTGTAGATATATTGCAGATAATGAGTAATTAAAATCACCCTTAACCATTCTGGGAGATCAGCATGAATGTTGCTATCAGATTTGGTTAAATTCAAATTTTGTAAATAATATTGCTGGAATTGCTGTCATGTGACATCAATAGAGTCACATGACGACGACACTGAAAGTTCCATACAAGAACATAGGGGATTTGGAATCATATCTTGAACTTTATTTACAACCATGGATTTATGCAGAGACCCGTCAACCCATCATTTGGACAGGTAAAACCAGTTGTGGGTGGGTACAAAATTCACTGGACGGGTAAAAAAAAGAGCGAAAAAAGGTCTTTAAAAAGTCACAGATATTGTCACTTATGCCTTGAAAGTGAGTGTCAGATGTGAAATACATCTCAACTAGCTTGTATGTTGAGTTAACATGCACGTGTCTACCAAAAAAGGTATGACTGGCAAATATATTATTCTGCATAAAGCCATGTTTACAACATTCTGGGAGACATTAATCATTGGGAATACTATGTACAGTGTACTAGCTTTGGTGGGTCACCCTTTACGATAATGAAAACTGACATAACCAAATACCAACTAATCTAGCTGCCCAGATTCCAGCCAATGTGCCTGGTCCCTCCCACTGATGACTTCACAGACCACAGGAGCCACTCCCAGGAATTTATAGTAAACATCATGAAAAGCAGTGATTTTCTTACTTCTGTGTTGTAAACACTAGTAGAAGTAATAGACTGACTGCACTGGTACTGACAATTAACAACACTTGTTACGACCTCCCATCTATAAGTACATCAAAACTATACTGTAACATGAAAATGGTCCAGTGTTGCTCAATTAGCAAGAAAGTACTGGATTTTTACATGGATATTTTCAGAAGAAAAGTTCAAGGAAAGCATACAGCTGTACTCACATTTAAAATTACCTGTAAAACATCAACTTATATACAGTGATGATGACATTTTGTAATCTCTTGATTTAAAAAAATGTATATCTCCATTTTGGGTAAGTATTATGCACTGAAAATATGTAGAAAATCCATTGAATAATAAGTAGCTGGTAGCAGGGAGACATTAACTCAACTCAACTGTCCGACTATCTAGTTCATTCTACAACCTATAATTACTGACACATTTGTTTGTTAACAAGACCAAATTCACACAACTGGTCGGAATGAAATGTGTGAAGGTAAAACATGGATCACAAATATTAGAAATAACATGTTAATGGATCTACACAAGCTACAACAATACCTGCCAGAAATAACCCTTGAGCCACTGTCAGTCTTAAACCATGCACCAGCCATCCTTGCTCTAACACGATGTCCCTTACAACACTGGGCATTCCACACAGAGTGGACACAATACATGTGTACTACATGTATATGACAGCCTCATGATATACGTCCTGCATGGGTGTCATCCAGTATCTGTCACCTGCCAAGTCATGTGACAATTTAACACCTAGCAAGAGACAAACTGTTGCTGCTTCCTGCCTGTGTTGGTGGAGGTGTCATACATCAATGGACAGATGACATTCATAATGTCACATCAAATATTGTGTTAAATTATGGTGACATCGTAATGTCATCCAAAAATACATTTATACATTAATCAATACTTTTTAATAACAGAAGCATTATAAAAACCTGTCCAAAGCAACGCTTATGGTAACCACACACAATAATATAATTAATTACATTTGTGTGGTTGGTTATACAACCAATGACATTTAGGTTAGCCAAGCATGCAGAGAGGACTAGAGTATTTTTTTAACTAACAAAACTGTAATTGACATTTTCTGTACTTAATGCTGCAACAAAACTCTTCATTCACACAATACCAAGGTAAATATTAATTATCCAATATGCAATTTCATAAACCTGGTGCTGTATGTGCTACTAAGCATGGTGCTGTATGTGCTACTAAGCATGGTGCTGTATGTGCTACTAAGCATGGTGCTGTGTGTGCTACTAAGCATGGTGCTGTGTGTGCTACTAAGCATGGTGCTGTGTGTGCTACTAAGCATGGTGCTGTGTGTGCTACTAAGCATGGTGCTGTGTGTGCTACTAAGCATGGTGCTGTATGTGCTACTAAGCATGGTGCTGTATGTGCTACTAAGCATGGTGCTGTATGTGCTACTAAGCATGGTGCTGTATGTGGTACTAAGCATGGTGCTGTATGTGCTACTAAGTATGGTGCTGTATGTGCTACTAAGTATGGTGCTGTATGTGCTACTAAGTATGGTGCTGTATGTGCTACTAAGCATGGTGCTGTATGTGCTACTAAGCATGGTGCTGTATGTGCTACTAAGCATGGTGCTGTATGTGCTACTAAGCATGGTGCTGTATGTGCTACTAAGCATGGTGCTGTATGTGCTACTAAGCATGGTGCTGTATGTGCTACTAAGCATGGTGCTGTATGTGCTACTAAGCATGGTGCTGTATGTGCTACTAAGCATGGTGCTGTATGTGCTACTAAGCATGGTGCTGTATGTGCTACTAAGCATGGTGCTGTATGTGCTACTAAGCATGGTGCTGTATGTGCTACTAAGCATGGTGCTGTGTGTGCTACTAAGCATGGTGCTGTGTGTGCTACTAAGCATGGTGCTGTGTGTGCTACTAAGCATGGTGCTGTGATGTGCTACTAAGCATGGTGCTGTGTGTGCTACTAAGCATGGTGCTGTGTGTGCTACTAAGCATGGTGCTGTATGTGCTACTAAGCATGGTGCTGTATGTGCTACTAAGCATGGTACTGTATGTGCTACTAAGCATGGTGCTGTATGTGCTACTAAGCATGGTGCTGTATGTGCTACTAAGCATGGTGCTGTATGTGCTACTAAGTATGGTGCTGTATGTGCTACTAAGTATGGTGCTGTATGTGCTACTAAGTATGGTACTGTATGTGCTACTAAGTATGGTGCTGTATGTGCTACTAAGTATGGTGCTGTATGTGCTACTAAGTATGGTGCTGTATGTGCTACTAAGTATGGTGCTGTATGTGCTACTAAGCATGGTGCTGTATGTGCTACTAAGTATGGTGCTGTATGTGCTACTAAGCATGGTGCTGTATGTGCTACTAAGCATGGTACTGTATGTGCTACTAAGTATAGTACTGTATGTGCTACTAAGTATGGTCTGTATGTGCTACTAAGTATGTACTGTATGTGCTACTAAGTATGGTGCTGTGTGTGCTACTAAGTATGGTGCTGTGTGTGCTACTAAGAATGGTGCTGTGTGTGCTACTAAGTATGGTACTGTATGTGCTACTAAGTATGGTACTGTGTGTGCTACTAAGTATGGTACTGTATGTGCTACTAAGTATGGTACTGTATGTGCTACTAAGTATGGTGCTGTATGTGCTACTAAGTATGGTGCTGTATGTGCTACTAAGTATGGTACTGTATGTGCTACTAAGTATGGTGCTGTATGTGCTACTAAGTATGGTGCTGTATGTGCTACTAAGTATGGTGCTGTATGTGCTACTAAGTATGGTGCTGTATGTGCTACTAAGTATGGTGCTGTATGTGCTACTAAGTATGGTGCTGTATGTGCTACTAAGTATGGTGCTGTATGTGCTACTAAGTATGGTGCTGTATGTGCTACTAAGTATGGTACTGTATGTGCTACTAAGTATGGTACTGTATGTGCTACTAAGTATGGTGGATCTCTGCATTGTGCTACTAACTTATGGTCACTGTATGTGCTACTAAGCATGGGGCTGCCAGGGGCAACTCAGAATGAGTTTGAATGTTACAAAGTATAGTGACGGAAGTGCCGCTACTAACATGGGTGTGTGTGCTACATAAGCATAGGGTGCTGTATGTCTATAAGCATGGTGCTGTAGTGCTACTAAAAAAGTGGAGGTAGTGTGGTGCTACAAGATGGTGCGTGGTGCTACAAGATGGTACTGATTGTACAAGGATGTGTGACTGTACAGTGGCTAACCCTAAGAATAAGTACTGTATGTGGTATAAGTATGGATACTGATGTGCTACTAAGATGGACTGCTCCATGTGCTCTAAGTATGTCTGATCTCTGCTTGGTGGAAGATCTCAGATGGTGCATGTTATTTCCCTAATCCCAGTCTGATGAAATACAGATCGTGCTGTGTGTGCCAGCTGAGGGACAGTACTGCATTGTGTGACTAGATGAGCTGTAGGTACAATATGGTCTTTTTCTACTAAGTAAGGGGTCTCAGATGGCAAATCTTAAATGATTTATTTAGAAATAAATAACAGGGGGCCCACGGGAAACTGTGTGAAGAATGTTAGAAGATGTAAGATGACAGGAAGGAGCCGCTTACAGGAAACAGTGGAGGAGGGGGCTGCTGACAGAAAGCAGTGGAGGGGGCTGCTACAGGGAGCAGTGGACGACATCTATAGCAAGAGGAAGTGTAACTGTACAGGAGCTAATCCCCAAAAATAAATATGAATTTGGAATCATTTGAAGAATACGGACCCAACTACCCATGCTGCTGACCAGACTTGACTGCTCCACCACTGGCACCTCTCAGACTGTACGTCTCTCACTGCACTCCCTCTGCCTTGGGGAAGATCCAGATGGGACAGGCTCTTATTTCCCTAATCCCAGTCTGATCCGACAGATCGACAGATCCCGTCTGTGTGATGCCGCCTGGAGGGACATTTGTCTGCAGTTTCCAAGGCTGCTGACGTAGACTGAAGCTGTAGGCTCACAGCCAACCCTCACATGTTTCTTTTTCTCACTGGTCAAGTTCCTTCCAACAGGTCTACACTCAATTACAAGCACTGATTGCAGCCAACCTCTCTACCCTTGTTTCACGCTTTCTGTTTGAAACCAGTGTTTTTTCATTTTCACTACAATTTTACCTATGAATAATAACAATAACCTTTATTTACTGGTATGTTTGATTTATTTTCTAAAATATGAATTAATTTAATTTAAATATTATCGTTATTATTTAGTGCTGAATAAATAAAATATGTTACATGATGCTTGCTTTACAAAATTAATAAATAATAATTACATTAAAATTAAACTGTCTGTTTTTTTCTTTGGGGATGATCAGTCAGTAATTCAATAATGAAAATTAATTATGCCTGTGCATACTTGTAATGTTAATAAGTTTTGTTTAACAATAACCGTCTGATTATTCAACACCTTCCATAATATATAAATTAAATAACTTATGCAACAATTTGCAGCAAAAATTTAAAATACATGAAAACCAAAACTACCCGACTTGTGGCACACGATACAATTGCTGGGGTCGCTGCATCTCACAATGTGCATTTACTGAGTTCTTGCTACGCAAAAGTATGCCTTGTCTACTTCTGGTGTGGAATACTTTCAACACACTAAACCAGAATCTAATATGTTTGACTTACACCACTTACCAAGTAGTTAGCTGAGTTCTTGGCCCTGGATGTCTTACAAATTACACACCTGTGGAACTGATGACTGACGGCCCAGTTTAGAGACACAGGTCTCAATACCTGGGTTCATTGTACATGTTGAAGGCAAGAATAAATTTGGGATGCCCTGAATATTGATTGTGTTATATGTGCACGCATACGTACGTGTGTGTGTGTGTGTGTGTGTGTGTGTGTGTGTGTGTGTGTGTGTGTGTGTGTGTGTGTGTGTGTTGCGTGCATGAGTGTGTGTGTGCATGTGTGTTGTTTACAGTTGACTGTTTAGCAGGAGTGTTTGGTAGTTGCCCATTCTAGTTGACCCTGATTTGATGGAATGGTGTCAATGCATTGTAAGAGTTGTCACCTAAAATAGTTATATGTAAAATAAAGTAGGAAATGATGCCTTGCTGACCAGTATCATGTGACAGGTATCATGTGACAGGAATCATGTGACAGTCACAGCTGACATCCTACTGGGACACTTCACTTATATTATGTAATTTGTTACTTTCCTCACACTTTGGCTCTATTGCTGCACGGTTGCACAGTTATCACAAAACAACTGCCATAGTCAGCATAACGAGAAATACTGGACTAATAAAACACTTTTACTAAGAAAACACATTCATGAAATTGTCGCTAACATCGCATTTAAATTTTGCATGCATACAATTAACAACTGGCATATGATTATTTTAATAAAGCATGACCAGAATTAGTTCTTTCTTTTATCAACATTTTATGCAGTCTGTTGATATGGGGGTCCATAATATATTGATTAAACATCAATAAAGTATTTATGGTCAGATATCCTGTGCACAGGAAAATACCTGGATCCCTTCCAAGCCATCTCACCTGTCCTTGTATTGTATAATAGGCAGGGGTGCAAGGGGTAGTTAGACAAGGCATGGGGGTAGGCAGACACAGGAAGGTGTGAGGGCATAAAGTACCTGCATGTACCCCACCTGTCATTACCTAGGCATGTTTCAGGTGCAAACATGGTTTCCTGTTCACACCCTCTCCACATGTGTGTCAGTTCACAGACAGGTGTGTAGAGTGGAGGTGTGAAGACTGACCAGGGGGTGTAGCAAATGTCTGGCCAGGGCCAGGGCCAGACACTTGGTGCCCCTGCCTCACCCTGGGCATTCTGCTACTGACCCGCTCAAGTACACTTTCAACATGTGATCATATAACTTGTTATATCCTTGTGTCAAATCCTTTAATTCTTATTCGTCTACTTAATTTCACATCATTTGTAATTATATTGGTTTCAACCTTCTGAACGATTTCAACTTGTTTCCATATTTCTCCTGACTTTCTACCACTTTCTGTAATTTTGACGCCCACAACAAATATTTAAGTCCCTCTACATGCTATCAGATGCTATCAGATGAGTATCAATTTACCTTAATTTTACTCTTCTGATCTACGTTTTATACATGACAGTCAGACACAAGCCAGTTCTCTGGTAGGCAGAAAGTGTAATCACAACATAGAGCTAACATCCGTCATAAATACAGAAAATTCAGTCAACATCACTTACAATAATGTGGGTACAGCTGTAATAGCCAACAGACACTGGTCTTAAACCCCTGTGAAACAGCAATCTCCTGTAACTTATTACCATAAATATCCACCAGGTGGCATTGAGGATACATAGTCCTGACACTCCCACCAGATAGCAGCAGTAGTATGAGTGCCTAATCTCCCATTACCTACTTCAACTGGGCAGGGATAGCTTCCACCATGCTTTACTGTTTTTCAGTCCATGTCCACTGCAGTGGCGGTCACACAACTGTACAACTGACCAGTGGTACTGAGAGTGCACTTGCAGGACTTGTATCACAGGACCTAAATTCCCCCAATCCTTATTGTAACCAAGGGTAATTCCCACATGGGACAATTAGTGACCAGTAACAACATGACACAGGATATCTATGTTTAGTAATGCATCCTGTCACACAGTATGTGCAACTAATTACCCCCCTGTGTAGAAACACCCTCCCATGATCCCCCATGATACTACTGTCTTCACAGTGCTTAACTCTCAGAGCCCTCTCCATGTGGAACTCCCAATCCTCACCACCACAGCACCCTCACCCCTCCCCTGCCATTCATTACTACTGTTTTATACCAGGCATAGCACCCCTTCTCTACCCCTGCCACTGCCACTGCTGCCCACATGCCCTTATCAGTACCCTGTCTAACAGTGTTGATTAACCAGTAGAACCCAAGTCCCCCAGGACTGACCAGGACCAATTTCTGGCTGGACTTGTGTCTACTTCATTCAGATCAGTGTGACACTGATGACCAGCACCTGTCATCACTACAGATGGCCACAGGTCATCATGGTCAGTCAAAGCAACTGACCACCAGCATACTGGACAGTAGGTGTGAACTGTTTGTCTCTCAAAGATCTCCTTTGTAATAATGTAGGTGAGTGGCTGAGTATCCCAACTACAGAGGGACAGAAGCCACAAACAATTGATTGTTTTTTGACATAGTATAAATACGCCTATTTTCAGATAGTACCATATATAAGACAATTAAATTATCCAATAACTTACACATGTATTAATTATTGTAATGTCAGGATTGATATAGGGCATGTGCAGACTAAAAATATTGGGCAAATAAATTGCAAACCCCTATAAAAGAATGGTATGTAAGCTATGACAGGATAAATCAAACTATTGTAATAAGATATCAGTTTTATAGAGTAGGCCCTGCAAGAACTAATCCATCTGATGGAACTACAGTGTAGTTCTTTTGCATCTTTCTAAGAATTGACAAAACATGTTCATTCTTTATTTTTATTTGTATTTCAGAACTACTAAATTGCTCCTAAACAATACTTCTATTGTAAAAACTTTACACAAAATTGTATTGTTCCATGCCGGATTGGTTTGGCCTACTTTATATAATTATATAAAGTGTTTGAGTAGAACTGACTAATTTGCAATATCAACCTGTGTCTGAAGCCTTGGAGCATAGCACTGATCAGAGAGCCATGATCACATCAGTCACACTTCCAGAACCACCCAAGTGTGCACATGACATCTAGTTGATCCCTCCAGCACAACAGTTGGTGCACACAGGTCAAGTTTTATCGCATTAAATCACTGCTAAATTTACTTTTACTATTTTACTGTGCTGATGTTAGTGAAAATATTACAGTCTAGGGTTTATACCTATTGTTCATTTTACTATGAAACTGCTTGAAATAAATGGGGCTGTTTACAGACGATATTATGTACACCACATTAATGTAAATGTATTTAAATAATTCCATCAACGTGGTAATTGAACCTATTTAACATTCCTATGCCTTATAATGGCTGACTACAAACCACATGACGATCAAGTGGATTTAAGTGAGAGCATACTGGAAGAACACGCCAATAAGTGCAATGTTCAGGAAGTGTAAATAATCATAGTAAAAAGTAATTTATCAAGAAAGAATGATCTATTGGTAGAACTTACATGCATTTATTACATTAATAGGAATCAAATAACAGAATAACACTATCAAAGGAATCTTCCATCAGAGACCACAAAAGGTCCAGTGTGAGTCACGAGAGTCAGTTTTAACTTTCTGGGAGGAAGGAGTTCATAAAAACCTGAGGGAAATGGTGTTTTTCAAAGGATGAAATTAAGTCTTGAGACCACAAAAAGAGGTGTACATGGCTGCTTTAAACTCTTACTCTTTTGATAAATGAGGTGTCACAAAAACTGTCAATGCAGGCACAGTAAATGTGGCGCCAATTTATTACTACAAAAACACGTGTTTTTTAGAGTTCTGTTGTTAAACAGGCAAAATACCTGGGAAATGAGATCTTGAAAATGGGTGTAATTTCAATGAATAAATTCCCACGATGGAGTGTCTTTTGCCTGCAATTTAATATCTTTATATGATCTTGGGACTATTTCTGCAATGTAAATACCTCTAGTTCCACTTGTTTCCAGCACTCAACAACGTCTATTAACTGACTTGTCCCTATATTGTGGTTACAGTGTTAAAGTCTCATTCAACTGCCAGCCTTCCTCTGAACATTATCATCAAACCAACCTTTCTATCCAGCATCGAGGGTGGTCACAGCTAAGGTACTTGTCATCCTCTGCCATTCGTTTATGTCTCAAATTGAGAGACCACCATTTAAGACAACCTCTGAGTCATGACGGATACATAATCACCAATGTTGAGACCAAGGTTTTTACACCTTATGTCATGTTATACTTGTCTGGTCTGGGTTTAAACTCAAGAGTGCTGACACACCAGGCGGATGTGGTAACTGCTACAATACTGCACTCCCACAAGGAAATCCATCACTAAACACTACCCGGGCCATTGTTAATTTTAAAGACTTTCAATGAAACAGCTGCTACCTAAGAAAACACTGGTTTGGTGATCCACCAGTGAAAATTTCCCATCAGTGGCACATCCTGGTGTTGAGTTTTCAGTACATATAATCAATGTTAAAAAGTAAAATCTCTGTTAAAGAGCAAAATTATGAGCTCTTAAGAAAGCATTTGCGAAACCATACCCAGCAGGCATTCCAGGGAAGGTGAGACATACCTTGTGGGAGGCTCCGAGGTCCGGGGACTGGCGGTCCTCTTGGAGTATGACAGGAGACACGAGGAACAGTTGGGACCCACTGCGGCCATCGGTCCGGTACTGGTCACAACTACGGATGGCTTCTACTGGACTGAGATCAGTCTGGCCGTAGAGACTACGCACGCATTCTGGACGAGACTCAACGCTGAACTGACCAGAGTCCTGGACATAGTCCGTGAGCAGGTGGTCTGTCACTTGGCTCGAGTCCACCAGAGTACTGACCGCTGCAAGCAGAATGCGTGACAGGTCAAACAATGGTGTGATAATGAGTATGTTGATTAACATTAACATACACACACATACACACACACACACACGCAAGCACACACATGCACGCACGCACGCACGCAAGCACACACACACACATTCAAAACAACACTATACTGACATATACAATCTAAGTGCCTTAGTATTAGCGTCGTCTGTCTTATATAATGTGGTCATTCTAAGACAGTCCTAAATTTCTTCTGTAGCAGGAAAATAAGGAACTGTCCATATAAATTCTGTACAATTCAAGTGACTTTGGGGCTTAATAATTTATAGAAACTGAAAGTGGAACATGTTTGAAGCAAACATAAAGATAAACTAAAGTAGAAGCCACTGTAGCGTACAAGAAAAGTTCCGGTGGTCACCAGAGAGCAGGAAATTGTCCTACATACAGTGACTAACTCATGCCACGTCACAACACCCTCCAAACTCCTAAAACCTTCCAGTAGACTTCACACTGGTTCCCATAGAAACTAACCCTTACAACCTAAATACAATCTAAAGTGTTGCATTTCTTATTGTTTAATTTTCTGGCCCTTGCACATTAGCATCTGGAATTTGAAATTGTCGGCAGGGACAACAAAATCTGTTTATTTATAAATAAAATTAATGTCTGCCAGTAAATGTGATGCCAAAACTGACAAAATTCAAACACGTGTTATATGTTTCCATAAAGAAATGCACTTGACTACATCTAAGCTGCCCTGTATCTGCCCTCAGGCCTCCATATCAGCAATCATGCGTGCATGCATGTATGTGTGTTTGCAATGCTGTGCACGCCCATTGAGCCTTGATTGCTAACATTGCCGCCCACCGCTACCCATGAATATGCACTTTTGATAAGTATTCATGATCATTTGCATAAGTACAAAAACTGCAAACTGAAAATATTTATGTTTTTCCTTCCAGGATAAGATCAAAGTAATTTTCCCTAAAGACAACATTCGTGCAGAGTGTTTAAATAAATAACCATCAGCGCAATCCATGCAACAACCTACTCCATATGCGTGACACATCCTCAGCCAGGAGCATTTTCACAGGGGAAACTAATTCGCTTGACATTAGCATTCATTTATGCATCGCTGCACAATGCAACAATTCTGAGGAAACTGTTACACATCCAGTGACAGGGTTATGTTACTCAGACATGGTCTATCACAGGCTGTTGTTACTCAGACTAGAACCATGACAGGATCATGCAATCAGACCTGGACCATCAAAGGCTGATGTTATTAGATTTGTTCCACCACAGGACTGTTATTTTGTCACTCGGACCTGCTCCATCATAGGCTGATGTTAACTCCACATGTACAAGTTGTAGCAGCAGGTACTATTTGTTTCAATGGTCATAAACCTTACTTACATGTACACACACCCTCCCTGTCCCAAGGAAGACAAACCTGTCAGTCATTATACAGACTGTACTTCTGATCTCTTGGTATTGATTACATAGCACAGATTGGGTCTGTTTCTAGTTTTGGCATGCATCACAAAACGTAGCCCACTACATATCAACATTCAGCTGTCTCCAGGAGAAACACACTGAGGAAGTCTGGGCACTGCATTCTTCTTGTTGAGACAAACAGAAGGTATTCACACCCAGACAATTCATCATTCTTTGGAATCATGTAAAGTAACAAGGCGAAGCAGGTGGTTAAGACTGAAAAAGAAATTACGCAAATCAAAGAAATGAGAAAACTTCCAGCCAACAGACACTGTCACGCACAATCTAATTTTACTGGCATTTTAATTATAAGACTCTGTAACTGATCTTTACAGTGAGCCATCTTTACACCTGACGTGCGTCATTATCACAAGATGTGAAAGTCACATTTCACGGCTCATGCAATGACACTGCACACGTGCCCTCGCGAAAGCAATTTTCCATATGAATGGCTGGTCGATTCAGCCTGGTTGCTAATTTAAGTTTGCCTTGACAACGCATGGAAACATCTCGGTCACTCGATTCCTTGCATGCGCTGGACGCCTCCTGCAAGCTGTACACATCAAGATAAAAGCCTTACCTAATCACTGTGCTGTATGTTTGCCAGCTGGACCGTGTGATAATGCCAGCATCCGTTCACAAGATGAATCTAACCTTTAACAGTGCCTAATACTGGCCCGTATGATTACATAGAAACGCACTGTGTGAACTAGAACAAATTATACCGGAATACAAGGATTGTTTTGATAAATCTTGCCCAATATCCTTTTCCTAATGCCAGCTGAAACCAATGTAAATCACATGGACAATTACTCGTGACAACACTGGGCAGCGTGACAACACTAGGCAGCGTGACAACACTGGGCAGTGTTATGCTTCATCCTCTGCAATCAAGTGAATCAAGGGATGGAAACTCACTACGTTGTATGTTATCGCTCCAAATGTGGAAATTAACAACGATAATATAAAGCCTACTTTCATCAACACATTCCACATTTTACATGACCACCCTTAATCTCCAAACTGCCACTCAGTTGCCACTCCAGCAGGTGGCAGCAGCAGCTGCAGATTGGTGTCTGGACAATGTCAGATTTGTAACAGAAGCCTGTGATGACAGAAGGCCTGATATGAGTGTGTAGATTACAGCTGTGTCAGACACACTGATTGGATCAGTGGCCAGGTGTGTTGTGTGAGCAACACACAGACTCATAGAACATCGGAAGCTAACTTTTTAGTGGGTAGTCTATTAAAAAGAAACAAACAAGCAGGGAAATACAATGTTCGGAAATGGAACAGCTCAACGATATGGGTGGTCGAGGTGGGTTGAAATATGTACACACAACGAGGGAATTGTATGGAAATATAATATACAGTGTGTAATATATATATATATATATATATATATATATATATATATATATATATATATATATATATATATATATATATATATAATACAGTGACTTTATTGTCCATCCATAGATGGATACACACTTTGCATTGAGGAGGGTACATAAAATAATATTTAAATCATATAGCAATGTATGTACACAATACAATCAAGTATGTAAACAGTGACTGTAACTAGTAGGTATGTCAATAAACTAGTTGTACTCTATCTATTACATTTGTCAAAAGTAAGATAATTATAATTATTGTCATTTACATTGTCAAAGTAATTATAATATTATTACAATCATGGCTAAATGTGTCAAGTATAAATATACATTGCCCCGGTGACAGCTATAATCCAAGCAATCCAATACAGCTTAATTTTATCTAATCATATACAAATCTGTTTGCATTTTGTTCTTTGTTTGTCATCTTAATCTACTACTACCAGGTAATCAGACAGCATGAAGTACAGACACAGGCTATGCTATTAATACAACCATTACTATCACCATGATTAAATGCAAATTAATCATAACAGATCAATGAATTTGTAAGCACAACTGAAGTACTAGCTATAATAAATAATACAAATAACTGTAATAAATAACTGAAATGAGAACGGCTTGGTTGACATCTCTTATAAATAACTCAGACAGCACCAGTGGACTGTGACTGTTTTTTCCTATTTCACATCTGTCCGCCTCCACGCTGCATCTATAGAAAGTCTGAATGGAAGAAATGATCTCAGAAGACATAGTGTAGCAGGCCCGTCTGTTTTATATCGAACTGTGTAGTATAAAAGTAGTCATGTTTGGCAAACAACACCACCTGACAAATCCAACAGTGCACATGGCCAGTTTCTCTGTGGAAATACAATTCCTGACATTGAATATTCCATCCTACCAACCATAAATCCTAGTGAAAACATGCTGGCAATGTTGTGACAAAATGTTACATGTCCGGCAACTACATTCACATAACCTCATCCCTCAAGACTCAAGAGGTGACATCCCCAGATCAGATGGACACATAATTTTATCAGAACAGAGACACAAGTGGGAAATCAGAGCCTTTATCGATTTCACAACAACATCCAATTATGGCAGATGTTTGGTATAAAAATCCCATAGCAGTTTAGCAAATGAAGTCTAAGCTTCAAGAAGGGCTATGCTTAAACTATAATATATACCAGGTGCCAAGGTTTACCTCCTTCACATGTTATGTATTAAATGCACATCTACAGATGTATCTGATAAACAATGCTAGCATTTCATACATAGGCCTACCATATTTACTATTATACCACAGCTCAACTCCAGTGACACATTCATAATGCTCAATTAAAACAAATTAATATGTCCATAGTTCTCTGTGCTACCAAAACACCTACAAGGTTAGGGTTACCCACCTGTGTGACAACACAACCACACCCCTTCAGGCAGACAACACCATTGCTAGAGGGAAGTCACTAAGAACAATCTTGTAATGACTGTACCCTATCTGATGTCCTTAAGCAGATAGAGATGTCAGTGTCATGCTGTAGATATTCCTGCCAGCAGTTGTAATTTTACAGCCGTGATATACATAACTGTATTGTTGTGTGTAGGACTTGACCGCCCCAACAGACCCGTCAGTGTGTGTCGCATACCACCAGTGAATACTGTCTACCACGAACACTGACGTTATCTCTCTCAGGAAATGGAGTTGTCTGGGTAATCTCACTACAGTTGGAGGCAATGAAGCAGAGAACACTGAACCACCAAACCAACAGTTGGGGATGTGTTTCTAATGTTACTACTTTGTGAGGAATGTTCATGAGCTTGTAAGTAAGTAAAAAGATTTAGAGTTTCACACTGGCTCAAACCACTACCAACTGGGCTGACATTCAGTGACAGACTTAAGAGTTTAAAACTATATAAAATGGCTTCCGAAACCACAGTTGATAATTGCACTGTTCTTGAAATAAAAAGCAATGCTGAGAAGTTGAGCAAACAAAGTTATTAATTAACAACTTGTGTTTGTAAACCACACCTATCACAAATTTGAAAACTCTTGCATAAGATATGGATATTTAAGATTTTTGAAACAGTTTAATATTTTTAATATATGAAATATTGCAAGTAAACATTAGATAAGAGATTTTATGGTGTAAATGAGGGAATTACAGTTTACCCACATTATTTATCTCTATAAGTCCAATGGAACTATCTTAATTTTTCAAACAAAGTTTTATGTTATTTTTGGGACCAGTTATTTTGGCAATTCATTCCGTTACAATGTATGCATTCTACCACTACAGGTTAGGTCTACAAATTATAGACCCATGATTATCACACTGTTAAATCTATTTCACTTGTAACAATCAGGAAATGTAGAAAACCATCCGTGAGTAGATCACATCTCCACACTGACATGTCTGTCACAAGTTCTGTGCTGAACTCTTGAACTCTTCTGTGATGAAGCACAAATTTTCTAATTTCAAATCTAATGGTCCTTGCACCTGTAATAATATATGTATTGCATCCAGGAAGGTGCTTGATAAAACCATTTCATTTAAACTGTAATTACATGCTTAAGTGCTCAGCACCATGCTTTGTCTGGAAACAAGACTTTTTGCTGTGAAACTCAGTGACCATCTGTTAACACAGTCAAACCTGTCAACGACAAAGATGCCATTTCTATAGCTGAATGACACAAGGGACAAAGGCTTTGGTGACATCAGCCAGTCAACCTTTATCAGGTTTCCCACTTGGTAATTACAGAGCTTTTTACAAGTTTGCATTGACAACAATCTGTAACTTCAGATGTTCGCCAGGTGAATGGGACCATACAGCTGATATACACAGACAGCACATAAAGCAACAGTAGCTAGACCGTAGAGATATCTGCTTTCAAAGGACAGAGGTATCACATCATCATACACCGACTCAAATCCAGGGTTAAATGTTCACACAACTCATGAGTGCATGACACAAATGTCCACAACTCTGGCCATTGTGTCAGTTCAAACAGTGGTTGATCCTGATCCTAACAGGCACCAACTTATTCCTTACGAAGTTGCCTTGTCTGAACTGTAGGTCTAACTTTGGTATAATTTATTTTCAGAGTTTTGCGACTTTTTAGACCTGTTAGTTCACACAGTACTCATGTACTTGCTACATGTACTACAAGGGATCTTTCCCTTCCCATGAGACAAGGCAGAATGGCCCAACAGCTTTCAATATCACATCTGAAAGCTGCAGAAACAAGAACAAGATAACCCACATTTTTAAGATACACAGGATTCACCTTTGAACACACACTGGACCAAAGTCTGACTCTCCTTGCATCTATACAACTACCTTTGCTCAATTACTTTTCCCAAGAGCTCACTCATTACTTTTGACAAGCCACACAGTTTATATACACTGACAACTGGGGACTGGTCAAAGTGGTCAACTGGCCAAGTCAAGAGGCCCCTGGAAGCTACACTCAAGACATAAATCAAACCAAACTGTGCCACACTTGAGAGTGAAGGAGCTCCTTCTAGTGCAGCCAGTACACCTGACTGACTCTCACACACTCCTGCATCAGCTCTCTAGACATGCAGCATTCACAGGGTGCCCAGCCCCAATACACAACCTGATGGTCAACTTATGTCTCCCAGGATGATCTGCTATTACAGGCTGAGCCTGTGGCCAGTTTGAGTAATGGTCAATGACTGTCAGTGACCACCACTAGCTGTGACACCACAGGGGTGATTCAGAACCTGAGTGCTTGTTGACAAGGCAGACTGGGGAAATGATGGCTTTGATGGCCGTGTATTGCAAGACAACAGACCAGACCTGTGAATCAGAGCAGAATTGCTGTTTAATGGAACTGTTCATTTAGAGCAAACACACCAAAATATAATCAGGAGGAATCAGAGCAATTTATTTCAGTTTATTTCAAAATAGTAAAATATAATAATTGTATAAAATGCCCAGTGTTCTGTGAGCGTCAGCCCCAGTGAATCCAGCACCTTACCACCAGTGCCAACTTGATCCACCCTAACAGTTGCCACCCTTCCTGTAGTACAATGGAACAGTGCACAGATTAATTAACAGGAATGTGTTGTGTACGGTTAACAAGAAGTTGTCATCTGTCACCATTGTGGCACTGTGACAGCCTACAGGCCCACACAGCATGCAGCATACTGCCAGGGAATGAATGACATAGAAAAGTCTGAATCACAAAATGTCATCAAATGATAAATGCCACATGGAAGCGACATCGCATACGTCCTTCTATAGATGTGTTCTGAATAAATGCCATACAGACTGCAGTATAATATCAAAAAAGTAGACCCAACCATGAAAAGTGAAACGTCCATCAATTATCACACGGTTAAGAGAGTGTGTACCAATTTACATACCCAAAGAAATGTTTTCTAAAAGCAGAACTCAGTGGAAAAAGTACATTTGGCAATACATGTGCATCGATGTACAGATAAAAACACATTTGCAAGCATACATAATGGATAGAGCAATTGCACTCACAGACATGTGTAATTTTGTGCATACACACACATGCATGCATGAACACACTGTACACTACATGCAACTGTGGATATGCCATGTCCATTCCCATGAAGAAATTCAAACAAGAACCAGTCACATTGATCCTAGCCATATAAGCCAACTTATAGCCAACCATAGCTCTCTAATTCAATCCAAACACCTCTCATTCAACCAGACAGCACACTGACACCTCCACAACTCAACACTCCCCCTCCCTCCCCCCTGGGTGCCTACCCCCTGCCCAGGGGACAACCCAACAAAGGATGATGGAAGGGCAATATGCAGGGCCTGGTCACAACCACATAAATAAGGCACAGCTCTGTGGAATGCTGTAAAAGTAAATCAATGAATTCAATTAATCTGCAGTGGCCAGTGTTTGCTCTAAGAGCACCTGCTCACCCCATACAATCTCTAGCTGGACATCGAATGGACCCTGACATGTCAGGGTTGTTTGTGGTTGTTTAACCCCTCTGGGGAAGCAGCTAACTGCCCCATATCTGCTGTGATGCTTGTGGGGTGTATACATTCTTAAAGTGGTGTTCATTAACCGATCCAAAATCTCAAGTTTTCCCACACATCTTGAAAACAAACAACATAGCCAGCAGTATTACATTGCCCTTGATGCCATGCCAAATTGGATCTACAGCGGCTTAGGATGTATTCTCAGCAGGATTATCAATTCTATGATTATTTATATGTAAAATCTATTTAAATAAATGTATGTGGTATAACCTATTATGGCTTTTTAAAGAGCTAACCACATTGTCAACCAATACAACAAGGTGCAGCTGGGAAGTGAACATGCAAATCACAAATCACTGGCTTAGTTCTGGTTTATTATTATTTATTCTTCCATGTTTGCCACACATTTTGAATGTACAGTGTATTGATATGACACTCTGACTGTGCTATTTCCTAATTACCATGATAACTAAATACTGAATTACTACATGTTACATAATAAGCACATATTTTGGCCAACCACATTTTGTAATTATTTTATAATTTATGTGTTCAGTTAACTACAATTTGGCCAAATTATTATTCAGTCAATTACAATTTGATGTTTATTGGCCACAACATTTTATTGAGTTTAGCTTTATACTGGTATTATATAATTATTCAAGTGAAACATTGTTAGATACAGCACATTGTGTAGCTATTGGTCTCAGTTCAACAACGTAATGACATAATTACTTAAACGGGTCAACAAAACCACACAAATGTCATGCTTAACATGACAGCTACATACCTTGACACAGCCATCATCACAGCATCTGTAAAGCTCCCAGCCAGTCACACATTCACTTAGGGTCATGAGACGGCCAGCAACCATCACTGTGTACTTATTCAAATTTACCAAATTGGCAATTGTGTCATTTGTCACTCAAATAATTTGTACCTGTCACAGCAGATAGATGTCAAATCATTTATCCAGCTACAGTCGGACAAGAAATGAGAGTTGAAAACCTCCCTCCACTCAATCACACACTAACTACAGACATACAGACACTGTACACAGGATGCACCTGTCCTGTGCCCCATCCTGACACCCCTTAACCCCAGGTGTGGGAGGGGCATTTATTTAATTACACCTGTCAAGCAACTACCTGGTACCAGTAATAGCTTCATGTGTAAAACTCTCCAGGCAAGTTGCTTTTATTATTGCAAAAGATGAGGAGGTTTTAAAACCACTGAGATAGAGCATTTTCCAAATTCAAAGGAATTGTTTACAATCACAGCACAGCTCTGGAAAAACGATCTGTCTAATCTGTAGTTTGTGGTCAGCGACTGTCACAGATATGTTGAATCTGCTGCTGCTTTGAAACATGATATCTTAAATACACACAAATTGGACATCGTAAACTGTTGCACTCATAGATGATGTTTTGACACATACCTGATGCTATCAGATGACACTTCATAACTTCCAAATCCGTGTGATATATGATATCTAAAATGCTCACTAAAAACGTCAAAACAAATCGAAAGATCCAAAGTAAACATGAAAACTCTGTGTTGACCAATACGAGTCGATTCAGGTTTTCTTTTTGTCAAAATATACAGGACTGTAACTTGATACAAAGTCTTCTGTTTCACCCACCTCAGTATGTCCAGTCTAGCCCTCACCCTCCTGCCAGAACACCCTCTTCTAAACTCTGGCAGTGAAGGGAGCACACACAGTCCAGTCCTACTTATACAGCACTGGGGTAAACACATACGCCCTGAGGGCCAGCCAACATGCTCGTGGAATGTCAAATCGCCCAGTTCTGTGCTGTGTTTTCCAAGAAAACACCCGTTTCTGCTCCCATTGTTTCCAAGTTGTACTGTATCTCATATCCCTCATATATTGCTTAAGATTATTCACTGGCCATCTCTCCAAAACCTGCCACCCTCCCAAGTGAGTCCCAACCCTTTCCCATAATTTCTTCCCACACCCTGACAGGAACTCTGTCACCTAGAACGGTTTCCTTCCTTCTTCTTTCAATTTCAGTAGTTTCCTTCCTATTAACTGTTTACAATTCCACCACGATTCTTTTCCATATCCTGCAACCAGTCTTACAATTCTCCCTTTTCCCACTGTCTTCCCACTCACCTGGGAGCCCATCTCACCCCCATTCCTTTCACGCTGCTGCCCTAGTCCCTGCTGCTACAGACAATACCAAACAACAGGATTTGGTTGCCATGGGTAACGTATAAAAGTAACAAGCACCCCCTGCCTTGCTTACATCAATGACTGTCACTTGACTGGGGTAAACTGTTAACCCCTGTTGCCCCCACTTAGGGTAGGATCCTGCAACCTGAAATCCCAGCGGAATGATGTCTGAACTTGTCAGACAAAGTGAACTTTGTAAGCCCCCCCAACTGGGGTAATCTTGGGGGTAAATGGCTCCTTGGTGTGCTTCAAGAGAGCAACTCAGGCCAGATAAATTCTTATAAATAGGACATAAACAACTCATATAAATGTTATATGTGCTGTATCAACTACAGATTCAGTAGCACACAAGACCAACATAGTATTGTAAACAACAGCATGTGTATGCAAGCCACACAGTTAGGCAGCACACATACATATTAAAACATTCAAAGACTTGGGAAAATTGGCTTGAAACAGAAATGGGTGACCCATAATCTTACTGTACTGTATATCAATATGAAGTGTTTGTTTTGAAACTTTCAATACAGTCTGAACAAAATTGGTCAAACTTGAAGCGTATCATTATGCATCAACTTATAGCACTGCACATAATTTATATGTGACCACAGTTGACTGGTACTGATGTGATATGATCATAATCGTTGTTCTGTATCCAGGTTAACTGCTTTAGTAATCTACCTCCATTCTACTAACACTCAATTAAAATGGCCAGTCATCAACATTTTCTTAAAGTTGTATGCCTAAATGTGTGACAGTTCTTATAAAGCTTGTTAACATCAATGACTACCCAAGGTAATCAAAATTATTATCAACAAATTATACCCTTGTCTGTGGCACAAATACTGCTAGGGGCATTAACTTAATTTTAACAATAACCTCACTGCAGGTAACATTACACAGATTAGCGTCACTACACATAGTTTTATCATATAGTTATGTAAGCAGACACATAATACATCTTGAAGAATTTTTTTAAGTTTCAAACAAGTTTAATCAGGTACGTCAGATGAAATTGGTCAGACTGGATTGCTTCTAAGTGATAAATGCGACATGTAATATGGTAAACTCCCAGGAGGTAAATGAGGGACAGGTATATTGAAATGTTCACAATCGAATGAGTAACAGATTTGTACACCACAGTTAGCTAGTCCTATATGTAATGCTCAAGATATCACCATCTACATAACTTGGACACAGCAAACTGTGAATACCATGGTGGCGTACCAGACATCCATCTGGGTTTTATTTGCTTCATTGATATTTTAAAACCTTGGGCCACAAGTTTGTTCATTCCACCTTGCTCTAGTTCACTTCCATGACGAATATTAATATACAAATGTTGACCTATCACGGGGTACCCGGTACTAATTTGACCAGATAGGGAAACTAAGGTAATGGAGCAGGACCAAAACTGCATCATAGCCCAGCTGACCATTAAATATTAGCTTAATCTGATTAACTTATTCCACATAAACCGCTAACAGCAATAAGACTGTTTTTAGACAATCTCAAGTGATATACAAAGACACAAAGCTGATGATATTACTGCAGAAACAGTCTGGTTCTCAGTGTTTACTGTTTACATGTGGGTGAATGGGGTCCACCTGTGGCTGCTTGTGTTATTCCAAGGCCATGTAGACTGACCAGCACTGACCAATTGGGTCTGGCGCTGACCTACAAATTTATAACCCTGTGAGTGGCTGCCAAAGTCAACAGACTGCTGGATATAATGAATGCCAATGCCTTCACTGTTTCCAAAGACTGGTCTCAATCCTGGATGGACTTAATGACTTCCTGCCGATTCAAAGCTGAATACACTAGAAGTTGGAACTTGTGAGGTTTTGTCAAAACAAAAGTTAGAAATTACACGTTTACAAATTAAATCTGATAAATATAAAGCACTAGCCACTCCAGTGAGTTCACAGGAGCACTCGTCATACATGTACAACCAGTACCAGATCTGTTTATCCCAACACCTATTTAACTACCCCAGAAAGCCTTGAGGATGCCAAAATTACTGCACAAAATGTATCCATTCATATATATCCACCGCTGTCAACATCGCCAGTATTTGTATATGCAAACCAGTACCAACTGTACACAATATGGAAGCGGATTCCGACTCCAAATGGCTCAGTCTCACCTTAAATAGTAACTTCAATACAACACAAACCTGACCACACATGGCATTTTGGCAGAGCTACCACAAGGGTGTCAAAAATCTCCACAAACCTGTGATAAACCTCCCACAGACAGCTGTACTGACACCGTATATGAATGAGTCTCATATCAGTAACACCCAGTGTTCCTAATCTCACCGGAAACAGTCTTGCAGAAATCTGAGTCTAACAGCATATTTCAGTAACGTGCCAGTCATCAGGCTAACACAAAGGAATCACAAACACACTAGTTTTATAGTTCTCTTACCTGATAAACCCAACCATCCAGCATTTGAAGATTTAGCGAATGTCATCGCCCACACCTCTGATCACCCTGTCTGAGTGCCCCGCCCTGCCCTAACTGCCTGGCCTGGCACCAGGTGCTCCAGTAGAGCAGAACACAAACTTTTTCATACAGCTACCCTCTATTCACAAGACGCGATTAGTCACGGCAAATTATCTTAATGTATGTCACCAAAGCTTTGGACAAGGTTGTGCTGTTCTGTGGCAAAGACCGTGCAAGTACGGCCATTCAGGCATACACATAATGTTCACCTATGGAACAGTTTCACATTAGGGTTTACCAGGAAAAAAACAGACCGCAATTAAATACATCTAATGGGCGTAGTGTGGTTGCGGTTCTGTGTAAACATTAAATTCACTCACTTCACGCTGACATCGTTTTAACAAACATGACGCATGGTAACATCAAACTGAACACAAAACCTGCGAACCATGCCACACCGAGTGCCCAGTGCTATAAATTATTTTAACGACAATGGCATAACCGTGTTGGCATGGCAGTGTGTCATAAATATTTTCTGTGCCGCGGCACGGCACACAGGGCAAAAACCAACAACAACCATCTACCTGTCTGTCTCAAGTTCACTGACAACTCCGAGTCAGTCATTCTCAGTACTGTCGCTCCATTTCTCTAATCAGAACAACACATCTTTATTCACTTTAAACTGTCCTCAGCTACCTGACATCCTACGCCACAGATGTCATGAGAAGAAGTGTCACTGACAGATGACATTCTATTTATTTCACGATGACTGCCGTCGCCACTGTGCTCTCAAGTTTAAGTGTTTGTATTTTAAATATGTGCTGTGAGAACGCCATTGGAGTGTAACGCGAGTCGGACGTGTCAACAGCGATCTGGACCATGTTGTGGTGACTAAATAGACCAGCCAAGTGCCTCAGGTGCACCAACAACAAAGCCAGGATGGCACCATTATATATGTCACTATCTAACTGTCAAACACTACCGTCTGTGAAACACCACCTGCATATTACATGAGTACCTCACAACCCATGTCAAAATTCAAAGCTCTGCCAATAATTGCCCATAATCAGGACACTGCATTCAAATTACGTAAGGAAGTAAATGCTAGGAGCAACTGTCCGAGTAGCACTTTAGGCACAGGAAAACATAACCTTATGCAGATGATGTCATAGATCTGTTAATGTATCTGCTTCAGTGGAATAGTCTTCCTTCATACGCTGGCTGCTTCCACGATTCAGTTTTATTTTGCAATGGAAAACAATGTGTACCTTTGTGATTTCTAAGCAAAGAAAAACAGCTGAACATCAGAACACTTTATGTACATTACGACTGTGCCCTTGGGTCGTGTGTCACCTGGAGTTGACACACTGTGTCAGTTGTCACACTGCCACAGGTGGTGTGTGTCACAAACGCGGTGAAAGGCGTTAGACCTTGATTATTACAATGAACAAAACGCTATAACTTTTCACTTCAACTAAAACAACATTAATTTTATAGTGGAAAATCACTATGAATGGAGACTTTATAGAGCTAAACAAACTTTAATGATGATGAGCAAGAATCAAATATGACACTTTACATGTCAAGCAAATTATATTCATCACATTATTCCTTACTTCTGATGAAGACACATTTCTTCAATAATGAAATGTTTTTTTCATGGAGGTTAATGACTAGCCTGTGACACGTGTTGCATCCATTACTCAACATGGTCTCGCATCCACAGCAATCTTAACATTCTACTCTTATTTACTATTTTAAACACCCAATATCGCCATTTGACTGAATATAAAATGTCTCAAACATTTCAGAATAACATCAATAATGCATCCATGAGTCACTATTTACCTGCAGTGAGTGTAGACTTCATAGAGAGAGACTGCTTGCTGGACAGTGTCCAGTAGGAATTATCTGCTCTGTACTTGAATGGCCAGAGTGTCTGGCCTATCAGTCTGTGTGATCAGGAAGCAGCTGGTAGTGAAGGGTTCCCATTAACATTTTACTTGTTCCCTCACACCTTTGACATTACGCCTTTCAAGTCGAATCCAGGGCTACATTTCCAGACTATCCAGAAGATGTCTGTACTATGAAGTTAAAAAGAATCTGTTTATCAAATACCATGCATATCATATTTCCAAGTGTGAAAAATTTCAAGGAAAAACATTTTAAAAACATCATGAATATCACATTTCCCGGATATTCAAAATTGGCATGGTTAAAAATAAGCATTTTTTAATATTTAATTTGCACCATTTAATCTATTTGCGTGCATGCATTAAGACCTGGTTACCTTCTTATACTAAGCAAATGTCACAGCCTGTCACCAGACAGTGACAGGCATCATTTGCTTCACATAACAACACAGAGCACAGACATTAAATTCACATTTGTCATCGACCCATGCATGAGACAAGCTAGTCTGAGCCACAGTCTGAGCCAGCTTGCAGAGCTCTCTCTCTCTCACAGAGGCCATAAAGCAGCAGTGGACAAGACAATGGCACTAACGAGCCATGGTTTCTTGGTTGACCACTCTCTACAGCTGAGGCTGGTCATTAACAAACTACTGCCCCCCATAAATATTCCATCCTCTTCATCATATCGACATTTAGTTTGCACTGAACATGTTCACTATGTTCAAAGCCAGACGTTCATTCAAGAACTGTGCACACACACTTTCGCCACACTTGCAAGAGTAAAACCAATGTGGAGAAACAGCAACATCAGGTCTTGAAAAGAAGACTAATGTATATGTATATCGATCTTTCCATACATGACCATGACAGCAAAACTAAAAGAATATACATTTTAAAGATGAAATATTTCCAAAACATCCAGCATGTCCGATACTCAGATCATGTCGCCGATGAGGGATGAAAAACTAAACATCAAACAAAATGAAGCGATCCATCAGAAGATGCAGACTGACATAGCATGCACAAAAACTGGACATGTCAGAAGACCTGACTGGCCTTGCAAAACATCCTCGAAGGCCAAGAGGAAAGGAGAAGAAGATAGAAAAAGAACTGGCAAGACAGCATCAAACAGACCTTGGCTTCTTTGAATCACAAATGGAAGCAAAAGACTAGCAGAGGTGGAGACAGATTGTGTGATTATCATCAGAGGTCCCCAACGACCACACACGGTTACAGGACAGGTGAAGTGAGATGTACATTGTTCAGAGGTAAAACCTATGGAGAAAAGAAAACTGGCCATTCAACATGACATTATGGACAACGATAAAATGTGTCTGAGAGAGTAGAAAGGATGCAGTGAAGACATTTTATCACTTGTAAACAAGCTGTGCTGTCTTTCGTGTGTAAAAAGACAGCCTACAATGAATGGGTAGTTGTCCACGTGTCAACACCAGCTGTCAACCTCCAGAGATCTGTGAAGATAGCCCAAAAACCAATCACAACAATGGAGTGTGTTTGTGTGGGGGGTGGGGTGGTATGGAGCTTAGAAGGGTAGTTAGGTGTATAGTAGCTAGGGTACCCGGTAGTTACGACACTGAACCAGCCTTGTTAGTCTAGAACTAAAGTCTAGTTTCTGTTTACCAGGACAGTATGGCCCTACCAGTAGTAATAGAACCTCTATCTAAAATCTCCCACTGACATCAATATACAATTAGAACTCTGTGCCAAGTTGCCAACTATCAAAGTGGAAACTGACAATTTCTAGAACTTCAGAAACAGCCAAGAAATTACTCGGCCACAGATGGTTTATTTCTGTCAATATGTCCACGGTCTAGAAGTCACGCACTGGGTGTACTGGGGTAGGGTATCTCATGCACTGGGGCAGTGTATCAAAGACTTGAGTTCAGACATTGAACAGTGATGACAGACACAAGACACTAATACATGTTACTACAAACTAAATTACTAATGCTGTCCCAAGTATCTATAACTGTCCATAGCCCAGACTGACAAGACATAAGAGAATAACAACTCTATCTTGGGACATAAGATGGCTTTAGTTGAGGAGGGTGAGTACATTCATGATAATAGTAATAATAAAGCACAAAGATCAAAGAAAGAAAGGCAAATATAACAATTCATGGCAGCCCTCTGAGTTTGTTCAGCAACAAACGTGAACACTGTTAGTGGTACAAAAGAAGCCAGGCCCCTGAGAACTAAATGTGGACAGTGAAGATTAGCGCATGCCTCAGCTCTGAATCACTGTCCAAATAATCCAGGAAATGGAAGCACAGGAAACCACCACAGTGTAGGGAATGACTACTGATGAATCTAGAGACAGCAGACCTGATGTCGGAAGACGTTTTTTTCCAGAGCCGCCAACCAATTTACCACAGGACTCCAGTGGCAGGATCACTTTCTCTTGGATGCACCCATTCATGCAGTAGGTAGTCAGCAAATTACTACTTCCAAACATTGGTCTTTCTTCTATTTCTACCCCCATGTCCTCCCAGGCACTCTTGAAACTACACAGCACAGGCACAGGGCTAATGGGGTATGAAAGAGATTACCCAAGTTCTAAAATGGGTACAAGAGTTTAGAAAACTGAATACGTGACAGAGATGGAGTGATATTACATTACTTTTGCTATTAATGTGTTTCATGAGCTTTGTAAACAAATATATCCAACAACCTTTGCGGTATATGAAAAACCAATCAACTTCCGTGTGTGGGAAATTCGTGAAAACTACACCTCACATTTTCTGAGAAAAAAACACTGCACTGAAGCCTATAAAACATACAATGTTTCATCAAAAATCAATCAACTGACCTTTTACGGGGAATTTGAGACCACTACACATCTGGGTTTTCTGAAAAACCTATCAAGACACTGTTTTCAGTCAAGGTTGATTTGAAAATGTTGGTGCATTTGCAAAATAGCCACATATCAGCACAAATGTGTAGGGATTGATGAAAGCATTTACTGCAGCTCGGTTACAAGGCAAACACTGAAATGTACAGCTTTTATTAAAACAGAAACGTATCTTTGTGTACAGGGTGAACATCTCACTGCTAATAGTGGTACCAATGGAGTATAATGATACTGATCTATAAACCAGGGAGACTGCTGACAGCCTGACAGTGAGACTGCTGACAGGATGGCTGACTGTAAACCAGAGGGTACATGTTGACTAGATAATTGCTGACATGTGACTGCTGACACCTGACAAATGCACACAATAGTCAGGACTGTTGACCAACAGTCACTATAAACCACTCCAGCTTGTACAAGTCAAATAAATACAACATTCCTGCACCAGAGACTTTCAGGTGATGGCCAGACTTGCTTGGCTGACAAATGAAGTAGCCCAGAATGGCCACAGAAAAGGCACAAACTGACCATTAAAAACTCCCCACTGATCACAATAAAGAAGTACAGATTAACCAGTGGTGGAGTCAAAAATGACCACTAAAGAGGTGCAGATTGGCTATTGAAAGGCAGACTGAACACAGACATGGCAGACAGACTACTGAAGAAGCACAGATTGACCACTGAAGAGGCATAGGCTGACCACTGAAGTATCCACCAGCTCGGACTCCACCCAGACACCACTGGACACAAGCTAGACCTGCTGGACACAATACAGTCCCAATCAATGCCATTCCCTTCTAGGCATGATTCAATCAATAAATGGATCACAACCTTCCTACACATTACATGATTTAATCAGACTTCACAGAGGCCCTATCAAATTTGTCACATAAATGTACATCTGCCATGCCAAGCTAGTATACTACATTGTAATGTGCCAGCATGCCTGCTATGACTCAGACATGGTGTCTACGTTTATGAGCATAAAGAGTGGACTTTACGACAGACTTGGTAACAACACAGGGAGTCCGAGAGAGACAATGACACTTGACCTTGTAGTTGTACATGTGACCAGACTCTCTGTCTTCACCTGCGACTACGACAAACAATCAGGCTATTTCCAACTACGACAAAGTGGCCATTCTTTGTCGAGTTGTAAATACATGCCAGACACATGCACTATGTCATGTCTTGTCTGTCTCTTGAAAGAATGTTATCTCTGCATTGACAGACAGAAATACACTGGATATAATCTTCAGAGTGGTACAAATAAATCTCACTGCATTGTCAATGACATAATTTTTAGCCAAATAAAAAAGATATCTTGGTGGTTTGTACAGGTATACTTTCAGGGGTGGTACTCACAGTGGTAGGAAACATTTGGAAATATCCTCTGGTGAGTTGCTGAATTACCCCCCCCCCCCCAACAAGCAAAACTATTCCATATGGCTATACCAGATCAATGTTGTTACAGAGACCAAGACTGCTTAATTAACTCTGTTAATTACAGATTAAATGCAGGTAAGTAGTGACCCACAAATCTAAAGTAAACGTCATTAGATGAGTCACATGAGTCACACTGGCAAAGAGAAACAGGACCTAAGTTCTTGCAGACATACTGACAAATTCCAGCTGATGCTTTGTATAATGTTCGGGGCAGTGGCCCAGTGCATGGTTAATGCCAGCAATTTAAAACAGGGCTTAGCCCAGAAAATGTCATAGACCAGCTGTGTCCTCATGATTCTGAGGAAAAAGCATTCAGTTCCCTGATATCATTTATGTTGTTTAGTTTCAATTTTGATGCTTATGTTTAGTATTCCATCTAGTGGATAGTGGGAATGCAGACGTACTTTAGCATGGAGTATACCAGCTACTGTTGTTACTGTGAAGATAGATAGTTACCTGTCAAAGTGCACATGTACAGTGGCACTTAGATTCTGTGTACATAAGAGTGGCTCAATGAGATGTGACAACAAATATTGACACACATTTAATAACAACGGACGTCTGTGCAATCAATTTAAAAACTATTTTATCAGGTTTTCCTCTCTGTAAAAATATCCTTCACTGTAGGCAAACCTCAATCAATATATTGCAAATGGATTTCTACTGTTCCACACATATCTTGTGCAGAACACAGGACTGCTGTGAGATGACAAGCTGCTAGCTGCCTCCTGAGCCAAGTCATGTATAACAAAATGAATGATTTCTTTGTAAGAAACAAATACCATTTGGTCAGTTGTTCCACCAGCAGGGAACTGCTCTCATAAACAAAGTGTCAGGAAAGCCAAACCTTATCAGTGTTTAATTAGAAACGTGGACAGAAACCAGTAATACAGGCATGCCAGTCTGATATTATTGCTAGGCGCCCCATCACTGGGGCTTCCCCTGTTATAGCACTGCATAAAGGGAAACATTAATAGAGGGTCTATTTATATCTAATGGTTCTAGTAAGGAGCAGGCCCCATAAAACAGCTGTTTTACCCACAGCAGTGGCCCCATATGACCAGTTAGGTGCAACAGTGCAAAGCCTAGAAACATCAACAAATCAGTGATGACTTCTGGCAATTACAAGTCACCTGCTGAGACTGGGGTCCTGGCTGTGTTTACCCCAGTGTCTACAGAGACAGTGTCGTGATTAAGATGTCACACAGCTCGTAAAACTACCACATTTTCATAGTTTTAAGTGATATGCAGTTTAATAGAGAATACATTATGCTTGTTAAAAGTACTTCAGTGTGTCAAACGAGTGACATTAATGTTACATGGGACAACTTTACAGTGACAGTTTCAATGGCATTATATCACAAAGACAAAGTCAACTCATAATTTTTTCCTGAAAAATGACTACCGGTAGGTTCAGTAAAACATAATTTTGTAATAAAACAAAACCTGCTTTTTAAACTTAGCTATATCATCACAATTTATACAAGCTGACATGAAGCAAACAAAACAAATAAAATTGTCGATGAACGGTTTCAAGCATATTTCACTAATGACATGTCAAGCCACTTCCAAAATTATTTCACCAGTTGTGACACCCAAGTATTTATGTCACCAAGCACACCTAAAGGTTGTCAGTTTACATTTCCAATCACTTCAAACCTTCCTTCAACCCAGGCAATGTGATATTCTGGGTTTGGGAGTCCCCTCTGTGGTTCCCCTCTCTGCCATGTACACCTGGTGAACTAGTGTCGGGTATAGATGGATGGTGGGATGTCTGCACCAGAATAACTGCACCAACCAACATATCATGCCCAGCTGTGGTAGGTAGTTAGGTACTGGTAACACATCTCAGCTGGAATGCCATATCAACCTGCCTTATTACGTCCATTTCCCAGGTAATAAATCTTCTGGACTGACCACACATGGTGGTGTCTGGCCATCTGCTCCAGTGTCCAGCTGTGCATTGCACTGGACACCCTACCCTGGCCATCTGCCCAATGGCTGGTAACTGTCTCTCCCAGAAATGCCTAATAAACGGGATAACACAGAGGATAACTCAGACATAATTGGGCTGTATGTATGCAGTGCCATGCACGGCCCGTGCATTCATATACACTGAAACATAAACGTGAACTTACACAAGATGTGTGCTACTCTAATGTCTATCACATTTACTGTCAACATGGTTGGCATCAGGGCCATAAACCCATACTTACTGGATACTCCATCTATGCAACCATGTCAAGACTCATGAATACGAGCCAGGCTGGTCCTGGACTATTACTGACTCTATGACACAAATAAAACACAACTCTCTCCCGTGAGATGAAAAATAACAAAACAGCCAGGGAAATGACGTCAGTTTCCAGACTGCCTATAATAATTCACCTGCTAAGTCGGGTATATCTCATTTAGACCTGGGGAAAGTATACTCCCTTACATCACATACATATACCAGTCTACCACTAAGACAGACATCTTTTGATTATTATGGAATCTTACTTCTTTGATACACTTCTTTTCGTCATGATAAGATACAATACCACTGTCACTCTCCCCTTGTGCCTGGTCATTTCTACCAAATCTAAGAGCTAGATTTAGCATAATGATAAAATGATCCATGTTCAAAATATGCAATTGTGATGTTAACTCATTTTTTGTAAATGTCATTTGCACAATGGTGATAATTCTACCTCACACACATCATAAAGGAGACTCCTTCACCCATTAAATACCATCTAATCTAAATCTAAGAGACAGAACTGACCACATTAATGTCCACTCAGACTGGACTGGTGCACTTGGGGGTTCCAAGACTCAATATGATATACCTACTGGGAGTGCATTATGATCAATCTACCAGGACTGCAGACATTTCTATGGGGGCATACATTGCATGTGATACCACATTGCTTTCAAGAGCAATTATCATGTGCAATACATCATCATTACCCCAGCAGGTGGGATTCAAATGAAGGGTATATATGCATATCCATATTTTATATGAATGAAGAATGAGAGCAAGAGATGGAGAGTGGAGATTTATAGGAGTGGAGAATGTAGATCACAAATAGTAACATGACATTTAATGTGGACGAGTAGCTCAGGCTGTCAGCCAGCATTGCCCAGGACTACGGGGAACGGAGAATGGCAACACATCTAGAGTCTAGTGTGTGTGTGTGTGTGTGTGTGTGTGTGTGTGTGTGTGTGTGTGTGTGTGTGTGTGTGTGTGTGTGTGTGTGTGTGTGTGTGTGTGTGTGTGTGTGTGTGTGTGTGTGTGTGTGTGTGTGTGTTTGTGTGCGTACATATGTGCGTATGTGCATCCGCATGAATATGACAGTGTCTCTGCACATGGTATATGAGAATATAAAGTTCTGCAATTTATAGGTTACTAAATACTCCATTAAAAACATCAATATCAAATTCAATATTTTTATATAAATGTTAATTATGTTACATGGAACAGATATATACTTGGGGTGCAGTGGCACAGTGGCTGGAGTATCAGACCATCAATGGAGAGAATCTGGATTTGAATCCTGTGTTGTCAAACCTTGGGACATCCCTTCATTCTACCTTGCTCCAATTCACTTTCACAGCTCTATGAATGAATACCTGGCTATTGAAAAGTATGGCTATTTGTGTGTTAATTATCTTTTTGTCACATTAATTGCAGCATGGCTAAATCCTTGATAAAGAAGTCAAAATGATGTTTGAAAGAACAGGTCTGTAAGTAAGGGGTAAAAGTACTGAGGTGCAATCCCGAGGACTGGATTTTTTTAATCAAAACTTACCAATGTCAAATGGTGTCAGTGTCAAATGGTGTCAACCAAAGCTAGCAGTGTCAAGTGGCTCAGTTGTGTTGATACATACTTAGAAGTTCATAAACACAATTCAGCTGTCAGTGAGCCATGTGCAAAAAGAGTATTTTCTTGTTACTGCTCTGCTGGGACTGGAACTTTTTCTAATGTAAACACACGGCCTGGTTGAGTAGTCTATCAGTCGCCACGGTTCAGTGCTGGCATGCAGGGGTTTAACAGAGGAACAGAACCCGCACTGTTTCCAACTTAACCACCATTCTTTACTCACTCAAGATAGAAACCACATGTCCTATCTGTAAACACATAGTGAAAACATTTAATCTATTCTTTTGTTGTTATTGTTATTACCTTACATAACATGTTAAAAGCACTGCATACGTGTAGGCCCTATAGTAAATTCCTTTTATTATGAAATATTTATTATGTTCCGTGTATAACACTACATCTATAAGAATGACTTATTTGTTGGTCAGTTGGTTATCTGACCGTTGACCATCTGACCAATACCACCTAGTGACATGGGTTTGAACCATGACCCTTGACACTGGTGTCAATCTCTACATCAACCCCATGCCCTTGACATCTCATCTGAATCTCAAATCAGAGTTACCAACACCAGCCCAGGGCTTGTTTGACTAAGTTCTCACGATCTTGGTAGGACTGGTAGGACTGGTAGCCCCGGGCGATGCATGTTTTACAGTCACCAGTACGACCCGATTCAACACATAAAATCAGTTGTTCTTTTTATAAATCACTGAGTCTTCCCATGGTCCATTAAGCAATTAGACAGCACACAATGTGGCAATGTTGAACCATATATCCAAACTAACTGCCTTCCCATTCAATTTACACGAAACAAACAAATTTAATATAAATTACACACGTCATGGCATCCTGTGACAACAAGTTGCTAACTCCCTGTGTATGCCTCATAAAAATAAGCTCTAGTGTGCTTATTACCAAACCCAGCAGTTTTTTATATAAAATAATATTAACAAATAAAAAGGCATTTTCAATCCACATCAATGATTGTTCATACACATCAGCAATAATGACAATACAATCCATATCTCTTGCCTACTAATTACAACTTTACCTTTTTTCAACTAATTACACTGTAGTTTGTTAATAAACAATAACATATCTACCCTCTTATCATTTGCCAAATTGTGACATCAGAAAGTAAAACTGTGTCCTCAACACATCCATTATGTCTCAATTCAAAGAAAGGTACATACAATTTTGTAGCTTGTAAAATGTATCTATGGCCTGAATCCTTCATTTGGTTGGAAAAGCAATGCTACATCCAACTAGAATGAACAATGTTGCCAGTACTTATTAAAGTGAACGTAAATGATGCACAGATTCCCACAGAATCAGTAACAAAACCTACCTCCTCCAAGGCTCCTTGCAATAACCAAACTGTGGTGCTTCACGAAACCACAACCACCAAACAAATGTGACAGCTATCCCTGCCAAAACATATTTGTCATTTGTCCACAAACTTGAGACATAGAGCTAGCAGTGACCTGACAAAGTAGAGGCACTAGACCTGTCAATGTCACTGGCACAACATGTCACTCGTCATAATTCATAGACTGAGCCAGAGTCAGGAGGCTGGCTGAAGTTACTCAACAAACACTGATCTCATCCAAAGAACTGGCCAAAAATGCTAATCTGCAGGGTGAGACAGATGTTGGGTATGTGTAATCAGAGCAATCAGAGGGTTTAGAATTAGATAGGGGCAGACTTGTGCCTGTAGCACCAGAGAAAACAAATAGCGTATAGACAGAGCAGAAGGTGAGAAGATTAGATAAGGCAATAATAGAAAGGTAGATTAGATCCGGCACACAAGCAGTGTGCCTGTCTGCTATCGAAATGAACCACACAAACAAACACTTGAGAATTTGCCCAGCAATGGCAAATTGGAAAGTGGTAATAAATTAAACACAAAACTCTGCCCACAATATAGCTGTAATGTAACATTTTACAAACTTACCCTTGGTTGTTGGTAATAATATTCCTGCACCCCAAAGACCACCATACGTCCAGTAAGCACTGTCCACACAGGTAACACTAACCCAAGCTGTCCCACGCACTGTCCACACAGGCGTGCTTTATTTCCATTATCTATCTTTCCATCTGTGCATCAATAAATAACGTTGCTGATGGCTACATGTTTATGCGACCACTGTCACGGTTCCATGGTTACTGGATACTGGCCAACCAGTGTGCAGAGGCAAGGTGACATCATGTTACACAACGGTCACACAATATGGGGACAGGTCCCAGGAGGGGGGGGACTGTGTTGGTAATGACAACTTGTCAATTTTAATAGTGCATCTATTATCACAATGTGTTGGGATGTATTGGAAAGCAATAACATCAGCACAGATCTCTTTACCCGCTAACTGCATTGATCAGACGTTAAGTTTCAAAATATAATAGACAATGTAGCACATAGACTAGACCACATATAAAACTACCATTAAAAGTATTGTTTATTATCAATATTACGTTAATGGATGTTCTTGTGGCAATCTGCACATGGAATGGCCAAGAGAGGAAGACCAGCAACAACATATCTAGCTAGACAGCTTGAAGGAAGATGTAGGCCTAGAGACGGAAGACCTAAAGATGGCAGTGGTAGACAGAGGGACATAGAGAAAGATAGTTGAAGCCACAAATGTTCAACCCCGATGGCCGGCATGAGGAGGAGGATTATATTAATGAAGGCTTTGTTACACTGGATGATAACCTTCTTATATAATATCAAATTCCATATACAAATTAATCTCACTACCACATATTATCACTCATGCAGGGAGTCAACGTTTACTCTCGTGTTGACAACAATAATATCATCAAGTTCTTATGTTTTTATGACACAAGTTCACCTGAGGATTATTACACCATAAAACTACTTGAAAAGATGAATTAGTATTTACGAGCACAATAATGTTGAGTGCACTACATGTATGCATATATGTTCAGTCAGTAATAGGCATTATGAACTATGAAGAAATGGCGATTCAGAGCTGTGATCACATTCATCACTTACTTAAATGTTACATATTTAGTATTAAAGGTATTGTTAGTAAAGGTAATTTATTCAATTTTTTATTTAATAAAATATATGTCTCAGTACAGTTTGTGGAATACCAATTATACCATAAGCAAACACAGCTGAAATGATATCACGTCTGCCACCATGCCACGCAAAAATACATTAATTATTAATCAAGTAATCAATTAGTATCATGGGTCGTTGTCAGTGTTTACTTTCTAAACACAATCTACCTGGTAATCATGTTGTGTTTTCCCAAACACTGGCCAAGGTGCAGACACATATACCACATTAAACAAGTATGACTTTTCTTGACTGATGTCTGCTTTTTTGTGACAGTGACAAGGAATGATGTCATTCAGGTGCTAACGCAGGATAATATTTTTTTACAAGTTATGACATTGCTATCCGTCATGTGCAGTTTTGTACACATAAAATTTACCAGTCAAAATAGTTGTGCCACAAAACAAAACCATTAACCCTCAGGCATGACAGGCCATTAAATTTTTAGACACTGGTGCCAATGGAAAATAAACACTGGTGTGGCCACAATTTTGCACCTATACACAACTCACAAGATGTCTGGGTGTCAAACAGAGGATGTGTTGCCTTATTAAATTGTCAGGTGATCTCTATCTTCACATAACGCTTACAATATGGAGAACACAGACCAGTGTTTTATCAAGCAGAAAGAACAGAAGAGTTGCAGTGTCAGTGCCACAAGCTAGGGAAGCAACCCATCCTCATTAAGGGTCATCAATCAAGCCCCAGACCACAATACCTAACCCTAATGATATGATAAATAGTCAACTGTCAGGGTAACTAACTACTGGTTCCTTTCACCCTTCCAAAGTAAATCTACACAGTAAAGCACCAATGTGGGAGTGGTCAGTGATGGACAATGTCCATCACTGGCCAACATGATCAAAGAGACATGGCACATTATCACCCTCTACACAAGGCAGAAGTGGTGCTTAGTGGACCAAACAGCAGATTGTTAAACCTTCAAACCTATTAAGAAATATCTTAAGTTGGTAATGCACTGTCTTGCATGGGAAGCCAAATGTCTTATCAGTGTTGATAGCACTAGCTTATCAGTGATGACATCCCTTCCTCCATAAATCCCAGAGTGATACTGTTTTGACAGGCCCTCCACACTACATCCTGGGAAGGCTGACTACTTAACCAAAGTAGTAGTGTGCTCTGCATGCCACACCACACACTTGGTGGTAAAACCTCATTTCTTACACTAAGCTAACAGGGATGTTTACAAAAGACCAACTAAGTTCCATTATTCTGTACTTCTGAGTGATCGCTGTGTGAATGGGGTTCTTTGTCGACCTTTCATGAGTGTTAGCTCACTAAACAAAACACTTAGCTTCCTTTGTAGGTGAAGCATCATTAGAATATGTGTACACATTTAGTGTCAATGAAACACAAGTCCCCACCTGTACCACCTAAGGTGTGATTGTGGTGACAGAGACAGAGAATTGTCACATGTCAACTTGTCTGTCTATGTCAATGTTGACAGTGTCACTGTGCGTCTTTTCAATTTGATGGTGTCAATTTCACTTAAAATAAGGGTTGACAATATCCTATTTTGGTGCTAATGTTTAGTACTCACAACGTCAAGTACATATGTACATGACACTACATGTATTCTACTGGCACTACGAGGCAAGTGGTAGTCTACGCCAGCTTGTCCAACCAACCACGTTTTAGGTGCATTGGGCAGTCGGGCAACCTTCAATATCAAGCCCTGCCTGCCTTGTCCATATTTCAGGCACTAACTGTCCACAACACTGACAACTGGTGTCATTGTGTTGTCTCTGTTACTGGCAATGTCACTATGTATAATGAATATAATGCGGTCAGTGTCACTGCTGACAATGTCACTATGTACCATGATTATGTTGCGGACCGTCAGCACCAGTGCTGACAGTGTCACCATGTACCACGATCATGTTGCTGATGCCAGTGTCTGAGCTGAAGGTGTCACTGTGTGTTGCTGACAGTCACTGCTGAGTATCTTTGATTAAACTGTGTAACACCAGTCAGACTGGTGCAATATCTCCCCTGGGAACAATTCAACCTGCATCTGCCAGGAGCAGGTTCATGACAAATTACATGTTTCTATCAACCCCCTGGAGAGCAACCCCACAGGTAATAACAGTACCTGCAGACTGGCACCTGAAAGACTTCAAACACTAGGCACACATAGACAATATCACATTTCTTGTATCAGCCAGTCATGGGGTAACCACATTTGACATGCTATCTTTCCCCATTGTGTCCGTTTGAAACCAAGTTGGAATCTCAACAGAGATAATACTATTATAAAGTAATTTTAGCAAGAACTATGTAAGTACTGTTATTGTGGTCTGCTGATCTCTACTGCCCTGATAAGGGGGTATTTTAGATTATTGTTACTGAACAGAATGTTTGATTGACTGGAAGAATGCTTAGAAGGTGCTTCATTTTGCAAAACATTCATCTATGTTTTACTGAGGCAAGATCAGCAAGATTTGCAACAACAGCAGAAATATGATCATAATGATGTAAATGTGAAATACAGACTTACGCAGTCAAGTCTTTTTTATCTGTACACTTTGGTACTCAGGGTTTTCAGTTGGATAAATGAAACGTGTGGACCAATGAGACACCTTATTATACATGGCACCCAGACAAAATGTGCGGATTGTGAAACTACCGGCTTATTGAAAATGGATGAACAAGACATGACTGTATGTGCAAAATGCATTTTTTAAATGTCTTAACGGTTTTATAACATGAATCCTCAATATTGGAATCTTTTATGAACATAACTGGATTGTCTGCCAATGGCATCGATGGATGTGCATAATTTAAAACATTAGCGTATGCAAATATTATACCTTCATGCTAAGCCAGCCCAGTCTGCTTTGTAGGTCTCATACACTGAATTCACATTATTACAAATAATAATATTAAAGTCATTGACACGAGAAATGTAAAACTAATAAACATGAAGAATAAAATTACTGTTCAATGTTCTTCTAAAATTCTAACAGGAATACTTATTAAAGCTATGCCTATGGCTTATGCTATGCGGGAAACATTTTATGTAGCTACATACAATCATAAAACAACGATACATCACACAATTGAAGAGCAACCGTTTCAAACATATCACAACAGGGGATCGTTATCGTGGACAGGCAGGTGCAACACTATACGTGTCGCGATTTACTACATCAGATAAAAGGCTATCTACGAAAACGCCGAGGAACTTAGATAAAGCCGACTTCCATGCATTATTCGCACAGGAAACCGCGAAAAGCTTAAAATACAAGCAACGCGCGACTACGCCGCATATCAACACAGACAGATGTCTGCAGACAAAGGAATTAATTACAATAAAAAGACCCCGTCGTTTTTCGGAAGTTCCTACTCACGGACTGTCACGGTTCTCGAATCCAACGCTTTGATCGTCTGCGATAAATCCGAGACGCGCCCAGATAACTTGCCCGTGCGCTGGGACACCGCCTGACATTCGTCCGTCAACTCGGCACAGATGTCGTCTGCCTGCTTAGCCAGATTAGACAACTGCCGCAGTGCAGTGACCAGCGCCCGGTTAGCGAATGCGTTAATGGTCAGTTCTCGGTCGATGACCACACGCGGGGTTTCCCCTGTCAGCGTGTCCGCCCGGCTTGAGCCTGGGCTTGCCGCACGTACTCGAGTCGGTTCAACTACACGCTTGGCAAAAGGCATCGTCGTTTTACCGCCATTGCGCTGTTGCATTCGTCGAAAGTTGAGCAGGTAATCCGAAATTGGAAAATTCGCGCGACATTATCGGTACTATGCTGTCCACGACTCAACAGGCGCCATTGCCGAGAGCGGAGTCTTGCGGCCACGAATGCTCTCATGCGGTAAAGCCGACTCACCCCCGCGCGCGCTGTTGTGGCGGCTACAGGCGTTTGCAAAAGTACTGGTCTTCGATCTTTTTTCAGTCGTATGCACTATGGGTGTGGTATAGGCGGCAAGATGGACAGATCAGAACGTTTTTTAATTTATATGTCATATTACACGCACGCACGCCCGACTACCATCGTGTGTGTGTGTGTGTGTGTGTGTGTGTGTGTGTGTGTGTGTGTGTGTGTGTGTGTGTGTGTGTGTGTGTGTGTGTGTGTGTGTGTGTGTGTGTGTGTGTGTGTGTGTGTGTGTCTCTCTCTCTCTGATCTATGGACTCGGTCTGTGTCTATGTTTGTCTGTCTGCCTGCCTCCCATGCCTGCTTGCCGGCGGTTCTGGCAACTACCAGTATGTTACTGTTTTCACCACCATCTTGGCGACAAGAGTTATAGCAACGCACTATAGACGTTGAGCGAAGATGCTGAACTTGCAACGGTCGAGATACTGTCGTACGTCAAGAATGCTTCAAGCGGACCGGAACATTTTGGTCAAATATAAACCAGACACACACCCAGACGGTCATTTAATGTGTAGTTACAGCTGATATGCACATACCGTTCATGCATGTGCATGCTTTAGCAGGCGAATGACTTCATATTTCGGTGGGAGATTGCTACATTAACAGAACAGCTTCGTCACGGTTTCTTTACGCTGGCCTCGCCTACCTGCGGCAAGAGCCAATCAGATAAAACGCGGAAGCACAAAAGAATGCGGTTGCCATTTCCTTTGAACTCCACGTAGCGGGGAGGGCGCACTCTTGTAATATTTGTGTTGGTATGATACATTTATGTCTCAAAATAATGAATGTAATAACAAACTCTTACATTTACAATACCAAAGTGTTTTTTTACTAGATCTTCATAGTCGAATGTAAAAAGTTTATAATAACGGTACACTTGATATGCAATCATTTGTTGATAACCCAACCAATGAAGACCTTTTAATGCAAATATCATGTAACAAATGCTTCTCTAGCAAACAATTAAAATGCATAAATTCAGAAACACAAAATTGGCAATAAAAATGGAATATCTGCTTATTAATTACTACAGCTCCATTCAATAAAATGCCACCAATTATTATTGTAATAATTTTATTACTCTTCAATATATACAAGTGTCAAATAAAAACATTGTGCAATAGTGAAAGTGACAATTACACAAACTTTAAGCCTTGAGACGTCCAATTATACATGTATAGATTCTCTACAATTCTAGTATGCATAGAAAACACTGTCTATCACTCCTTATGGGAGTCTCAAGCCTTGCAGCATCTTGTACCACACTGTGTAGCTAGTACCCAACCTGTCACACCTGGTGACATTCTTAAGGGGAGGGAGGCTGTGTTCTGCTTGAAGAAGTCGTCCAGGGTGCTCATTATAAGCAGGAAGTTAACTGAAATGGTTATGTTGAATGTAAAAACATCACGACCGACCACGCTGAACATCGACCAGAGAGCATTTCAGTTAAACCAACTCACATCAATTATATTTGTTTGTAATGTTTTGTTTATATTTTGTGGAATAAATATTTAAATTGCAAACTGCCAGGTATATGTTCACAAATTTATAAACATAAAAACTGAGCAACTCTCTTTAATTCATCTTGCTTTTCATATGTGATTTTCTTCATTTTTTTCGGTCCTGGCAGGGGATGGGTTAGGGGTATCAGGAAATGGAAGGTTTGTCCCCAAACTGTTGGGAGATGAGAGGTTGGCCACAAAACTATTGGTGGGCAATGGGAAGTTGGCCCCAAAACAACTGTAAGATGAGAAAACAGGTTAATCCCAAACTATTGTGAAACTGGATAAAAACTGGTGGGAGATTAGAGGTTGGCCCAAAAACAGTTGGGAGATGAAAGGTTGGCCCCAAAAACAACTGAGATGGGAGGTTGGCATAAAAACAGGTGGGAGGTTTGTTCCAAAACTGTTGGGAGGTGGGAGGTAGTGACCCATGTTACCTACAGAGTGTTTCGCCACGGTGTCCTGTTCGGTGTCCTGTTATGATGTCACTTTGTTCTGTCACCACCATCAATACATGATCTTGTAATGTTGACAATCTGTCATCAGTGTAGCTCTAAGTTGGCATCTAACCATGATTATATTTGTCACCTCTGAGTCAAACAACCATCAACAAGAGTTACCACAAACTAACAAACTCTTCACAAACTTTTTACTCTTGTAATCAGAACTATTTGGTAATCAGGTAGGTATCTAAATGACGTGTACCCTATATCTCATAACACTAGTCTTACATACAGTCACAGCTGAACTGAAGAAAAGGATTACAATAAAGGTGTTTTCAGGTCTGGAATCTAGCAAATGTCCACATTTTCACAGGCAAAATGTTGCCAAAATATTTATTTTTAATTTCAAGGTAACAATTTCATACATAAAATAATTTTTTTATTTACAATTTCAAGGAAACCGTCAAAGCAACAATTTACCATATATTTTACAGCTGTCAATTCAAATTGGTACCTTGCAACAAAAAGCTCAGGCAACACATAAAATATTAAAATGTAAAGTGTTTAAAGAATGTTTTAAATCTCAATGCACTGTATACAGAAAGCATACACTGGTAAAAGAACCTAACTTGCACAAGCTTGATTTTAAAACTTTATATTTTCATATATTAACTTTTCTAATGGCATCTTCATGTTGACTGTATAACTGAAACCATCCTGAATCTCTCCAAAGACTAACATCATTGTAATAAATAATACTCAGTTGTTTTATTTTTTACTAAATAAAACTATTTTAAAACTACATATCTTTGGCATGTGAATCTAGACTGTGTTTGACAAAGTATAGCAGTGGTTGACACACAACTGGCTGAGCCAGAGAACTGCAGTAAAATAAAAAGTTACAAACGCGCAGACATGGGATCAATTACATGTTGTAACATGATTACAACTGTAACTGACCCCAAAGACTAACATCATTGTAATAAATAATACTCAGTTGTTTTATTTTTTACTAAATAAAACTATTTTAAAACTACATATCTTTGGCATGTGAATCTAGACTGTGTTTGACAAAGTATAGCAGTGGGTGACACACAACTGGCTGAGCCAGAGAACTGCAGTAAAATAAAAAGTTACAAACGTGCAGACATGGGATCAATTACATGTTGTAACATGATTACAACTGTAATTGACCCATGTCTGCTATATGTAACAACATGTGTGTCTAGCTATCAAACAGCTGCAGGTCAAGTTTGTGTGCTATATGCAACAACATGTGTGTCTAGCTATCAAACAGCTGCAGGTCAAGTTTGTGTGCTATATGTAACAACATGTGTGTCTAGCTATCAAACAGCTGCAGGTCAAGTTTGTGTGCTATATGTAACAACATGTGTGTCTAGCTATCAAACAGCTGCAGGTCAAGTTTGTGTGCTATATGTAACAACATGTGTGTCTAGCTATCAAACAGCTGCAGGTCAAGTTTGAGTTCGACCTTTCCCGAGTCGACCTCGTGTAGTTCTAGTTGTTTCAGGATCGGACCCTTCGTCTCTCTGGTCTCCTTCAGGATGTCCTGGATCCGAATCTCTGTCCGCCCAAGGAAATCTGTCAACACACGCGTTATGGTGACAATGGTATAAATTTAGACAGTATATGTTGTAGGACACACTCAAATCAAATATTAAATTTTTTCTATATTGCATTTTCGGACATCTATTATTATTTTTTTTTTTATATATTTTTTTGGGTTTATATGCTTGATTACATTTATAAATACATAATCATGACTGAAACTGTGTATACGAACATTGTAATTGTTTGGAAACCCACCATACAAATATACCCGAATGTTTGTTTATATATTGTATGTATTTGGACATAAATATTTGTTTGTAATTTTATTTTCTTAATAATACCATCATTATGATAAAGCAACTTTGGTTGGCCATAGCCCATGTAATGACAGTCATTACTCTAGATTTAAAAAATGATTTTTCTGTTTCTTGCTCTCAAATTTTATTTAGGCTAGGTAGTCAGGTGGACACATTTTTCTTTTACAGTGCTGTATTACTATTCTCTATTCTCTGCGAAGAAAATATTTGAGTATTATTTATTATATATTTTTTATTAATTATTATATTTGAGTATTTTCTTGGTAATTTTGCTGAAGCTGTCATCCAGAGTTTCTTCATCACAGGAAGAGAAAATAGATTTCTTACATTTTGAATCCCTGCATAGGGTTGGGCAAAACAAATTTGTTTTACTTGTGGACACATTTATACCGTAACAATTATAATACAGGCCTGTATAAGCATTTATATAATGCTGTAAAGTCAAGTTACCCTGTTCAAAGGCATTGTTACAAAAATATAACAACACTAAAATATGAAAGATTATAAAACCGTGGCATCAACTGTCCAACTAATTATCATTAAGATATAAACTTATAAAAGATTAAAAAACAAAAAAAGTAGATAATAAGATTAGCAGGTCAACATTCAGGAATAAAAGGCTTGTTTGAATAGGTAAGTCTTCAGTCAGAAATAAATGACACATGTATTTCGTTATCATGCTGTAAGAATTTAGACAGTTGGCTGCATTGATTTTAGTAAAGTTTGTCAACATGTCATATTTGTGATGACTTATCCCCAGTGCTTCCCTCTGGTGGCCAGTAGTTATAGGATCAAGTTAAGAATGATAGCACTGGAGCATGACATGGGGACTACTGAGCAACAACAATGTTGACATGAAAGGCTCGGAGCAGTGTAGAATCTGTGGCAGTTTTAAAGGGAAATAATTTGTTGGGATTGACAACTGTGAACGTGGATTTACAAGTAGTTGTTATACTAAAATTAATATACACCCTGACAACGTAGAAATATTAAAAAGCAGAAGAGGTAACTTAACTGTTTGAAACAACACATTTTTGTAGCTTTTCTTCTGCCTGTTGTTTACTAAGTTTTTCTGCATCTTTCCAGAATCATATCATAATTGACCGTATTTAATCCTGTGTCTCGTTCAACTGCGACACACGCATGCACACACGCACGCACGCACGCACACACACCACCACAGCACCACCACACACAGACACACACACACACACACACACACACACACGCACACACACACACACACACACACAGACACAGCACACACAGACACACACCACACACAGACACACACAGACACACGCACACACAGACACACACAGACACACGCACAGACACACAAACACAGACACAACACAGACACACACGACACACACACACACACACACACAGCACACACACACAGACACACACACACACACACACGACACACACCACACCACACACACACACACCACACCACACCACACACACCACCCCACACACACCACCACACCACACCACACCACACCACACACACACACACACCACACACACACCACACAACACACACACCACCACACACACACACACACACACACACACACACACACACACACATTATAATATATGTATATATATTAGTATGTATGGTGGTACAACGCAGCACATAACTTAAGATGGTGATGGCTGCGGCCATGTTATATCAGAAAGCAGCTTAATATGCTGTGTTTAAAAATATTTTGGAAGTTTTAATAGAAGCAGCCATGGTCACTTGTTACAGATCAAATATGATAGAAGATGATGTAAGGATTCAACCTGGACTCTTATCAAGGGACATTTAAGGAATCCAAAGACAAAATAACACAGGGTTTATCGTCTCTTAAATCTAGGGAATCACACGGACAAAAGGGACATTTAAAGGGATACTCCAATCAGTGAGTGATTCACACCATTTACGTACATCTGTATAATATATTGGTTATGCATAGTAATTCTCCACAACGATCGTAATAAACAATTAATTATAGTATAAGTGTATCAAAAACACTCCATGTTGAATTCAGGGCGCTGCCATCTTGAGACTTATGTGCCAGTGACGTAAACCGCTTACGTCACTGGCGCATGCATGTTCGAACATCCTAGTCTGTCCAATGGTATTTGATGTATCCAGTACGTCGCGGATTGCTTACGTCACAATCACAATTATTAGAGAAGATTGCCAATCCTTGCCTTATTCAACAATGCACCAGTGACGTAAACGATTTGGCTTACGTCACTGGTGCATAAGTCTCAAGATGGCAGCGCCCTGAATCTAAGATAGCATGTTTTTGATACCAGTAAACTATAACTAATTGTTTATTAACGATCTTTGTGCACAGTTACTTGGCACAAACAATATAGTATACATATGTAAGTTAATACTGTGAACCTTCACTGACTGGAATCTCCCTTTAAGGAGTCAGTATATGAAGCAATGACTTGTGGACTCCCTTAAAAAATCAAGCGTGATAAGGAGACGAACCATTTGGTGTGAAGAAGTCACGGTCATAGACGGTGATACACAGCACGTCTTCCTGGAGGTCTCTGATGATGAACTGCATCGATGCGTTCCACGGGGGGTTGAGGGTGCCACTAATCACCCTTGTACGGTGCTCCTGGATCCCCATGCTCACCTCACAATACGGGTCACTTTTACCTGTCAACGACACACAGCTAGTGTATGTATTATACATATGTAGTAGTCAGTGTAGCTCCATTAAATATATATTTAAGAAGATTGTCATTCTGAGAATTAGTGCTAGATGCCATATGAACAAGGAACCCTTTTGAGTCCAATGTATCCTGCATTTCTGAGGTGTGTGTTGATTTTAATATCTGTTCCATTCCTTTTCTATTCTTTGAGAACTTTCTTATATCTAATCTACACTGCTCCTTTTCTAATGTAACTTCATGTCCTCTAAACCTTCCATGAGTTCCATCATTCTTAACTGAGAGAAATCTTCCTACCAATATTTTCATAACCATTTGATATCTTAAACACTTCTGTCTTATCTCCCAGTCTCCTGGTCTCCAGTGTTGTTAAACCACATTCTGTTATGTGTATTTTGTAACTGAGTTCCCCGCCACAACTGCCTTTATAATACCTACCTCGCTATTACAACCGCAATTAATGAACAAATTATCAAGTTCATACCATTCTCGCCAGGTGTCAGGTCAGTGCCACCCACTATTACGACCAACAGTCGACCAACAGGACGGATGCGCTTCGCTGCAAACAATCAGTTATCAAGTCTTGAAATACTGTAAGAATTACAAGTTACTACATTAACCAGATGGTACCAAAGCAACTTATTTTATCAAATGTTAGTTGATATGTCGGTAATTAAACCATAACTACCGGGTAATAGGTTGATAACAATTAAAGGATATATTTCATTCAACATTAACATATGATGTTAAAATAATGAGAATAAACCATAAATTTACTATTTTAGTTAAAGCACAAATGAAGCGTAAACAGCCAGAAAACAAAATAAATAGCAAAAAACAAGACAATAAAATGATAATGTTTAAGTACACAGTGACAGTACTGCACTTCTTTCATCCGAAGAAAAACAGGATAGATAGATAGACAGACAGACAGACAGACAGACAGACAGACAGACAGATAGACAGGTAGACAGATAGGTAGATAGATAGATGAGCAGCGTTATACCTGCATGCACAATCTCCTTCTTTTTCTTTTCCATGTCAAGAAACTGTCGAGAAGCTTCTTCAATCTTCTTCATCCAATTATCCCTATATAGAAAGAACCCATCCCTGTGAGTGCCACGTCAGTTGTGTTCCTGGCTTTGTTCCTACTCCCATAAGTCATGAGGGATCTGGGGACATTTTATGAGCATTATTATGAACTTCTTAAAACATTTTTTTTCTCCAGTTTAACACTTAAAATTGCTCTTACAATTGCTCTTAAATGTTGTTCCTTAACAATGATCATCCTGCATACTAACAAAAATGTAAACAAGAGTTAATGCCACTGGGACACTTCAGTGTGTCACGTGAGCAGTGTTATTGGCAGTATGGTGGTGACTTATTGCATTTTGAAAACACTCCTTAAATTTGGATTCAGTGGATTCAGTTTATTGTTGGATTATTTTTTACTGTTTCACTTAGTGAAATAGTTCCCAGACCTACACCCTGTGAAAGGGTTTGGGAAATATTCCACAAAACAAGATGGCTGTTTGTCAGGATACGAGCACTGGAAACATATCAAATTATTAATAATGGCGACAGATGGCAAAACAAATAAATATTTTCACTTTCTGTAATGTTCCAGTGTGCTTCAGAATAACTGCTTTCGTGGGCAAATATTAGAAAGCAAAGAAAATTGAACAAAAATGTCTCCATCAACCAGTATTTTAACCTTAACCAGTAAAGAGACTGGACTGTTGAATGTGAGGGCTTTGGTCTCACCTCTCTGAGGCTGTGACGGCTCGGAAGACGTAAACTCGACTGCTGTGAGAGAGCTGGAAGACGCAGTTGTCTGCCTCCGTCTCTGAAGACTTCTTCACCACAACCTCATTGAGGAAGATTGGCTGAAAGAGACAAATACAGTGGGACATGTCACCCAGGCAGTTTGAGGCTTATGGGACATTTTAAACACCCATTCTGTTCTTTTCAAAAGTAACATAAGCAAAAGTTACAGTCCTTGAGAGTCAGTCACGGTCATGGCTTTATGACCCGTCCATCCATCACTTGGATGGGTGAAACCTGTTGTGGACGGGTAGAAATATGGGTGGACGGTAACAAAAATTAAGCAGCAAAAAAGGCTTCCATAATCATCAATATTGTCTGTTATGTCTTGAAAATGGGTGTCACATGTGTGTTCGTGGTTTATTTCAGGTCATAAAACACATCTCAACTGGCTTGTGTGTACATGAGTTAACGTCCATTTGTCAATCAAAAAAATGTGTGATTGGCAAATGTGTTACCCTGCATGAGGCTCTGGTTACAGCAACAGTTGTAATAGAAGACACACCAGTTCACAGGTAGATTTAGGATATAAAGTAAAAATTACAAACAAAGAAAGTTCTTATATAGCACAGTTTCCAGTCAGTGGGAGAGTTCTTTACATTTTATTCTTTGCAGAGACTATTTGAAAACAAATATCCACCACTGTTTATAGACAGGTACTCATTTGTATGGCTGAACGAAATGGACCAACGAGGAGTGAATGGACTTCCCCAAGGCTTAAGACAGCAAAAAGAAGATTTTAACTCAACATTTCTTGAGAGTGATGTTCCAACCATTATGCTGCAAAGCCACAAACAATTTATTCCAGTACAAAAGTAATAAAACTAACACACTCTAAACAATACTTTAAACATAATAACAATTCAAAACCTACCTATGAAAAGGTGATCCTTTATTATAAAATATACACTATATATATATATATATATATATATATATATATATATATATATACATACTGTATATATTATGGAAAATGGCTAGAATCAGCAAATAAAGTAAACTTGATAACAAGTAATCTTTGTAGCAAATAAGGTCTATCAAACCTTGATAAAAGATATGCTGAAAGAAATTTTGGACATTCCATCATATATATTAATGACGTTTTGTTCATAATATTATAGTGTAGACCTGCTAGTTACAGGAGAAGTCCAGATGGTGTTTGACTGACCAGGTCTGTCACAGAGTAAAGTGTAAAGTGCCTTGATCAGTCCCGAGAACTGGATACAGCACTCTACAAGAACTTACATTCATTTCTACTTTTGTTACACGTAGAACCTGTCTACTGTGACCGCCTGTAACACTTACGTTCCTGTACATCTTGAACTGTGTGTTGGCCTGGATGTCGAAGCTGAAGACAGAGGTGACGTCAGCGAGGGCCGTCTGAGGCTGGGTGAGGAGGAGGAAGTCGTTGAAGAGGAAGCCCACCAGCTGCTTGCCACTCTTGCACTGGACACACAACACAACACCAGCTGTCTCAGGGGGCATCTCAAACAGCAGTGACTTCATAAGTCGATTCCAGACACATTCTTTATTACAGAAAACATGCCATAGACACACAGATACAGTTGCTATAGCAACACTAACTCAAGAAATACACCTACTCGCTGAAATCACATTGCGTTCATTACCAAGCAAAATTTTTAGTGTCAGCTAATTTACATAATTATACACAAATGGACATACAACACAATATAACTCTTGGTTGATGGTCATATTGATAAGGAAGTTATGTGTTTGAAGTCAGGATAGAAAAAACATTGCCGTAAGTTATGTTTTAAGTAAGTAAATGGAAACTATGTAACTTATGTGAAATAAAACAAGTGAAATAATGTTTTGATGTTATTAAATCATTAAGAGGGTGTAGGAGCTAGGGTCTAGTCTAGTAATTAATGTAGAGTTTGAATCATACCTTGTAAAGAGTTCCAGATAGGAGAAACTTTCTGGGTCCAAGACTGTTTGTCCCGGAGTTGAATGTTATCTTCTGTAAATATGATATGCGAACATGTTAATTAAACAATCAGTTTACTTTTAGAACCTGATAATAAATGTTCTCGTCTCATCTCAAGACAGTAACAGTAATAATTACATACAGAAATAATATCCCCAATAAATATCATTACTAGAATTTGTTTTACAAATACACTGTAATTACATTGTAAACCAACATAAACTGTTACAGATACATACTTGTAACGTAACTGTTACAGATATATAATAAAATAACATAGTTATAGAAGCTGTTCTAATAGTGACAAGAAGTAGGAGATTTCCTGCCACATTGGGAGCTGACGGATGGATCCGTGTGTCCTGAGACGTACCTCAGGGAGTCCCTCACAGTGGACGTGCGTCTGGATCCATTCTAACTTGTCGGAGTTGTCCTTCTCCTTGACACCCTCGTTCACCTGGCTACACACGTCTGCTGCCCTCGCCAGGGCCTCGTCCAGGTTTTCCTTGTCAGGGTGCCCGTCTGGGGTGTACTTGAGGATCTGGGGGCATAGAAACAACGACGATATAGTCATTTAGTTTAGTCAACAGTTTCATGATAACAAATAATCTATTTACAAAGAAAAGGTTCAGACATCACATCACATATTTACTTTATTACTTGGTGATCCTGTGATCCTGTCACTTACATTCTGAATCATCAAAACTAATATGTGGTCCTGTCACATTCTGGATCATCAGTGCCTGCATGGTGATCCTGTCACTTACATTCTGGATCATCAGAGGGTACTTGGTGATCCTCTGCATGGGCTTCAGGAGGAAGCTACTGATGGGCATTCCCTTGGAGCGTGGATCCTGAACACATCGCTGCAAACACACATCTCTGTATGACATTGTCAGACATGACACAATATGACACAGGTTTACACAACACTGTGATGATTGACGGCAATATATGACACTGTCAGAATGGAATTTATTTTGTAGCCTAGTGAGTAGTGTATATGTATATGTGAGGAGAGCTTTGGCAGCTGTTAGAGGTCGTTTTCATGGTTAGGTCAGAACGTAAAAGATCGCTCTGATTTACACTGACACACTATAACATAGTGACATTAACTGATGACATTGATGATAATGAAATACAGACAATAAACACAATGACAATAAACAGGATTCAGCAATTTTGTTTTCATGCGTCTACAAACATTTGAACCGAAAGAAACTGACACCAAGAGATAAGTAGCAGGCAGAGTTATGGTGGCAGGTCTCATAATTTAAAATTATACACACTTTATAATCACGTTTTTGTCAGTTATATATCAGCAGCTTTCAGCTTTCATGCCTTCACAAACAACAACTGAACAGAAAAGGTAAACCGGACAGTAAAACAGAAAATATAATGCAATAATCTAAATATCAAGATGTTTTCATGTTGCTGATGTGTTCCACATACCTTGGACATTTCGCGGAATTTGGGATCATTCTCTGTCTTATACTGGATCAAGTTACTGGCATTGAGCTGACAACTGCAGAACCTGATGTAGGGTGTCATGTGGGGCAGCTGTAACAAGCACAGTCATTGGTCAGGTGTAATAGTCATCCACCAATCAAATGTTGTGACAGAACTTCATTTAGATTTTGGTTTTGTAGCCAACTGGAAAACAGGTGGTATTTCCCTTGAAAGCAAGCCCATCATTATTCAAGAAAATGTCTCAAAGCTGTTATTATTTACAAAGCAATGAATAGTTTTGTATGAAATAAATAATTATCATTATTATGGTTATAAGTAGTAAATTCCACCAAAATACACACCAAAATATATAAGACATCCTGCATTTAATTACACTGTAACTAAATCCCCTCCAACTTCATGCCCAAGACCTCTAAACTAAAGTTGTAAATCACAATTTGTCATTTCATATTTCAAGGACTGAAGATTTGACTTTGTCCGATACATTACGAATCAATTAGATTATGTACATTTTCACAAAGGATGTCTCCAATCATGAGTATGGCCTGGCCCTCTCCACACAACTTCTTTCTCACACGCAGGGCTCTACAACAACAGCAACAACATGTGTTAGCAACATCTACTAGTAACAACATCATAGAGTGGAGTTAACAAAAAGTTGGGGGAAATGTCTAATGACAAGCAATGTGCCTCACTCTTTCCCTTTTATGTTGAATTTTGAGGTTTATATTAGCACTGCCAGCAACATGATGAGTTGTCACATTAAGGACATCAGTACTCAGTTGGAGACAACAAACTACACACCACATGTGGAGTATATTGTTAATTTCTTACAAAACACAACATATGCCCAACCAATGCTCTCTCTACAGTGCTCTGAGACTGGCAGTACTGGGGTGGGCCTGGTGACATCAAAGGGGCCACTCAACAACTAGTTAAGGCTGTGGACAGTTGGACACACGTGAGAGGAAGAGAAACCACAACGCAGCCACCAGAACTTGTAGCAAGTGACCAGTGTTGACTGAACTACTTTCATTTTGTACTTGAGTAAAAGTACAAGTAAGGTAATGCACCTAAAAACTATCAGAGTATGTTGAAAAAAATTACTTGAGTAAAAGTCACAGGAAGATGGCACATAATGTGCCATGTGACCACCATGTAGCAATACTTTTAGAAATATTGTTTGCATGTGTATAATGTAATGTTGTTGTTATTATAAAATTTCATTTGATTTGAAGTAAGAGTAAAAGTAAAATTACAATGCTATGTTTAATTTCAACATTTACAGCTGGCAAAAAAATACGAGATAAAAATTGCTACATGATTCTACATGAAACTTAACCCAATAACAGTCAATAAAATAAAATAACTACTTTGTATGTACATGATTGCGATCCGGCCAGTAAATTGCTGTGATTGCATACGATACCCCTGGTGACTAGACACAGAAATATTGTAACGAAAATATTTTGGGGAGTACACAAACGTAACAGAGTATATGTTATTTTAGAGAAAAAATACTTATTACAAGTAAAAGTACTTTATTACAATTATACTCTATTACATTTTGATTACTTGAAAATAACTACTTCAGTATTGTAATGACGTATGTGTTCTTTGATTATATGCCTGCCCTGCCAGTGACGTTGTGGAACAGAACTGACTTACTTGACTAGTTTTGTGTTGCACACAATGATCTCCTTTAGGTTGACAAAGACGGCCTGCAACTCGTCCGTGGTCAAGATTCCCTCTTCTCTCAATGGCCGCTCAAACACCTACTCACAGCACAGGGGAGACTCATGTATTTACACTGCGACAAAATCAGGCATATGGCAATCACTTTTTGGATGATAACCATGAAACAATCATGGTTAACATGTAATGATAAGTGACCGATAAGTATTATGTATGTATACTTCATCATCCATGCTAAAAAGACAAGAAATTTCACATTTGTATTATCAAAATTCTTCATATCACAAGGGTTCTTATCAGAGTGTTAACAATTTATATTTTTCTGTGACTTTCCCAAGATATGTGAATTGTCCTGTGATCAATTGGGGATAGTTTATGTAAAAAGTTGTCAAATATTTGTGTCATAACAAACAGCAAATACAAATCTTTGGGGAACCATTTTTAGTTTCTGTTTGTAGCAGTCTATTTGCTAGTGTGTCTACAAGAAGGTGTGTTTAGACTCACATCATATATGACCAACAGAGCCTGGATGTAAGTCTGTTCAGTGTTGATGAGTTCGTGGATGTAGTTTTGTCTCTTGCCTTCCATGGGACTCATCTCAGCTGCCACCGCCGCATCCGGTGTCCCTGCAACCAGACAGAGTGACATACAGGTGACATAATGGGTGACACGTGTGACAAATGAAATGACGTCATGCATGGCACACAGTGTACAATAGCTCTGCGAAATTGTGTCGGGAAATGTATGTGAGGTCCAGTTCTCCAACAGGACACCAGATGGCAGCACCCCAATTTTTTCAACAGGACACCAGGTGGCAGCACAAGTGTTCACATTCCCACTGGACAAGATTTAATGTGCATCAATGAGAATGGTAGAAATAACCTCGTGGATTCCCCAGGCAATCAATACTATCAACATATGCATGTGAATATTAATACCAATGTGTAGATGGAAATAAACTTGTTTATTTTATTTTTTAATGTCCAATATACATGAGATTTATAGATTGACAGCTATAATTATGTGAGAGTGAGATGGAAACTAAATGTAGGAGTCTTATGAGACCTGGCACTTCTGAGGTAGAGTTGATGTCACATGTCACATACAGGGTAAGTTGATGTCATGTGTGACATGTAAGGTGAGGTAATGTCATCATATAGGAAGAAATGATCTCATGACATGTTCCCATAAAACTGACATTGTATTTGACTGAAAAGGTCTATCTGTAAGTTAAATGTTTTGAGAAGTGCTGAGAGACTGTATATTGTGATGTATGTAAGAAGTTAAGAACTGTTTGTAATGTATTTGTTTGCACATAACATTATCAGGAGTCACCCATAGAGAAGCATGTATCAGCAATCTTGCGAGACATTCCATACCCCATTTCCCAAATGAGACTGTGCAGATTATCACCAGATCGACACAATCCCCTCACACTGAGACTGTCTGCTGTTGTGTTGTTTAGTGGTTCATTGATGATCGTGTGTGTGTGTGTGTGTGTGTGTGTGTGTGTGTGTGTGTGTGTGTGTGTGTGTGTGTGTGTGTGTGTGTGTGTGTGTGTGTGTGTGTGTGTGTGTGTGTGTGTGTGTGTGTGTGTGTGTGTGTGTGTGTGTGTGTGTGTGTGTGTGTGTGTGTGTGTGTGTGTGTGTGTGTGTGTGTGTGTGTGTGTGTGTGTGTGTGTGTGTGTGTGTGTGTGTGGTGTGAATTAAGGTTTTCCTTTGAGATCTTATCATCTTTGGTGCTAAACATGCAACTAATGAGATAGGACTGATATTAACATAGGTATCGGAGCCTTGACAAACATGCTATACTCAACGTTTACTTGTTTTTATAGACTAAACATATTATGAATGGTCTAGATCTTGCATACACAAAAGATTCCTACCATATAAGGAAACTAATGTGAAAGTGTCTCAGAGATTATAGAAATCGAAGTTGTAGATGTAGAATTGTGAATATCTGTATATTACAAAAAGTGATATTAAACATTATCACAAATTTTTTACAGTGTTATTTTGTAATATTTGTGTGTTTGATCACTTTAGGAAGCCACCCCCAGAACGCAGAATGTGTTGACCAAACCACTGACTTCTGTGAAACAACTATGGGAAAGGAAATACCAGTAACTAGATGTCAGGGCCAATTTATTGCACAAGCTCAACAAATAATTTCCTGTGTCTGTCGTTTAACATACAATCACAATCAGTCGCCTGACAACACATGGAAGACACAAAGCAGTAAGTAGTCGCTTGTCTAGTTAACAAATGACACTTCGTGACAACATTGTACTTGCAAGTACCAGTATAATATCAATAGCGTTCATGCAGTTTTTATGTGGAAACAACACGATAAATGCAGTAGTTACAGTATATACACACTATGTAGATTGTAGCCAAAAGCAGTTGTTTACAATGTACCAGAATTAGAAATGTTCTGTTGCTAATTCAGTGGGAGGGCACAGAGGGGCTAACTTAGTGGGTTGTTCATGTAGGGGGTTCAGAAGTCAGTCTCCTTATTCACATACCCCTTTTTTGTAATGCAAAAATTAAAAATGGTAGAAACTCACTGTAATTTAGCCAAATGTTTCAGTATTTGTTATTCTCTGAGATTTTTATTTTTTAATACACACCAACTTAATTTGCAAGCTTGAATTTTAACTTTGAGGACAAAACATAAATGTTACTATTTCAAAACAAAGAAAATGGATGAATAAAATTGTTGCCCTGAAATCTTTCATATACAGCTGTATAACCAAATTATCCCCTATACGTTACTGAAATATGTAATTAATATTTTTTGGTCATGGTCTCACGCAATTGCCAACATGCCCCAGGTAACAACAATGTTTCTCTTACTTATATGCACTCTGAAACTACCTGCACTCTTTCATAATATCGCACAAATGTTTTCAAACTGACATAATTACTAAAAGATAATACATATTTTAATAGTTTGAAACTGCAATAAATAATTAATTGTCGTCTACAATAATCAGATATAATTTGCTCTATTACATATATTTATTACATACTATTTCAACTATACTAAGGAGGTATGCAAGTAGCAATATTTTGATCAGATAGCAAAAATCATGAACACGTACACATTTCTGCAAGCCGTCAAACACTAACATATTAGCTGTTATCAACTCTGCTGACCCTGTCATTATTGCCACTGGTAAACAAGTACAAGTTTAATCAGCATTATAAGAACAGAACTAAAGTCTAAGTCAATTCACTAATTCAATGCTAATTTTGTCACGTTAACCTATCACATAAAAACAAACTTAACAACCTCATCTTGTTATCATCTATGATCTATGTAGCGTATCATTTTAATAATGAAACAGCATAATTTAAACTTCCAAAACAAATAACATATTTTAAAATCATTCCTGAATACTTTCCTTATCAGACAAGTAGATCCATTTCCTACCAATTCCGTATTCATACATCTTGTAATGCCTCTTTGAACTATACAGAGGTAGTTTGATTAATTGGCATACCTCCGTAACAAGCTAACTATAGTATACCAGTATACAGAGTATGTTTGTCATGGTTGTCAGATACAACTACGTTATCTACAATAGTGAATATATGTATACAGCTGCCCAACTAATTCATGCTAAATAATATACAGCTGATTCAAACTAACACCGAAGTATTACATTGCATCATGCAGGTTTGTAGCAATAACTCTACCAGAAGTCTAGTGACTGGTTTGATATGATTGTATTACAACTATAACTTAGTTTGTATCTATAGTTCTAGTAATTAGTAACCCAGTTCTGGGGGCAACGAAACACAGCACATCACAGATACAATGTTTAGCTACAAGCTGCATAGTTGTCAACATTATCTGTGTCGATATAAGATAACGAGCTATGGACACAACCAATTGTTCACACACTGGACATACACATGGAGATAATACACACGTCTACGTACACACTGTCTGTACACAATGCACATACATGTGTACATTACACATACAGTAATACATGCATCATACATACATGTGTATACCCACATGTACAGTATGTGCACCACTGTACATAATGTACAGACAACATACATGTGTGTACATATACACACACCAGGTGCAATTCACATGCATACATGTGTGTACAAATCACACATGTTTGTAATGTATGGAATTCTGATAAGTGTGCACACAATACATGCACATGTGTACATATTCTCAAAATGACAGAGTCAGACAGACACAGACAGGCCTAATGATTTCCCAAAAGGAGCCATATGACTTTAACATAGTTACTGTATGATGACAGTACTGTGGCAAAGATATTGACGCACCAACATTTGTTATTATTATTATTTACTTTATTGGCACATTTGTCATCAGCTAATATTTGTTAACAGTGACACACGTACCTACATGCATGTTAATTCCTGGTTGCGCCACAAACACAATGAGACAGATTATGACAACAAGCAAACATCCATAGTTCATAAGGCTGACTATTATACAGTGTGTGTTTTGTATCAGTCTGTATTCCCTGCACTCCAGCTACACATGATTACATAGTTCAGCTGTGGTAGCCAGTGTCTGGTGGGATTCTATCATTTCTATGTATCTCACCTCTCAATGATGCCAGTCAAACTTGCACCATATGCATGACTGTCACATGATGGTCACATGACAATTGCATAAGTAAATCGCAGACATGACTACTGTGTCATATACTAGATGCATAACTATATATAACAACACCATACATGTTGAGATCTAGCTACTTATATCATATATAGTACAGTATGTATAATAAAGAACTTTCCTATAAGTGTCCAACAGACGTTAAACATCACATACACTCCACAAACACAATGCAGAAAATAAAATGTACAAAGCAACTGGATGCTGCCCTCGAGGCAAGATGCCCTGAATGCCAAGAGGGGTGCATGTTTACGTGTAGCTATGGCAACATGTAGTGTAGGTGGCAGTGCACATGTGGCAGTAGTAGTGGTGCGTGTCACGGACCCCGGGGAATTCTTCCTGCGAAAACAGACAAGAGAAAAGACTGTTATTGCTCATTAGAGACAAGTCACGTCTGTTTCGTGGAATATGTTACGTTTGGACCACATGTCAGATGTTAAATCAGTGAACAAGTCTCTGTTAGAGTAACAGCAACAGCCAGTTTCTCTCGCTGCATGTTTCTGATGCAACACTTTAAGCCACAAGTTAGTGGAGAATGCACTGAATAACTACAGGACCCCGGAACACATATGTAAATAGACACCAACATGACTTACAGCCAGACCACACTGCCACCAGTGAAACTACGCTTACATAAAACTCGCAGACACACACATTGTACAGCAGTGACAGAGAAGGCACTGCAAGAATCAGAGCTCTTATATAGCACAGTATGATGTAACTTTAGCACCAGGCAAGGCATTCTGCTTGAACACCAAAAAGAACACATCAACGTTCACTGCCAAAGGTCTCAGTTTTATTTCCTTATCATGTCTCAAAGTCCACCTTAAAGACTACAATATGACTTCCCTGATATGGCGCTCTAAGTGTGGCTTCAGTTGCACAGCTCAATGTATGGCTTCCCTTCTAAAGCTCAAAGTATGGTTTTCCTTCTAAAGCTCAAAGTTTGAATTTTCTTTTAAAGCTCAAAATATGAATTCCCTGCTAAAGCTCAAAGTTTGAATTCCCTTCTACACATGTCAAAGAATTTACCTAAAGAAAGACATCCCTGCCATGACTCATACAATAGATGCTCTGACAAACTACAAACTTAATATGACTCTAAATACACGTTCTTCTACAGTAGAAATTACTCTTTCCCTTCCATACATCAAAGTATCGTCTGTGAATTGGTGGTTACACATATACACAGATGTGTTTGCAAGCAGACAAAATAAGTAATGTCAACTACATCCATGTTCATATTGCTTTACAATTAGTTTTTGTCCTTTACTTGTGTAGTCTGTAAGGCTGCAGTACATCCACTCTCTGTGATGACCACTGGCACTGACCAATGCACAAGTATTGTGATGACAGCTCACTGTCCGTCAGGTGCATTTCTCTTTCTGATGTTTGTAACATTGACAGTGTTCCCAACACACCACCCCCCAGCTTACAATTGGGGAAATCATAAAAGTACCACATGCAACATATGAAAGACAACTACATTGACCAGTAACTATTTTAATACTGTCAAGACCAGTTAATAGTTAGATATGTGTGAAGATGAATACAGGTGGTTTTTGTGATCATGTAATAAAATATTAGAGAGGGATTAGGTACTTACAGGACACAGTTGCGGGAGAGGTCGCGGGGTCGTCGGTGGCTGCGGCTGACAGAGGGGTGATGTAGTTTGCTGGGAACATTCCCATCTGCCCATTCAGTTCCCCCTTCCACCAGCTCGCCTCGTCCTTGCTGATGACGTTGATGACACTGTCCTTGAGGAATGACAGCTCGTCATCATTCTGGGCCGTGTAGTCGAACAGTGCCACAACCTGCTCCACTGACACAGCAAACACACTTGTTAATATACCTGTTCCACAGACATGATAAACACTTGAAAAACACATGGTTGTCAACACACCTGATCAATTGACATGACAACTTTTGTCAACACACCTGATCCACTAACATGATAAACACACTTGTCAACACACCTGATCCACTGACATGACATACACACTTGTTAGCATGTCTGATCCTCTGACATAATAAATACACTTGTCAACACACCTGATCCACAGACATGACTAACAGATTTTTTAACACACATACTTCACTGCACGTGCACAGTTTTTAACACACCTCATCAAGTGACAAAAACACATTTGTGACTTGTGTACATTCTGTCATCACAGAAAATAGTTGTTTGCTGCTTGAAATAAATATTAAAACTACTACAGCAATCTGACACTTTTGTTTTCCCTTGCTAAGGCATCTAAAAAGAAAAGTTATGAACATGTCAAATTGCTATGGAAGCTTTTGGCAAACATTTTGCTTGTTGTCAAATAAAAACATATATCTCACACCACATGGCAATATCAATACAAAATGTTACATTATAAACTTTTTTCTAGACAACATTTTAACCATCAGTTGCTAATTCTAGTGTTAAAGCGACATGATCAGTTCGTGGCTTTTAATTTTTATTGCAAAATCATGTTCAGGTCTCAGGATGTTTACTCCAAACAGCCCAAACTTGGGCTAACGCAGGAGTTTGTAGTGCTTCTTGTGCGCATGCGTTTGGTTGTATGTATGTTTGTTTGTTATAACTTGTTTATTTGTTTTACAGGCAATTTAGGTGATTGGGTGTTGGGAAGGGGAGGTTCATTATTGCTGCTTGAAAAGCTATGGGATTTTCTATTGCAGTAATGTGTGGTGGGATCATATTCCAGATGCGAATTGCACGGGGGTAAAAGGAGAACACTGCAGTGTTGATGCGGCACCTGGTGGCGATGTAATGGCCACGGTTTTTTGATGGTTTTAGTAGGCCCGGTGGTGGTGTGATGTTGATTATGTTATTTAAAATTTTGTAAAATGTCATTGCTTGTTTGATCAGTATAAGTTATAACTATTGTAGCGTCCTGACCGCCAATAAATGTTTTATCGAAACAGAACTGACTTCGTAATGTTAAACGTCGAATGTTTATAAGAATCCCAATGTTGTCACTCAAATCGCCGCGAGTGACACCCACCCTTTGACCTTTACCAACTGGGAGCCATGCACCTGACTGGGTGTGGCGTTAGTGGCGTCAACTTGTGTTCACGTGATACTGCATCACGTGATCATGCATTTCCTTCTGGGCTTTTAGCCACGCCTACAATGGTTTCGAAATCGCCTCGTGGTCATTGTGTACACAGAGTTAAGCGCCCTTACTGCGTCTATTTTCAACCCCTAAATGGTACATAAAAACATATTTTGATTGTCTTTACGCTATAATAGATATAATTTATACCGTATAACATGATTTTGCAATAAAAATTAAAAGCCACGAACGGACCATGTCGCTTTAAAGCCAAACACCTACTTCTGGGGACAGGGAAATGATAACATGATATACTTAGTTTACTTACACGAGGGGACAGTGGTCGGTGCGGGATAGCCCACTGGAGTTGCACTTCTGATGTCACCATCCTACAATCAGGCCAAGGTCAACATCATGATATACTTGCAAGCAAGAACTAATTTTACATATAACACAAGAGAATGATCAGGCTGAAGCTAGTGTTAAACGATACTACATTTCAGTTTGTAAATTACAAAGGCTGAAATAAGAAAATACCTTGCATTGAAGGGAGTGATTTTAATAAATAAATTGCATATATCTAGTATTTCAAACAATGTACTTAGTAACCGATACTGTAACACAGGAAGCAGTTAGATGTGAAGTATTTACATCAAGACAGGGAGTGTAGATAAAATAGATGTTTGTATATTTGCTGGGAATGCTGCTTATATTACTGCTGATAGGACACATTTCAGCAAGTTGTTCCACATTCACAAGAGAACTGTGCTGGAGTACATAGTTCTACACACTGGCAGTGGGGAGGCAGACAGGCTGGTGGTGCTCCCGGGCACGTTGAGTGCCTTCTGACCAGAGGTGTCTGGCGTTGACCGGGCACTGGTCGAACTACTCAGTATCTTGACATAGTTTGCTGGGAACCAGCCGATCTTCCTCTTTTGTCCCCGAGCCTGAAGAGACACAATGATTATATCCCCATATGCAATCATCATGTTTCATTAGATCAGTGGGAACTATCTATAAGTATGTTCTTTAAAGTTTAATAGAATATTTAGAATAAAAAGTAAATTTTTTGGTCCCAGAGAGCAAAAAAACATGTGCATACACGTCCATTACACGCACGCACGCACGCACGCACGCACGCACGCACGCACGCACGCACGCAGACATATCTTAATATCTAACATTTGTAAAAAGGTTCACTGGTAATAATCATGGGATATAAATGTGACTGAAATGGGCACAAGACAGGTGGCAGTTGGTGGTGTTGGTCTATTTTGGCTTCAATATACTGCATTTGTATGTTCAGCAGGTTTGTTATATAAATTATGCATCTTTGAAAGCATATACAAGTTGCCACTTTCTAAACACGTAAATTGGCTATTGGTGAAATAACTATCATATGCGTATGTTTTATATTCACACCCTGCAATACATGGTAAGGTTTGCAAGTAGATGTTTCAATAACAGTTACTCATGTTTGGCTGACATATTAATAACTGAAATTAACAAAAGCTGATTGTCTTAGTCTATTACACATGTCTAAAACGTTTAGATTAGAAATATTGGCAGAATTTATTTTTTGAAAATGCATAAATGTAAGGTAATTAATTATATATAAAAGATAGCGAAAAAGTTTACCCACAGTTCTGTGTAACTCACCTGTAGTTCGCCTTCCCACCAACCACTGGGGCTCTTCTTTCGCACCTGGATCAGCTGACCTATCTGTAGAGACAGTTGCTCAGGGCCAATCGCCTGGTACGGAGCCAACACAGATGCGATCTCTGAAACACACAGTGCCACTGATCTGTGTTGTTTCTGCACTGATGTTAACACACTTTATGGCAAGACGTGTGTACTGGAACAAGGCTGTGTTAACACACTTTATGGCAAGACGTGTGCACTGGAACAAGGCTGTGTTAACACACTTTATGGCAAGATGTGTGCACTGGAACAAGGCTGTGTTAACACACTTTATGGCAAGACGTGTGCACTGGAACAAGGCTGTGTTAACACACTTTATGGCAAGACGTGTGCACTGGAACAAGGCTGTGTGTTTAACAGAAATTATGTCAAAAGTTGCTCGAGAAAATATTTGACAGTTAATTTGGCAGAGTGTATGAAGTTGCTGAAGACGAGCCTGTCACATGACCCAGTTACTATATCCACTGGCGGTGAACAGTAGAGTGTACAGATCATACATTTATAACAAGTGTCTGGGAAATTGTTATTAATTCTTCTCTCTGGCTACAGCATCACTATTTCTTAAAATTTTACCTGCCTTTCAAAACTGTAATATACGCACCTGGCTTCTTCAGTTTCTGACCGGGCTGAAAGAGAAAGCAACAAAATTAAGATAGCAATGTTATAAAAGACGATACATGATCATTTCAATTTGTAAAGCACAACAAACGCATCAGAGTTATCACTTTAATGTCACAAACATTTATGCCCCCATTCGTTTGACATACCAATAATGTAACAATTTCTACATCACAGATGAAAACAATTCATAACTACAGACGACAACACTTGTTTAGTGTGTTAAGTTTAATTAGGCATTACAAAAACTTTACATTAAACATAAAAATGTTACAGTATATAATAACTTCTATCTTATTCATAAGCCCAAGTCTTACTCATAACACATGCACGCTATTGGCAATGTGCAAACAGCTTAGATTCAGACAAGTGACATGTTAGTCATGTACAAGAAAACAGTTGTTACGAAGTTATGCAAAAAGATATGATGCATGTAATGGTTATTGCAATCTGCCAACTTTGGAGCCATACATGTGCATCTCCTCCCAGCGCCAAGGTCCACTCACCTATTTCTATATTCATTCTCATCGTTGGAACATTGGCCTCTCATCTACTGAGTGGTCACACACTGGGGACAGCAGTATTCCAAAGAATTCATTGTTTATTAGGCTTTAATTAGTGAACTAGTTTACAGTCATAACCCTACAAACCAAAGCCAGCATTTATCACCAGTATTGTATAAAAATAAACTCATCTGTGCTGACTATCCAATTTCTGCTACTGCTGATTTACAGTAAAGTGATCGTAAAGGCAGTGGCGCTACAATTAGCACATCACTCAGTTTGTTTTCTCCGAGAGGTAGCAGACACACATATGTAAATACATCTAAAGTTGATTCCTTTAAACAAATAACCAAATGGTAGATTAGAGGCCAATGATTCAAGGAGTCAAACACTGAGATGGCTGAGTGGACGTTGACACCAGGGGGGGAGATGCTACCAAACTGTCCCCAAAGTTAGCATAAAGATATACAGATGCTAGTCACTAAGCTATTGTGTTAGCTGAGGGCCAGCGTCAAGGCAAGAGAGTGGACAGACTAGGTACATGCGTACTTGCTGCAAGGTCTGACTAGAGGGCTTCGACTGGGTGGTGACAGGCAGGGACGCTGGTGGTTCGACCACCGAGGGGACCTCTGTTGTGGCGGTCACCTCACTGTCCTCCTCTATGGCGTCCACTGCGCCCAGCTCTCCATCCTGGTCAAGCAGGCATTGGTCAACCAACACACATATAACAGTGACATGTTATGTTAGTTGGCAGCAAACTGAACGCAAGATATTCACATGACAACATCAAGCATTAACGAACAAGTATCCACTGTTAATGAATCTATTAAATGTTAAATCAGAATGCTAAATAGGTTGTTGCAAGCACAGATCAGTTAGGCGCTGGACAAACAAAGTAGTTACGTTGTATATTGTATATAGTTTCTGCTAAAACCTGAAGACCTACTTATTCCAAATTACATTTCATGTTTCTGGTGGATGGGCTCCATAACAATCTAGTTTGTTGCACTTTTGAGATTGGGTTCTCAACAACTAAATCACCCTATATTAAAATACTAAATCTACTGTTGTATAGGGTATTACTTTTTTAATCAGCTTAGAGTCAGTGGATTCCCAAATTGCACAAAACTGTAGTTAAAAATTCAACACCTACGTTGCTGTGGTAAGCCCAATTTTTATTTTATGACATTGCTTAATTTTTTTAGCAATAAGTGAAACAAATACTGAAGATATTTCAGCAAATTATGCATAATTTTAAAGATTACTCAATGGAATCCAAACTTGTAAAACCCTGTAGTTAAAACTGTTGCAGTGTGATACCTGGGAAGGGAGTGGGAGGAAGTGGGATAGTGCCTACCGTGAACTGCATCTTGCGGACATAGTTAGCGGGGAAGATTCCCGAGCGGTCCCCAATGGTCCCAGTCCACCAGTCCCCATCCTGCTGGGACACTGTGATCACCTGCCCCTGGTTGAAGGTCAGGTCCCCCGTCTCATTCGACGTGTAGCTGTACAGCGCCACAAACTGCTCTACAAGCAAAACCTCACGTCAGGAAACATATGTTCGTGCCTGGTCACGTCACCCCAATGCCTTGTCATGTGACCACTACTTAGTAGTCACATGACCACAACATTTTGTCACATGATCACTGCTCCTGGACAAATAACTGTGAAGTTGTAAATATATGGATATACAAATTCCACTCAGTTTACACTAAGTCTAAGTTTAGTTCCAGTACAAGAACATTCAGTGGGGTTGCAGTACTTATCAAGGGCACTGTTGGGACGGGGTAAACTTGACATGAACAGCAACGTGACTTTATTCATGGGACCAATTTCTTATATTTTACTATTATGGGAATATTTTGGGGCTGTTTAAGTGTGCCCTCAATTGTAAGGTGGCTGCATTACCAAGGTGACCATAAAGCGAGTTTCTACTGTAGTAACACAAAAGCTGGCAATGGTTTATCATTATTGTATCTCAATCGTATGTCAGTTATTATTATTGTGAAACAAACAAGACGGCTTATTATCATGGTCAGCACAAACTGTTAAATATATATTCTGATAAGTGTAAAACAGTCCATTTAACTTATTAATCATGTCTACAAAGCTGGATTAGGTGTAAAAATATATTTACTGAAGCAGTAAAAACATGGTTGGGAGAATCCAGAAATATTAGGTTAGATTGTTGGGATCAGAAATGTTTTGCTGTGCCAAATAAAGGCTACATTTGTCTGTGGGAAGTATACATTAGCAATGTACCTTCTTTGGTAGGACTGGTCACCCCAGTAGGACTAGAAGTGGTGTTTGGACTTGGCTCGACGCTGTCACTGGGGGAAGTCAGCGAGGACGCCCGACTGTAACACAAGTAACCACCAGATGTCAGCACTCACTCCTGGTGGCAGTTGAATGAATCAACTATGCAACCATCATTCAAGCAACCATAATTAATCTTACGTAAACGTCTGTTAACTTCTAACAATACTTTCTATCTATATTCTGACAGTCTGGCGTGCGTGCGTGCGTGCGTGTGTGCGTGTGTGTTTGTGTACATGTGCGCATGTGTGCATGCAAGCGGTGTGGTATATGATTAATGATTATCATATTTGCAGTTATTACTTACTCTGCTCGGTTGGCACTAGGTGGCACTGCAATCACTTTGACGTAAGACTTGGGAAACCAGCCGGTCTGGAAGTGAGAATACATCTTTGGTCAGCTCTGGCAGCTGTCTGTCCTCAGGTCTAGTTTCTTACACCTGGCACATCTTTTGTCCTCAGAGTTTACAGATGTGTTACAAAAATACAAACTACCCACGTATATCTGATCACATAAATGCATTTTAATGACAGATTTATGTTGAAATTTGGACAGGAAACAGTTTGTTTACAACAACAAGACCCTATAGCTCATTACTTATGAGAGGTCTATGTGATCACAGCCCAAACTTGTCATCATCTTTCTCAAAATCAACAGCAAGATATGCCAATGGGACACTTTAGCCAGTGTATCACACAATTTGTGTGTTCTTTAATATGACAGCAGTTTTAGCATCTTTAAAAGGCTCCATAAATTTAACAACTGCTTCTGTTAAAGACAGATTATCGCAACAGCTCATTCATTATCTTAGTGAAGCAGTGCCCTGGTGTTTGTGACATACATTGTCACCGAGCTGGCCTGACCACCAGATGTCTTGTTGCTCCAACACTGAGATGACATCACCCTTGTTGAACGTCAGGTGGTTGTCCTTCTTTGCCCTCCAGGGGTAAAGGGCCCGGGCCTGGAGGCCTTCAGGGGCTGCCTGGGTCTGACCAACAGACAGGACCTCATGACAACAGGGGGCTCATGGATTAAGAACAGTATTGAAGTGTGGAATAGAATTACTATAACTGTGTTGTTAATGTGCTAATAAACTGTTGGATAATTACTCCACATTCATTTGACAATATGTATGCGAGTTGACATCAACGACTGGTATTGCAAGGAAGAAAGAATGTCACATCAAAATTATCAAATTTGTTCTATTTTGGTGATGACGCCACTGTAACAGTGCTTTAATCAGAGGCTCTTCAAACTCTGTTGTTACACGAGTCAGTCAATTAATGCATGATGAAAACACTGACAGACTGCTATGTATATGAATGGAACACGCTTCCTGCTGATTATGTAAATGCTACAAATGTCTAAACCCTGACAAATATCTGAGGGACAGGTTAAACAGACACACAAATTAAATGGATTCTCGACAAGCCAAAAGAATCCTTTTTCACTGATTATTAGTATTTTTGGGCAATTCTGTTCAATTTTATAACTTTGAGCCAAAGATTCTATGCTGAGGCACAGAAGAAACCATGTTATTAAAAGTAAACTTTGAGAACCACAACATTCTTGAAACCGTACCTCAGTGGTGGTGAGAGGAGAGGGAAGTGTGGCTGGCACAGCTGTGAATGACGACTGCTCCGACGTGTTGAGGACACTGGGAGTCTGGTCACTGTCAGTCTGTCCTGTCTGCAGCGTCCCGTCCTCAGACTGACCAACCGACCTGGATCCAAGAGACACATTTTATAGCAACAACAGACTACACCACTGTCATTGGCTGCACTGGCTATACATCTCATTATATAAAGTTGATGGTGAACCTTTGAAAATAATAAAGAAAATAATGTCAAAACCTGGTAAAAATGGTTCAAAAGCAAAGAAAAGCTTCTCTATTATATTATTGAAGTTCTGTAAAGTTGATCACTTTTATAAAATTGAGGTCGGATATAAAGGTGTGGGGTAGTGTACTTAGTATGTACACCAATGTTTTAACATATCTTGCCATGTATTACAGTAGCAAATAAAATTCTGGGTACTAATTACAAATTATAAATACGCAAATTATGTACAATGTTTCTCACCAATGTGTGATCTTTGGATCAAATGCAGAAGATATTTGAAATGCTAAAACAACCCATTTGTATCTATTTAACATATGGTATGGCTGGCTGAAAACTCATTAATCCAGAGGGACTTGAAAAAAGTGACGTTTCTTCCAAGTGGTCATAGATTAACCCATGAAAGTTTGGTACCTGATACGCAAGACGTGATACAGTAGCTAGATGACAATCTGTTATGTTGTTGCTCACCGAGCTACAAATCCACTGCCAAAGAACTGCTGGTTGTCTGTTGTGAGGGCAGTCTGGTGGGGGTCAGTCGTCTGTCCCGTCTCCTCCTCCACGTCCTCCGCAGGCTGGGCGTAGGCTTCAGGGAACCATCCCTCCATGTTGTCCTTCATCCCTCCCAGCCAGCCCGGCTCTGCCTCCGACTGATCCGCTTTCACCTGGTGGCAGGAGGCAAGGGGTTAAAAGATCAGACCTTCTCCAGTTTGAGTGAATTACACTTCATAAGTAGCGATCTTGTTCATTCCACATTGTCTCAGTTTACACATTATCCTTTATAACAGGGATAGTATAATTTTATTATAATAAAGAGTTCATTTAGCAGTAAAATGATCTCATTTATATGTTTTTATTAGTATTTGCAGTTACATTTTTTATTGTAACAATATGCAACAGAGAAATTGTGCAGGCTGGTCACAGGGTTAAAGATATTGGTCGAACTGAATCAACAAGTGGTTTTCACTGTTGGTAGCTCATGGACCCAGTTATTTGTTGTTTGTCTGTTAGTCACTATAATGCACTTGACCTCCATCCACCTTTGACTACCAATATTATTTACATATGTGCATTACCTTACGAGTGCAACTTGGCTTCAAACAAATCAATCTTTCCCGCACAAAGTTGTTGCTTAATTAACTCTTATTGTGTCTTTTATTTTTGTCACAAATAAAAACATCTGGAGCAACCATTTCAACAGAATACACTACAAAATGTCTAACAGCAACACTGTGTTGCTAAGTAACAAGTCATGCCAATTGTAGTATCGATGAATATATATTTCCCAGAGATCTTGATTTGCTGTTACAGAAGTAACCTGGGACTGTCTTAGGATGACCTCAATTGCCAGGTGGCTGTACTACCAGGTAACCATTACCAAAGTGACTCCCACTCACCCAGATGGTGTCTCCAGGCACGAAGGACAACTCGTCCGCATTCCGAGCGTCAAACTGGAAGAGTGCCTGGTACTTGCGCAGACTGCCACCAGCAGCAGCAGTGCTGCCACCTGTGGCTGGTCTGGCAGATGTCGGAGTCCCTGTTGTCTCTGTTGGACAGAATTCACCCAGAACATAAGCTCCATTGAGCTGATGGGGAGGTTGAACTCACAGTAGCAACTCATCAAGTGGGCATTTTTATACTGCTCCATGGCCACATTAATTTGTTGTATTACATTTATTCCTGACAGAGCATCAAGGATATGTAACCACCTTCCAGTGCTATTATCTGAACTATGACCTGGTTGACTCTATCTGTTATAAGTGATAACTAAGTAATATCTGTTGATATATTATTACAAATTATGTGGCGGCAAATGTATGAGTGGCACAACGTGTGTGGGGCCCTTGACTCCGAATCATGATAATTAAAATACTGGGTATATGTAACAGTGAACTACTGTATCAAAAACAGCAATTCTTATTTTTTATAAAGTAACATAACTACTTTATAAGTATACACTGTCTAAATTAAGTACAGGAACACACATCAATATGGTCATATGAACAGAGGGACTATTTCCATTTGCGTTGGCAAGAGATTTTACTGACTTTGAAACCAGCATAGATTAACCAAATACCATGTACGAGGGTGGGGTAAATTAAAAAAGATTTTGAAGTGATCAATTCCATTCCAATTCAATTCCGGAATTGGAGTGGGAATTGGAATTGAAAGATTTGGAACAAAATTAATTGAATTGGAGTTGAAACATATGGAATTTAATTGGAATTGAAAGATTCTGAAATGGAATTGAATGAGAATTGAGCCTAGCCAAACTAATGATTTTTATTCCTGTCAACCCGTTAACCCTATAACCCAATTTTCACTATTGACTATCGAAAATAATCACAATTATTTGGTTATCAGAAGTGTTTATGGTTCGTGTAGTATGTACTATATTATAACAAACATGACACTTGGTAATTTATTATTCATTTACTGTAGTATGTTATGGTTTCTTTATATTAATAGATATATGAACTCAGACTTTTCAATTATGCAATAGTGAATCCAGTGATGCCATGGTTAACTTTTGTTTTGTGAATTGGAGCGGGAATTGGAAGAATTGAAAATGAAAAAAATTTATTGAAAGAAACTGAATTGGAATTGAGCAAAATTGAACAAAATTGAATTGGAATTGAACAAAAAGGAGTTGCAATGAATTGCAGTGGGAATTGGAATCGATTGAATGGAATTGCCCCCAGCCCTGATGACTACCATGTCCAATGTCCAATCTTAGATTATTTGTTATGATTAAATAATTTTAAAAAACCTACTAATATTATTATGCAACTTACAAAACATATCAAGATGCAGAAAAGATTGATAACAATTGAGCATAATATAACAAGCCTTAAACATTGAATTAATTTTGTTTGGTTCTTAAGATTAAACCCTCCTGCTTTAACATTAATCCTTCTGCACTTGTGGACATACCTTGTGTTTGAGCACCAAAGAAGGAGTCAGCCCAGGCACTGTTAGGCTGGGCACTAGAGCCAAAGTCTGGGCCAACAAAACATAAGACAACTCAAACTTGGCTAACATGCAAGACAACAAGTATAAATCTAAACAACACATTAACTTGAACTTACATCAGGACAATCAGTGTGAGGCACAACAGGAAACATGCACACACACACAGAACACACATTAGCTGTAGAAAGGTATCACGACTAACCATGTCCGTATGATAGGCTGTTTTAGCAGCCTGACAATGTCCACTATTAAAATTGTTTTTACTCACAAGTATTCGCTATTTTGAGGCACACGTTATATATTATATTTAAGGGTGATGCCCTAGCTGTCCAGTAATGCTAATCATGGATTATAGCCCTATTAAAGGTTTTAAGATTTGTACAGTTTTTATATGACTGACTGCATAAAACCTTTGACCCTGTAATATAGACACATTACTTGGAGGTTCTTTTTAAACATTACCGATGGACACAAACCTGCACCTAACAACAGCAGTATATTCAATCATTATGCTAATTATAATTAACATATTTGTTAGGTTCACAAGAATGAACTTAAAAATATATCCTAACTATGTTACTCATTCAGTATCCAACTTTCAGAATAAGCATGATGTTCCTAGTGATTTAATGCATTAATGCTGCTGAGATTTAGATATGAAGTGATGCAGTAGATTCAGTATTCATTGTTCACAGCATTGGACTGCTATAATATTGGAATGTTTAAGGATGTTCTCAAAACAATCTATAAACAAAACCAACCCTACATCAATAAGCAATTTGGGATTTCAAATTTGTATGATCCAAAATGTTTCTCAGCATCAATTGACATGTTTAACTCACTGTATCAATTTATATTTTGCATAAAGTTTGACAACCAGACCAATCCTGATGTTCATCATATTAACACTTATGCAACCATTCTTTATTAACATGCTAACATACATAAGAAAGAACAAATTTACGAGTGGCCTATTTTAAGGTTATAAAAATTTAAAAACCTTTTAAATACATTATATCTTATTATTACATGCAAACCAATTTCTGGATATCTACAACAACTGATTTCCAAACTTGGCTCGTGTCATTATAATCCAAGATGGCTACAATATCACATAAAAAAATTCAGAAAAAATCCACAAATCATCTATGGAAGGATCACATCCCGGAGTAAAATATACACAATAATTTGATGACAAACGTCTGTAGAAAATATCCAGGATGATGGTCACATGGACTTACCAGAAGCCCACACATCCTCAGGTGTTGTAGAGCTTACTGTCGTTGGTCCAAAAGCGTTTGCCCAAACATCCTGGGAGACAGGAGACGCCGTCATGCCACCCCTGGTGCTGCCATTAAACGCCCTCATCGCCCCTCTATCTGTATGCACAGTTTCACAGCTTGCACAGTTTATAAACCCAATATTCTGGGTTTTTTTCTAGGTTTAAGATCAATTAACTGTAAGTTGGACTTTAGCAAGCCTGGTTTCAAATGCATTTTAAACTGGTGCATATGGATGCATTGATTCACATTTTAACTCAAGCCTACTTTGATGAGAATTGGTGAAATGTATTTTTTTGTAAATGCAGGACAAAATGCAAATTTTAGGGCCTATGGGTTTAAACATAGCATCAAACTGTGTAATGTTAAAGGTTCTACAAAATCAGAGTAATATTAAATATAAATACACAAGACACGAGTGAGGATAACTAAATCTGCAGTCAAATGGCTTTAATAAACATATGATCATGCAAACAGAAACAAGTGTCATGCAATAAGTAAAATACAAATGTGCATTTCTACCATGCATTGTAGTTCTGTGTGCTGTAATGACAACCATCTAACCAACTTACCTTGACTCTGAGTTGATGGCAGACCCCTGAAATGAAGGGATTTACTTACAATTAATATGCAAAAAAACAGAAGACACCACTAAAATAACCTGACTAGCACACACAGTGTTTCACTATTTTGACAATATTCATTCTCCATGTGAAACATCAATCATAAAAATATTACAGAATGTCTTGCTTTACAAATTCAATACGAAGACAAACAAAGCAGCAACATTCACTCAAGAACAAAATAATTAACAGACACCACTTTTACCTGAACTAGAATATCTGAAACTGTACTTTCCTATTAAAATCTCCCATAAGCCAAACTGTGGGCTGAAATCATGTGTATTGTTTATTTTATGAATAAATAATATTTTTTTTTCTGAGCTAAGAACCAGAGTGAACTGTAGTTGAATGGCCTTGACCTACTACACCAAGTCACCACTCACCCCAGTGGAGTTGGCTTGTTGCTTGCACTGATGCTGGGTACAGACGCAGCAGTATCAAATGCTGCAGCGGAGTCTAGCTTCTTCTGTAGCTTCTGATTGGTCGACTGCAGCTGCTGGAGGCGTGTCTTCAAATCCTGCATGCAAAATTGGTTTAATTAGTTGATATTTTAAATACTATCTTGACACTAATGCAGATTCCCCTATGAAACAGATAGATAAAAAAACAGCTAATGATAATTTTTTTATTTTTTAGTACAGTAATGTTATAAGTCCACATATTTGTGAGTATTGTCTAACAGGATGAGACCATGAAATGATTTGTGTGTACGTATGTCTATATAAATTTATAAGCTAAATTGATGTATAAAATAATCAACAAATCGTGTACATTCTTGGGGTCAAATAAACATTAGTTATGGTTTAAAAAAATCTGTATCAACATAGTTATGAATATTAACATGTTTCCAATACTGAACAATATATAGTATAATTATTAATAAAAATATAACTTCTTCAGTGTGCAGTCTTTGGCAACTATAATCTCAATCTGTATAATATTCTAACATGATTACAGTAAATGAATCTCCTCCAAGTTGCTGAGGTTCACTCGTTCATTCTATTCTTTCACAACCTTTTCTTATTGGCCTTTGACTTAACAACTGTTAACATATTTGAGAAAACACAACAGAATTCACTAACACATTCACTGTGCACCTGAGGACTGTATTTTTATCAAACCTCTAACAAAAAGGTGTCCATGGACTGCCCTCTATGCAAGTGTAAACCAGTATACATAACCAAATCAATTGTGTATTTAGGCACGTGTCCTGTGAGTTGCCTACCTTCAGCTCGGCCTGACTCGCGTCAATCTGCTGTAGTTTACTGCTCATCTCCTTCTCCGTGTCCTCCATCGTCTGTCTCTGTCTCTCCATACTCTGTTTCTTCACGCTGCAGTTACGTTTCACATTCTCCAGTGCGTCACCTGACACATGTCACATGATCAGTGTCAAAACATAAGTTTTATATCACGCAATATCCAGTCCATAAATGTTTTATACTTAACTCCCTGAGAGAACAAATTCAATCAAATACCATCTCAATTTTTTTGGAAAGCTTTCAGTCATGCTATAACTACACGGTAAAGATTATGTGTGCATAAATATCCCACCACCATCTGTAGCCAGGTACACATTTATGCACCTGGAATAAATGGAGTAATGTCAAGAAAACGAATTTGCCCCAAACTTGGAATGGCCGCTCAGGATTCAAACATGGAAGCACTCGGTTGACAGTTGAATAGTCTAATCATCATTACTGTGCTCCATAGGCAAGTATAATTATTTAGAAGCCAATCTTCAAGTTGACAACGGACTGATGTTCCGAGTCAGCCAAACTTTACCAGGGCATAACACATATTCTAGTGGCACCACCTTCTAGATATTTTTGGGTAACACACTTGACATAATATCTGAACAAACAAACTTCAAAATGGTCTGTTATCTGGTGAGACAGCCAGAGAAAAAGACTTTATAAAATGGCAAATCTAAAAATATAAACATGATGTTAGTGTTAGTGTTAGAGGGTGTTAGGTGAGGGGGTAGTACTCACTGAGTGAGCCAGACTGGGCCTGCACCAAGCCCTCCAGTTGTTGTCTCTCTTCGTGTAGGACTGTCACATTGTCTGTCCACTCCTGTATCACACAATCACCAACCTTCAGGAATGGAACATGTGGCGATCTACATCATACTCCAGCAGCACACGACAAACTACAGCTTGCTCCTCCCACAGCATCTGTAACTCCTCCCATAGCATAGCAACCATAACTCCTCCCATAGCAACCATAACTCCTCCCATAGCAACTATAACTCCTCCCACAACTATAACTCCTCCCACAAAAACTGTAGCTCCTCCCACACCAACCTATATCTCCACCCACAAACCCAAAAGTATTCCACAGCAACCTTAGCTCTTTTTACAGAAACCATAACTCCTTTTAGCTCCCCCAATTCCACTCAACACATCCCCTAAACTCCTCCCACAGCAACACCCACAATCATTTAATCATCGTCATACACACCTGGATGTCCACCTGGAACCTGTCAATGTCGGTCAACTTCCTGTCCCTCGTATGTCTCATGGCGTCAATGGCTGACATGAGGTCAGTGACACTGGACCGAGACTGACTCATCTTCTCAGACAGGTCAGCTTTGCGGTTGTCCTGCAGTGAATAGGTCAAATTAATTAAAACAAATAGGCAATGTTTGACATTTGCCAAGAATCCTACAGGATCACAAGTAATATTGTTGATTAACATCCATCTAATGTCCAGAATTAAACATAAAACCTAATTGCAAAAATAAAGTCCAGAATGAAACCTGTCATATTCTTTCACCAAATAAAATAACAATTTCTGAGGTTTGAAAGTTTGGTGCCTGAAATAAAAACTGTTTTAGTTTTCAAGTAAAATGTTACATACACAGGCATGCCTGCATCACACATACACAGGTAGCTCAATTATAGTTTGACACGTATTGGTTAGAGTTATCTCCTATTGTGACAACTAAACTAATGAGCTTTTTGCGGAATCCACCATTAAACATAACGCATCCTGGTGTCAACTACACAAGATCATATTCACCACATATTAAGGAGCGAAATTTATTATAAAGAGCAAATCTAGGAGCTCATAAAGAAATGCTCCCATGGACCACCTCCTGTCTTCCCCAGTCACTCACCAGAGCCTCCAGCTCCAACTTGAGCTTCCCCACATTTGCCTGTAGTTCATCCACCTGGTTCTGTTCCCGCTGTTTCTCCGCCACCAGCTGGTCCCTCCTCTGTCTCTCCCACTCCAACTGACGCTGACGCTCCAACTCCCTGCGCGCCGCCTGGTGGCACATACAGCAACTAATGTCAATGACACTTTTCTACTTTACTTACATGAAATTAGGCATATGCACAACCACCAAAATATACCTGATACGTAAATTAGACATTCGCATTAAATATACCTGACATATTCAGTGTCCATGGAATTGTAGGCTATATTACTATGAATATTAATGTGAAACAAATCTGTTTGTTACTGAAGCTGTACAAGGTCATTGTTTGTCACCACTGACCTCGCGTTGTTCCCACGCCTTTCGTCTTTGCTCCTCTCGCTCATGCTCCAGAGCTCGCTGTTTCTCAAACTGCTTCTCCAGTTCCATCTGTCGCTTGCGCTCCTGATCTTGTCTGGAGCACAAGAGCAAATCCATAGTGACTCCTGTGTTAACAAACTATAAATGAGCAACGCTATCAGTGTTAATAGTTTTCTACTAGATGGTTTGTTTCAGGTGCTAAACTTTCAGGGCTTAAACTGCGACGTTTTTGGAGAAAGGTATTTTCAAAATATGTATGTATGATGTTTACATGTTGTGTTTTAGAAGTGTTTGTTTATATGTGGTTTATTTACATACATGAAATAAGGTTAATTTTAAACACTGTTGTCACATGGTAATGTTAACGCTAGACCAGGTTTAATTATTAATGTGATTTCATTGAACTATTGTGCTTAGATTATTATGACACAAACATTCATGTTATAAACCTCTTAAATACCATGTCAACACAAAATTAAGTCCATGGAAATTTCATTATCTGAATATCATAAAAGGTCCTAGTATTTACTGGACAAGTGTATATAAATAAGGCTAGTTTATTTAAGGCATTGATAAGATAATTTACCAGTGCTGTAAGGTAAGAAAACATACTAGACCACTTGAAAATATTTCTGAGTTGAGAGGCCATCTTGCTGATAACAACACAGAGAACTTATCTGATAATTGTTATCACTTGTGGCATGCTAGAGGTGTCACTCGGATAATGTAGCCTGTCAATCTTCATCATAGCCTTAAATGATAGCAATGTTTTGATAATGTTTGAACTATGTGTGGACTTCACGTGAAAGCCTGACTGATATAACGTAGGTATGTATTTATTTAACAAATGGCGTCTACTACCTGTGTAATTGGCTGTCAGTGTGTCAACATCCTTGATAGAAGGGCCTAGTGACTTTTAGCACCTCTTCTGACAAAATAAATGAAATAACAAAAATATAAAAACACCTTAGACCCCAGTCACCTCTCACCACCGATGTCCTTCCTTCACTCACTGTGTCTTTCCCTCCCTTCCCAGCTCCCTCTCCCTTCCCTCACCTGATGCGCTCCTTCTTCTCGTGCTCCGCCCTCTCCGCAGCGAGCCTTGCCTCCTCCTCCTGCTGCTGGAGCTCCCTCAACTGAGCCCTCCTCTTCTCCAGCTCCGCCTGCCCCTTGTGGAAGTTCTCCTTGCGCTTGTCCTCAAACGTCACTGCAACGTCACACGGGAATGGTCATACTCAGACACTGTCAACGTTTCTTGAGTAGTCATATTCACACTCAACTGGTGGATCCAGTGTGTCGCTGTTTGCATATGTCACAATCAAAATGTTGCGTGACTGTGACCTTCGTCAGGCTTTGCTCTTGCCAACAATGTTGATAGTGATTATATATGTGAATATTTTGTTACTGCGTGACAGCGCCTAGATCCTAGATCAAACATTACTCCTACATGTCCACTAGCCCACAGGTCTGTGATACACTGTATGGAAGTTAACACAACCATACTCCTAACTGACTTCACACAGGTCTCTGATACACTGTATGGAAGTTAACACAACCATACTCCTAACTGACTTCACACAGGTCTCTGATGCACTGTATGGAAGTTAACACAACCATACTCCTAACTGACTTCACACAGGTCTCTGATACACTGTATGGAAGTTAACACAACCATACTCCTAACTGACTTCACACAGGTCTCTGATACACTGTATGGAAGTTAACACAACCATACTCCTAACTGACTTCACACAGGTCTCTGATGCACTGTATGGAAGTTAACACAACCATACTCCTAACTGACTTCACACAGGTCTCTGATACACTGTATGGAAGTTAACACAACCATACTCCTAACTGACTTCACACAGGTCTCTGATGCACTGTATGGAAGTCAACACAACCATACTCCTAACTGACTTCACCGGTCGAGATAAGACCACCTGTGAAGAACTCCTGAATTCTGAATTCCTGGTAAGCGATGCTATTTGCTGAGATTATTGTTAGAGGGAGTTTTGCAAGGCAATTTGCCAAAGGGTACTGAGATTGATGTAATTGACAGCTGTGTGAGGCTGATTCTATGCAGTCTTTCAAAACAAGGGCCTGGCATTTATAAGCATTGAAACAACAACATACCAAAGTTGTGTGTTAGTATGCAACAGATCACCTGTCCGTGAATTATTCCCTGAAAAGCAACAGTTGTAATAACATCAGAATAGTAACCATGGTAACACAACATACCAAATTTGGGTGGCTCAGCTTCCTGCGCCATGTTAGCAGGCTCTACTGGCGCCATCATGCCACCAATGCTGGTACTAGAAGCAGTAGGGGGAAACGCCCCCAACAAATCAGCCAAGGCATCATTCTGGGGCATGCCGCCTGTAAACAGTGTGTTAGCAAACGGGGTCAACAGCATGCAAGTTTGGGCAACACACCAAATACGGTGCTAACAGGTGGCCCCAATGTGTCGTAATGTTCTTGTCAATCGCTAGGTGGCACAAATGTTCTGTGACCATTTCTCGTCCTAATTTATGCACATCGTACGACATTATACAAGTGCTTACAAATGCAGAAAGAAACACCTCAATATAATTTCAAGGGTTACATAGACAATAACCTGCAGCAGATTTGAATTCAAGAAAATACATTTTTATCTTTAATGAGTATGTGTGCACATTACACAACTTTTTTACTAATCCGTTACTTATTAATTTATTGTATTTTATTAACTAACAAACGTAATACTTACATATTAACCAAATGGAGTTAGCGTGCGCATAGGCTAACATAAAAATTAGTAGCTACATGTGAAGTATATCTTCATCAGGTAAGAACATTTTGAAATAAATAATATATCAGCAAATAGCTTTGTAGGTGATGAGGTAACCAAGAAAGCAGCGTGTGAATGAAGCAAGCTGTTGTCTCACTGATGCAGCCGGCCACTGAAGTAACCACACACATGGCCCGAGTCACACTACTGTATGTTACATTTCCACAAGAAACTATACACATCAACTGTACGAAACTGCGAATGAGCACACCTTGTGAGCTGAATTATTGGCACTCGACATGGGAAATGGGTCATGAATTTTTTATGTTTATAAATCAAATTAATTGTCAGTATATAAATTTGTTATTATGTAACATGGATGACATTCATTCAAGTCAAGCATTTGTTAAATTGCGCACAACATAGCTGTAAGTGAAACTGAAATAGTCGCATGCTTCAACACTTCTCTTTGTTTTAATGCAGCTGATATTACAGTATGCTGGCAGTCACAATACAACATGATCTAAACAAACAAATACATATATCTATCTACCAGTAGTATTATCATAGTATTTGGTATGTTGTTGTATAATCGACTAACCACTATAAGTAGTATTGGTCTGTTGTTGTATAATTGACTAACCACTATAAGTAGTATTGGTCTGTTGTTGTATAATCGACTAACCACTATAAGTAGTATTGGTCTGTTGTTGTATAATTGACTAACCACTATAAGTAGTATTGGTCTGTTGTTGTATAATTGACTAACCACTATAAGTAGTATTGGTCTGTTGTTGTATAATTGACTAACCACTATAAGTAGTATTGGTCTGTTGTTGTATAATCGACTAACCACTATAAGTAGTATTGGTCTGTTGTTGTATAATCGACTAACCACTATAAGTAGTATTGGTCTGTTGTTGTATAATGGACTAACCACTATAAGTAGTATTGGTCTGTTGTTGTATAATTGACTAACCACTATAAGTAGTATTGGTCTGTTGTTGTATAATCGACTAACCACTATAAGTAGTATTGGTCTGTTGTTGTATAATCGACTAACCACTATAAGTAGTATTGGTCTGTTGTTGTATAATCGACTAACCACTATAAGTAGTATTGGTCTGTTGTTGTATAATTGACTAACCACTATAAGTAGTATTGGTCTGTTGTTGTATAATCGACTAACCACTATAAGTAGTATTGGTCTGTTGTTGTATAATTGACTAACCACTATAAGTAGTATTGGTCTGTTGTTGTATAATCGACTAACCACTATAAGTAGTATTGGTCTGTTGTTGTATAATTGACTAACCACTATAAGTAGTATTGGTCTGTTGTTGTATAATCGACTAACCACTATAAGTAGTATTGGTCTGTTGTTGTATAATTGACTAACCACTGCAACTAACTATTTAACAGTTACTGACAAACTGGCAACTTCCTCAGACAAGGAGCTTATAAACTGTTGATTTAAAAAAATTGAATATCTAAATATGTGAAATCTTACTAAAGTTTGGTTAGTCAGAAGAAAATGGGATAATACTTTTATAAAGTGAAATTGCTACTTTTATGGATGATTTAATTGTAAACAAGTATGTAACTGAAGTAGGTTCTTATTATAAAACTACATGAATACACTGCCCCTTGCCAAGGGGGTAACATAACCTACCAGGCGGTGGTATAGCCATCCCCCCAGAGGCCATTGTGATGGCTGACCCAAGGGGTTGGCCAGTAGATCCGATACCCCCCTGGGATACAGCCGAGGAGAGTCCCACCCCACTGCCTGCCCTGGCCCGTCTGTAGGAAGGGGGTATGAGTTCTGCGGGTAGTTTTCCGGGGAGGGGCTGGCCCGTCTTGGCAACATCAATGAGGTGCATGGCGAGACAGAACTCCTCCGAGGTCAAGCGTCCATCGTTGTCAACGTCAGCAAGGTTCCTGTGACATATAATGCCCATTATTGTCATTGAGGCTTTCTCAAATATATAACTGATTTCACATGATATAATATGTCCATTATTGTCACTGAGGTTGTCTAAATTAAAATATATACATGATTTCACAGCATATACAATGTTCGTTATTCCAACTGAAGGGTCATCTCTAATATAAATAATTTTTTATGACATACAATGGTGGTTACTTCCTTCAAGGGTCATCTCAAATAGAAATGGGTTGTTATAATATACAATATTCACTATTGTAATGAGGGAGGGAGGGAGGGAGTGGAGGGAGTGGAGGGAGGGAGGGAGTGGAGGGACGTTGTCTTAACTAGAAACAAGCACTGAGTTTATGACATATATTGTTCACCTCTGCCACTTGAGGTAATCTCAAATGGAAACAAATTCTTACTTACAACATACACAGCGTCACCGAGGGAGTTGTCTTCAATATAAATGAGTTGATATGACATAACATGGTAACACTGAAAAAACATTGACGGAAAATGAGTGAATAGGAATAACACCTTAAGACCCAACTCAGGCCTGAATTATGTTGACGACTCACCATATTTGGGCAAGGATAGGATGTGGTAGGCCTGACTGCATCAACACACTTCTGGCCTCAACACCTGCAACATTACACACACATAAGGATGTGTTAACACACTTTTGGCATAAATACACTTCTGGCCTCCACGCACGCTCTAATAAACAGGCATCATGATAAAAATACTATGTTTAACAAATTTAATCAAGCAATGCCATCAAGCATGCATATATATGGTAGAAATATATTACAATAGCATACAGTGACAGCTGTTGAGTAATTTCAAAAGAGAAACTAACATGGCACACAAAGGGAAAAGTTTTTATACCGGTATGCACGGAGAAACAATTACTTGACTTTCACATGACAAATTAGTGCCTATTATTCACTAGTACATAACATTTAGTCACTTATGTCACAAATAACTACTTCAAAATCAACTAGGAAGTCTGACTGTACCTGTCAAGTAGCCCTTGCGAGTGCGGTCCTGTGCGTTAAACATCTGGTTGTATTTGAGCTTCGAGGGTATCGCCCACTCACCACCACCAGTTCCGACAGACCTGTCAGGTCATAGGTCACACCAGAGGTCACATTATTCATCACATGATAAACAAAGAAGAGCAAGGTATAACAGTTAATCAAGAACAGCTCCCTCCATGACTGAACTAAGGCATTAGATGGGATGTCATAACTACAAAACCTGTGTGTGCATTTTCAGCAGAACATTTTATAATATCTCAACATCACAGTTGAATATTTAGTATACGCTTGACATTTCACATAAATTCTTTATGCTGTGTTTAAAGGTTACACCATCTACCATGGCAGGCATGTTTTAGACTAGTAAATTGATTTATTTATTAACCGAAACACTTATGTTCTACCAATAGGTTTTATACATGACACTGCTCAATGTTTTCAGCAGGATCCATAATAATTAGATAAGATACTATTAAAACAAACCGAATGCATCAGTAATAAATGGTACCATTGAACCAGGTTTTTAAAGTCTACAACATTGTGATCACAAAATCAGTCTCTAAATGAAATGGTCTGCAAGCACTGGTCAAGCAGTGACTCACTTGACTGGACTGCTGGCATAGCTGAGAGCTGCATTGGCTTGCATTGGTACCGCAGCAACACCTGCACAGGTAGATATTTATCATGTGTTAATTTTTCAATCAACATTCAATCACTAGTGTATTTAAAGAATTAACATAACATTTATTCTACTATAAAATTAATAAATTAATCGTAACAAAACATATTTTTCATGAAAATCAGGTTACTGTCCATATTTCATACCATTTTCATCAACTTTAATAATACTATTTTCACAGGTAAGTCATCAGAAATACTGCAAAACAACTACAAATTAACTGGAAGAAATGTCATATTTCAAACATTATCTTTTGTGAAAAACTATAATATAATTTTCACAAACATTAATCCTACTTACACTTTTAAAAACAACACAAATAGTGATTTAGACCAGGACAATGTCTGTTTCCCACTTCCCAGCCAGTACTCACCCATACTCATCTGACCATGCTGAATGGTCATCGCCGGCATGCCAAACCCTGCCATGGGTGCAACAGTGACCCCAGGACCTGGGACAGGGTCAGCCACCAGACTTGGAGGCAATGTCTTTGGCAGCTCGTAGCCCTGCAGCTTCTTCTTGATGAGGTGCACCGCGATAGAGAACTCCTTCCGGTCCATCTTGCCATCAGCATTCAGGTCGGCCAGACTCCTACAGACAGCAGTGGACACCAGGACTCAGGGCTAATCAAGACTGTGTACATAAATACGTTGATTCCGTATGTGAATATGCAGTGATTTACACTAAGGGTATCTGAAGTCAAGTGTGATTGACATTTGTACAACAATTACAACAACTCTCTTTGACAGCAAATCAGTTAAATGGTTATGTGACCCAAACATGTGTTAAAACTGGACTAAATTATTTCATTACATTTCTGGGGGAGAGTAAGGTCGGTTGCATCATTGGTTCTTGCTATAATATAATTAAGTTATCCGACACAGGTATCTAGGAAATGAACTCACCATATATGTCCCAACACTGGCGTTGGCAACCCTGACTTGAGGAAGAAGTCCCTTGCTTGTTGGCCTGCATACAATCACATTACAACTTAGTGAACTTACAAGTATATCACATGAAAACTTAAAAAGTAGGGAGTAAATGTAAAAAAGTCACACAGCGCAATATAGGTAAACTGGTGTGACTGTAATCATGAATGAAACTAAGACTTCAATTCAGAACATAAACAATAATAACGTCCTTATATAAGTCATAAATAAAGCTTGAAAGTTTATATTTAAAATTCTAATAAGTAATACATCATGAATAACACACATGCATGCACACACACATACTAACCATCAATCAATCAGATAAATCTAATGAAGCACATTTGATTCAGAAATTAATTTGATTATATAGTTTTTAAATGTTTGTCTTTCCGTTCATCATGTAAAATAGGCACAATATTCCTGTTGGAACATACAAATAAACAGATATTAGTGAAATCAATAGTGTGGTCAAAAGTGCTGGTGGTCAATAAGTTACAATGAATGCACGTACATGTATTTGATACTAGATATACAGTGTAATATGGTTTTCAACTATCTGAAGTGCAAATAATTTTTTATCATTGAAATATCACATCATTTTTAAACTGATAAAGCACTTATAGACATTAAAATGTAGTTAAAAGAGAAACAACAGCAGATGCTTAGTTGGCCTTAGTCAATAAGAGTGGCATTACACAGTCTATGTATTGTTCAGATTGGTGCTAATTGAGAGTTGCTCTGGCTGCACTGGACTGAGAACACACTTAGCTACTGTGAACACCCAAGGCAGGGGTTGGACCAGGCAGGGCATACAGTATGAACTCACTATAATAACATTACTATGACTACTTGACCACACCTGGTAATTGCAAATTGTGTCATCTTGGACACTGAATATTACTAGTAAAATCTTCAAGAGGGGTAATTACGCACATGGAATGTGAATTTTACATTATTCAACTGTACATGTGACAAATTACAACTAAAGCATGCGATGTGAACTGACCGGTGATGAATTGACCCTGTGGCTTGAGCTGCAGGAACTGACCATCGTGTTTCGTCCTCTCCTCCACACTGATGTGCCAAGGGTCACCAGCGGCTGGACAATCAATGACAACTGATAATCCACAGGCCTTGATGCACACAGCATCACACTCAGAAAGGTTGCATTTAATCAATACAGCTCTGATGTAATACATTAGTTCACTAGTGGTTGTGATTGCGACGAGTTTGGATTTTGTTAACACTAACCTGATGTCTAAACTATCATACAAAAACAATTGTAATGAACCAGTGCTTGAGTCCAGACAGTCACAGTGAACTCAGTTTCATGTCAATCCAGTGGTGTTCTACATTTAAAGTCACATTAGTGTTTTCTTGACACCACTTGAATTCCCTGTGAAAAACCTCACTGAACACAAGATCATGTTGCTCCAAATCTTAAGTTTTTATTCAAAAATAAAGTTTGTTCAAAATTAATTAACATATATAAAGTGGACCCAAGAGTTCCTTTGTGTCCTAACTGTCCTTTGGACTATTATGTGATTTTTGTGAAACAATAGTACTAGGCATTGTAACATTGAGTGTCAATACAAAAGTATATAAAATGTTACTGCAGATTTTTTCGAAAAACAGGCACACCATAAAACAATGTCACGTGGCACTGAGATGCCTCCATAAGAATTCGATCAACTATAAATCTAATGTGAATGTGTTGTTTACATAAGCATGTGTAGCCATTAATAACAGATCAGTCACAGGTCAGAGTCCACCCATGGTAGACAGTTGGAACTAGAATACGCAGATCCAGGAGATGGCAAATACAGAAGTCATGCAGGACCAGGCGAATGTGAACATTTTTTTTTCTCGCAGAGGTGCCCTTTGATACATCTAATCAAATTTCTTATGTATTACCTTGTTGCCTAAAGATATATATGTGCAAAATTAGATAACAAATTAGTTCACAGTTTAAAAAATAGTCGAACTGAAAATGTACCTGTTTTTTAGCCATTGAAGGCCCTAGTATGCAATTTAGACGGCACACACTGAGTGATGTCATAAGTCTGTTGGACCTTCGGCTCAAAGAACTAAAAGTCACTCAATAAAACTAAGACTTGTGATAAATACACATTACATCTTCATTTTGAAAATGGTTTCTCCCCTGACTAGTCTAATTCTCTAAAGACTAAACATTATGAAATTTATTTATCACCCACATATGCGAAAATCGTCGCCACCTCTCTGGGTCAAGCATTTCATCTACAATATCCGCGAAGAAACACAACAAACCACGCAACGGACATTTAGTATACCTAATAACTATGTCTACGTCTACGACTGTACAGTCTGTGCACAGATTATGTCTAGGCCAGTTTACACCAGGACAGATTATTGATCGTGACGTGACCGGGTCATAAATACCACTACATTTTTAACAACTGCCAAGATGTATACATTTATATCCAAATAACTAAGTGTCCGCACATACCTGCATTCATCCTGGATGATCCTACCGGGTACTACTTATTCATACATATCCAGTAAACGCTTAAATCGTAAACCGTACCCTCCCCTTCTCCACAAATTGGTGCGTGAACGGATGAATGGTACTGAGATAGTCGTATTATTGTGGGTCGCAATATTCGTATGAAATATATAAACATATATTAACAATATTAGTTTAGATGGCTACTAAAATATCACGAATCGTTATATTTATAATATATGTTGGGTTTTTATGCAAAAGTATGACGATATATGCATATTAAAACCATTTTAATTTCGAATAGGGTTCGAAGTTTAATTGACTAGTGCCCTCTATCGACTCTTGTAAAACTAAATTGTCACTTAGAACATAGTCCGACTGGTGGCAGCAGTAGTTTAATTTTGCATGTTTACTGGCTTCTCGTGTTTACGGGCACTGCGTTTATCTCGTAATCTTCGGTTACTGTTTTTTATATATAGCATGTGAGTTTAACGTTCATTCGAACATGAGGCAGGCAGATTGCAACATTATAAATAATAAGAACCAAAATACCAATCGGACTTAAAATCACATTTTGCATAGACTTGTAGTAGATGAATGTCAACTCGGGCTCAGACAAGACAGTGAAAACTCAAATTGACTCAATAATCAATTTCTCAAGCCAAGACAGGCTGTGAGTGTGAGGCTGAGAAGTTGAGTAACTCTCGCCAGTCATTTTTACTCGAGGTTGAGTTGAATCTTGTCACGCTTGCCTTGACAGTGACGATTGACGTGAGAGTTTACTCGTTTATGTCATGACTTGTTTCAGTCTTGACTCACCACTGGCAGTGCCAGTGTCTGCCAGTGACACTGACTGGAACTAAGAAAGCTAAACTAATTATTAAGTCTCAGTGAGTCTACTTTAGTCACGTGTGGCAGAGATGTCTCCAACCTCCAGGACTGATGATTTAGAACAGCACTAGTTTGGGGGAATTGGGAGCTTCTTTAGGGGCTCCCCTCTTCAGAGAGTCCTAGAGAGATCTCTCCAACAAGAAATCTGAACAATTTTGTCATTTTTCTCTGCTGAGAACTAAGACAAGCAGATAGGCCTAGTGTCACTGTTGCCATCCCTCCCTTAAATCACACTGATCAATGCATTTTGTTTGATCATAGTGTTAAAAAGAGGCTGCAGAATATTAAATTAATACAAAACAGTTGGTTTAGTTTGAGAGAGCTTGGTCGAAATACAAACTATGTATGCCTTTGTTATATCTGTAATTGAAGTATGACTAGATGCGTGCCATCCTTGTCTTTGTAATATTCTAGATTATATTTTTTGTATGACTTAATTATAGGCCAAGAAAGACACAGCGATGACATCTGTTCTAAAAAAGGAGCCTGTGACGGCAGAGTTCTGCTTCAGAGACTGGACAGTGACTGCCTCAGAAAGTCACATTCTGTGCTCTGAGGGACCCGAGAGACACAGGTACAGTGTGCATGCAAAGTGCTATAAGTAGACACCTCTCCTGCCTTAGACACCCCTTGTACTTTCTGCAGTCAGGGTATTGTAATCGTTTCTAATGCATTCTGTATTGCGGAAAATTTTCAGACAATAAATATAAGTGTGAGTAAGTTAGAGTCAGTTCACCACTACATGAGCGTGCATAATCACATCATCCTATATGTCAGTACCAGCTGGTCAGGATTGTGTCTTGTTCAGGTGACATCAAAGTCAAAGAGGCAGAGATAATTAACATCTCACTCGACCAGTGACCACTACCAAATGGCAGATGTTGTCACACAAAGCAATTAATTAAAAATATGTAAATGGCATACCAGTAATCTCATTTACTTAAATAACCCAATAATTAAGAAACTATTATGTCTAAAGATAAAATAAAAATATATAAATTTATAACCTGGCTATGGGTGCTGCCACCTTGTGAAGAGCACGCATCATAAAGTGTGCTCTGTGACGGACTTACAGTATGCCATAAATTCTCACACTTGGCTTGTGTTGTTGAAGCTTCGAGTCACAGCTCAAGCTGCCCAACCTGCCTGAGATGGTGTTTGCCAGCAACTCTCTGTGTGTGAGACATGACTCGGGGTTTGGGGTGAAGTTCACTGCCCTAGATGCCCTGCGGCTGGTGGATGCGGAGCACGACCTGATGAAGGTCGCTGTAGCCCAGGAGTGGCAAGAGGCGCGGTGAGTTCTCTTGCAGAAAATGTGTATTTTAGTTAGTGATTCTCATAGTACTCCTTCAGTTTCAGAATTAATTAATCAAATAAACATAATTGTTTGGTAGCACCTAATGAGAGCGTCTGTTATGTCTTAATAGGAATCGCTGACACTTAAAAAATATGTATATATCTTGTGTATGTAATTGACGACTGTCCAACATACACTGTATATACATATTGTATATATGTCTTTTATTGGACAGTTAATGGGATTTGGACAACATAGTGACATTCGCAAGATGTCAGTATTATTTGACAGGTGACAACACTAGTTGGCTGCTCACATTTTTATATCGTTTTATTAAAATTTCTAAACAAATGTCTGATTGATAGTACTGTTCAATAACCATCATATCATAATCTTCACATTATACTTAATCATCACATTATACTATACTATCTAAGTTAATGTAAAAAGTCAAACCATTTAACTGTGTTTCTGTGCTTCAGGGCTGACTGTGAACACATCAAAGATACAGCACATCCATTTGACTGGACATTCACAACCAATTATCAAGGAACTGTCTTTAGCAATGGAGAATCTCAGATGACGGTAAACACGTAACAGGATGGCTTAAAAGTTCCTTGCTTACACTAGAAGACTGAGTAAAATGAAAGCCATTATGGGTGTTTTGTCTTCTTTTTTGAGAAATTTTGTTTGAAAAGTTTTTGTTGACACTGATTACATTATGGTAAAGAAATTATTTATTTCATTAGACAGGTTATTTACCACACAACATTTTTTAGTAGATTCTTCCTGCAGATCTTGATTGTTTGGTGAACTCTCGTCATTGATATGTTCACAATCATTTCTGCAGCAGTTTCAAATCATCATTCTTAGATAAATCCTAAACCAATTGTAGTTATAATATTATGTATATATGTGTTGTACATAGTACATACTATATCTTACATTATTCTATTCATGTTGGTAGTTGTAAATTCGATAAAACCATAATTACAAAGTTTAATTTTTTCACAGTAGATATAATGTTTTAGCTACTTCACATATGGCATTATTCATTATAATAAGTAGCCAGTGCAAAGTGGTTTTGTGTTCATATGTTCATGTGTTTGTGTATTTTGACGTTTGTGTATGTTCACATGTTTTGTGTTTCATACATTTGTGGTTTCAACTACCGGGTATGTATGTGTGAGGTTTTCTATGGGGTGGATGTGTTTGTATGTTTGGACTTCAGGTGTTTGTTATGTGTGTTCAAGTGTGTTTGTTCATATCGTAATATGTACATGTTTGATTACGGGTTTGTGCAATCATATGTTTGTGTGTTCAGGTGAAGCCAACGACAGAGAAAATAGATGTGGAGAAACTGAAAGTCAGAGACAAGATCCACTTCTATGCAGACATTCTATTGTTTGAGGACGAACTGTCAGACAATGGCTGCTCAGTGCTCAGAGTCAAGATTGTAAGTAACACGTGCAGCCAAAAACACGTTTCAGACTTATATTTCTATTGGCAGGATACATGGTCAATAAATCAGTTTTATTTATAAAAAACACAACATGAGAAACAAACCAAGTCAAGTAAATAACTTCTTAATAATAAATCATGTGGTAAGATAGTTCTAAAGTAATGAAGAAATATGCTTTAAAAAGGAGTAAACATAAAATTATACACTTTTAGATGTTATACATTTATAAATGATTTGGTTTCAAACATACAACCAGCAAACATCCAACATGTGCATGTATGTATGCAATGACACTGCTTGTAAATGTTGCATTTTAGGTACTACCCTGGTTCTTCTATATTAACCATCTTACACCTACTTCTAGACAAATAGCTGCTGCACAACAGTTTTCGTGTGACACCGTCACATATGTTTGATCTTAGTTTGTTTCTTCTGACCACATAATTTATGTGATTGCCAATTGTAGCATGCTAAATATTTCCGTCACTTATTTCCCCCGACGACCAAGTCAGTCAAGGGAATAAGTAAGTAAAATATTCCACATTATGTGAATGTAATGCCACTGTAGCCCCCTCTGATGAGTGGGTGATTCACTAACAGCAGCAAAGCCAAACATCAACTAACTACGTTTCTGTTATGTTTTTGATGTGCACTGCCAGTTACTAAATATGCAACCAAAGTTCCACAGAAGCATTGTAGGAAGAGGTGAACGAATATGGAAAACTTGGAGGAGATTCAGTTTGTCTGCCCCCAAAGTTAGCCTGTTAGTATGTAGTTTTGGTTGCCTACTGCAGAGAGTGATGCCGACGCTGCTGTTCATCCTGCTGCGGTTCTACCTGCGCGTGGACGGAGTCCTGGTGCGCACCAACGACACCCGCTACTTCCATGAGGCGGGGACAGACTACATGCTGCGAGAGTTCTGTAGCAAGGAGAGCCGCGTCACAGACCTACGGGTGAGGGAAGAGGGTCTTAACCTGGAATTAAGTTTGGTCTGTTCTTCCCTTCTTCCACTGGGTGGTCTGTTCTGCCTTGGGCCAGTTTCATGAAGCATACTTGCAACGTTGTAGTGGGCGATAACTCTGCGAAAGCCTAAGACGTTGTTTGTAAAGTTACGCTACCCTAGGTAGTTGCATTTCATGAGGCTCCTCCATAGTTGCTTTCAGCTGTGCCTTGAGATTAATAGGTACAAGGTTACACTAGTTGAAATATTTACAGGACGCTCCTCAAGTTCATTGATGTTCCGACACGCCCACTCTCAACATAATTATTTGTCATGTTTACACTGGATATCCTTTACATTCATAATTTGGCACATGAACAGCAAAGGTGGCAGCTTAGGAGAAAAAGGGTTTTCAGAGACAGGATAAATACAGCAATTCTCCAACATGACCTAATTAGGTAAATTCTATGATGATTTAATTACGTGAATGCTAAATTGGTCTCATGAAACCGGCCTTAAGCTACATCAACTAGTGGGTGTTAGGTACGACTGGTTCACTGAGTCGGGGTTATGTCTCCAGGTGTCTTGTTGCATTCCCGGGGTGTTCCTAAATTCCCGGGGTTGTGGTAGAGCAGTGGCTAGAGCTTCGGACCCTTGTCATAACACCCTGGGGTGTTCCAGCTCATTTCAGTCCCAGCCCTCAGTGTATTCAGCCTCTCAAACACATTTCATGGTTCCCTGGTGTTTTCTCATCGTAACAAATTTGTAACTCAAATTCATATCACTTATAGATTTTGCTACAAAGTTGTCATTATGAAAATATGTAACTTTTACCTTCTACATTTACTAGACTTGTCAACAATTTTCCATTTTCTGTTCAGGTGCCACTTCATATTCTGACCGACCCCAACGTGATAGGGGAGCATCTCACGACAACATCAGAGACAACAGAGAGACTGCAGTTTCCCCCAGTCACTGCCAGGCCAGAGAAACCACAAACAGAAACTGTCACTTCTACAAGTCTTGACACTTGTGCCGTGTCACCAGATCTGTCTGATGACACAGGCAAATGTGACACAACATCATGACAATGTCTAGAGTCACTGTCATGATATCACAAGTGTCAAGAGTCACCAGGAGGGTTCCTTTCATGTATGTGTGTGTGTGTGTGTGGATGTGACATTGTCGTGACAGTGTCGTGAGTCACAGACACAGCTTGGTGGACAGCAGAGTCATCAACATGACACTGACAGTCATAAGTCACTGACATACATTGTAACTGTCACCAGTTAATGACACATCATCATCAATGTCAGTAATCACAGAAACAACATGTGACAGTGTCAAGAGTCACTGACACAACGTCATGACTTACGATTCACTGACGCCACAATGCTGCAAGTGTCATGGGTCACTGTTTCAGTATGACTGTCTCTGAAGTGATTGACACTATATAAAAACAACATCTAGAGTCACCAAAAGGTTTCCTAACATGTGTATGATAGTTGTGATACAACATCATGACATGATAATGTTTCTTCTCATGATATTTATAAAATGGCTTCCTTTGATGTATGTGTTTGCAGAATCTGGCCTTGAGATGATCCTGATTCCAGGTGTTCTTGTGATTTGGGTGTTTATCCTCCAGAAGTTGCCAGGGAAGTTGAGTTGTATCTCAGTGTTAAAGTCTGCCACTGCTGAGTGTGAAGAAGTTTAAGTCCTGATGATAAGTTATCTAAATACAAAAATAAAGTTATGAAATTAATTCCTCAATTACAATAGTTATACTTGTAAGATATTCACCACTTTATCTAGTCCAACAATGGCAGTGTTCTTTACTGGCTATTTCTTGTCATAAATGTTTTGGAATTTTCTTCCTTTTACAAATCCATTTCTATAGCAAAGCTAGCATATACAATACTTTTTTAGTCTGATTTTATTGTTTAATGGGAAGACAGAAACAAATGTAGTTCAAGAAATTAATGTTATTAAGATGATAGTTTTGTTTGTAGTCACAGTGTATACACTTTATGCATATGGGAAGTGTTGACAGAAAGTTATGATATGACCAGATTTGTTATTAGTCTTTTCCCAAATAGGTGACACTGGGACAGATGGAATGAGTTCAATGAGTACACTGGCCTGGATGAACACACAACATTCCATGTTACTTGTGTATTACACAAACATAACATACACATGTGCAATGTATGTTCTGATAATATACATGAAAAGAATTTATTTATTCTACAATGGCTAAAGAATGAATGAATAGTTATCCATGTTTGTGGTAACATTTAATAAGATGGTAACATTTAATGAGAATTTCCCACAGATAACAAATGGATAAGGAACCCTTATTTTACATTTAGAAAACTACACCTGTTAATAAATATTTGTTATACCCATTCAAGATCTTAAAAACCTACCTCTGTGCTGGAATCTCTGCATGTGATAAACCCTGCACAAGTGGACTGGGCCAGCCAATGAGTTCTGTTTGTTGCTCAGAGGTCACATGATCATTGCATGATAAACAGAATAGCAGTATTTCTCTGGATGCCAAATGGATGGAGAAATAGAATGGACACTGTGGCATCTGTCAGAAAGTTGCACCTTGTCTTATGTTTTATCTGAGGTATTTTTTATTCTGGTTGTTATTGTTTTGGGGATTTGTATTAGTAGTTTGTGTAGATGGGTCAATGATTTCCATAAACTGGCATTAGCGGTTTTTTATAATTTGTGTTCATGATCCTACATGTGTGTGGTTTATCTGTGAAAATGGAACATTGATCACAGCAGGTGATGACGGTTCACTTCCTGAAACAAATACATTATACATACACACCAGACAACAACAGTCAGTTTCTTGTGAGATATCGATGTTGTTTTAGTTGTTCCAATAAATGCTCACAATCACCAGTGGATTGTCCTGGCATTGGGAGTAGGGAATGAGGACACAGCAGGGTCTTTCCATTTCCCTGCAGGATCTTCGACTCTCTCTGGCCTAGACACCAGGGGAGAAGGGCACAATGGCTCGAGATCTCTTGAAAGACACAGGCAATGTGCCACTGTGGGGTGAACAAATTTGCCTGTTTTGCTTACAGCGACCTGGACTAGTATCAGACCACTGCCAGGTGACACAAGTTTAGGTTTCCATGACAGTTGCATTAACTGTCAAAATATGTTGTGTACAATTGAATCGTGAAGGTGAACACTATTTATCAAATATAATTTTGATGTGCCGATTACCAGAACGTTCAAGGGACTAATGTTTGATAGATGGCGCTGTCTGACAATAGGTACATTTACCTAATACTATCAATATGTTTGTTCCAATGTTAAATATGTTATACTATAAAATGATGAACAGCAAAGTTGTATTAAATAATAATTTCTCGGATGGATGATAAAAGCATGCACCATAAAGCAACAAGCCATGTAGTTAAGTCTCATTTAGTATTTATACAAGTATTTACATGATTCTGTCACACAGTAATAGTTATCTTTTGATTTAATACTGATAATTCCATACTAGATTAATATCACAGCTGTTTCCGTAGCATCAATAGCAATTACTCATTATCATCTTGGTACATATTCAACATCAGTTATGATGCAAATGTCGTATCAGTAAATATCAACAACAGCAACCCACACATCTAGCATAAAATAACCAGAATCTCATATTATGTTTTGAAACAGAACAGTTGTTGTCTAACCATGCATGTGATCAACTGAATGTGGAATTCGCAATAACTGTAAATTTTTATGGGTCCAATTATTTGGTGGCCCAAACAATATTCTGAAGAAAAACAACGTACATGAACTCTTAGGTTGATCTTGTATCAAACATACAGAGTTTACAATTAGAAACAAAGGTGTTCTTTCGGTTTAATAATGTTGCACATCTATTTTAACATAATAATATAAATCTTAAAAAGCACTCTAATAGATCCTGTAACACATGAATGAGGCATTCAGTGAATTTTGTAATACACTTTTGAAAGTCAGTCAAATGTTGCTCTTGTTCTCATCAGTATAATATTAATTAGTTATCTAAGTTGTTTTGTTATCAAAAGATCTTACAGAGAGCAGTTTTTAACCTTCTGCAGCTGTTCTAGAAACGAAGTACAACTCAGACACAGTTTTAGGTCCCGGCAAATACAAGGCCTGCTTAAAAATGGATGTGATATAAGAAGTGATAGGTACATTTCTAAATACAATGGTATGCAAAAGTGCAAAGTTAACATTTATCGAAATTGTATTATGCAACAATACGCTCGGCCTCCTTGACAGGAGAGCCACACAGTAGTATATGGTGCTTGTGTGTGCGCAAGTGCATGCATTTATGTATGCTAATCTGCAGATCTCTCCATTAATTGCGGTGTCGTCTCTATGAATATACAACAGCTTTGCCACTAGCATTACTACCATATCAAGCTAGATCAAAATATATGGTATGAAGCATTGTTACTAGGATACAACAGTTTACAACATGTACTGCTATTTGGCACTGTATGTATCTTTCTTAATTAATTCAACTGCCTTGATAAAAATAGAGGTCTTGATGACATGTCAGTGTCACAAGCAATGTAAAAGCCTATAGTGACGTGTCACTGTCACTAGTGACATATTACTGTCGCAGCCATGGCAGCTTCACGATCCTCGTCCCGTCGGGCCACTCAAAGCGCGTCTGGTATTCGGTGAAATTCGGGGTGGGCTCATAGATGCCCATCGGACGCCCAACAAGGGCGAAGTTGGGACTGGGGTTGATGAGGTAGTCCTTGCAGGGTGTGTCAAGGGACTGGCTGTAGCGCTTCTTGTACTCAGTCACCCCGGGGAAGGTCATGTTGATGCCGCAGCGTTCCTGGATGGACCGGACTGGGAGGGCCTTCTTGAGGGTGCCGTAGGTCGGGTGACCAGTCAGGTCTGCATCGGCTGAAACCACAGGACGACTCACATATAGGGAGTATTATATTACTTATACAAAGAGAGCAACAAGATTAACATCAGGAGAGGAGTATGACAGGGAGATACCACATCGCATAAGCTGTTTTCGTCAGCACTGGAAAGCATATTCCAACGACCGATTTGGGAAATCAGAGGCTTGAAGATAGATGGCGAATATCTTACTCATCTTCGCTTTGCCGATGACATACTCATATGCGCTAATACACCACACGAACTACAACAAATGCTTATGGAATTAGCTGATGAAAGTGTAAATCAGGGTCTGAAGATGAACAAGTCAAAGACTGATGGAAAATGACACACCAATACATGTCAAAAACACTCAGATCGAATACGTTGAAAGCGACATCTACCTGGGACAGAGATACAGCACCAGAGAGAAAACAAAGACAAGGACATTTAAAGAAGAATCACATCCGCATGGACAGCATTCACCAAGCACCGTGACATCTTCAAGGGTAACATTGGAACATGCTTGAAGAGGCAAGTCTGGGTATTTCGAGCAGTAACATAGGCACTCATCACAAGAACAAGCTAGCAGCCACCCAAACAAAAGGAGTATATTAAACATCATATACCGGGATAGAAAAACAAACATCTAGGTAAGAGAAAAGACAAAGGTTACAGATGTGATTGAACAAGTCAGACCAGAAGTGGACCTGGGCAGAGCAGGTCAGCAGGATGACATAACTGATGGACACTGCGTATCACCATCTGGAAACCCTACGAAAGGAAAAGACCTAGAGGAAGGCCGGCAAGATGGTGGAGAGACGAACTAGATGACTACTGGAATGGTACCATCTGGCAGAGGATAGAGCGAGATGGGCAGATGTGGAAGCAGCATGCTGAGGCCTTTGCCCAACTATGGCTGTGCAATGATGATGATGATTATATTACCCTATTCATTCCATTAAGCATACATACACTAATAAGCATACACCCCTCTTTTTTAGCAGTGTCTAACACTATGAGAACGATCTTTTGATTCAAAACTCAGTGATGAGCAAAAATTCCACCTATATTATCTAAGTGTAGTATTTTAGTAGTCTTACTCATATCTGATGCATAAATCACTTGCCAATCACGTCTGTTAAAATGGCTGTACTGGTCATGACTGTACACATATTTTCGTTTCTGAAATATTTCTTAAGCACTTTAATCGCACTGCACACTAATTACACTAAATATGGTATATTTCCTGCACCAGTAGAATCTCTGTACGCTATGGATATTAACAAGGACAATGATGAAAATACTTGACAAACAAGAAGATGGATGTTATACAAGAATGTTTTGAGCCGCATTTAACATTTACTGGCAACAGCATTTGACTAGTTACCAGAACTATACACTACAAATGATACAATATGTAATGTCACTGATAAAATAAGAAGACAATTGAGAGTTGCTGGACACTGCTCCACACCACACATGGATGAAATGGCATCTAAGACCATCTTCTGTAAGGCTGAAAATTACACCTGTGCATCAGCCCATGACAAAACCAGATTTGCTACGGGACAAGTGAAAGTATTACTACATATACGTTAGAAAACAGCTGTTTACAGTCGGGACAACCAAAAAAATCACAGAGAAGTAGGCTGACGTTTTTTGTGTAGGACATGTGTACGGACATGTGAACCTTTGGTTTTACTTGGCCGCTAGACAAATAAACAATAATATATGACGAATTTTTAGTCCTGTTTCTGGCAACCGACACATGGAAGGATCAAGCTAGGACATCCTCGCTCGCCAGGGGTTGCTGCTGCTGCTGATTTCATCAATACTAGTCAGAGTTGCCAAAAACAACACATCTTTTTTTGCCATATCTGGCTATTAAGCTTCAGGAGAGATGCCTAACAAGCTACTATTGTGTTAACATTTCAGGGTAATTGAAACAAACCTCAGCGTTTAAATATAATAGTATCTGGACCAATCTATATTTGCCGTCATAACTCTATATTTGCTACATTTGATACTTCATTACGTATTACGTTAATTCAATCATTCAACATGTATATTTAAAAATCATCTTAGACACATTTTGAGAACCATATATTACAGCGCACCGATTTGAGCCTGCCGCAACCGCAGGGGTAATTCAGCAACGTGCATTTGGAATGGACGATAAACATATTTTGTTTATGCCGATCGCACCGTCTTTTCTGCCTCAAAAGAGCTATAAAATGCACTATTTATAAGACATGGATATATGTGGTATGCAAACCATGTCAAAGTCTAAGATGTAAAGACGATCTCAAAATTTCAGGGACGCACTGCTGTTTTTCACCTAGCCCCAGGCCTACGTTTTTTTTTGAAGGTAAGAATGTCGTTTAGGAAAACAATTAGTTTGGTAAAAAATAATACGACATTACCTAGTTGTGTACACCAATAAATCTACACTATTTTCGTATACGTTGGCTAATATATGTGTAAGTGCTGGTCAATCGTAGCGTTAATAAAACATGCACGGTACACTCGCAAAAACATGTCGTCTGCTGATTATAACGCCACCTGGCGAATGAATTTACATATACAGGGTAGTTGTTTTGTTATCTACTAGATGGCAGGTTGATTATTTATAACCAATGGAATATTAATATTTAGTTACTGCGTACCTAATGGTAATGGTAATTGACCTAATAAAATTTCTCCGACGATAGTCTTGATCATCATGTCCGTGAGAGTGGGATTAGCCAATAAAAACCGTCGTTACATAATGTTGCCGCGTTGTAAAGAATCAGGTAAATGCACCCGCAAAAAATAAACCGTTCGTCAAACCGGTGCCGCATACTGGACCACGCGATTTCTGCATTACGTAAGCTACCAAAGTCTTAAATTGTTCGGCAACGTATCAATAATATTAATCAAAACCACATATTTCATCAATAGCTTGTAAACAAAGCATCAAATAAGTTGAAATACAATATTTGCTACACGATAAATAATCACTGCACTCGAATTTTTCCTTGTCATGTTTAAACTCATCAATGTGCAAAAATTCGCAAATCATCCATATCATGAAAACATGGGTTGATAGTTAACTTTCCTGTGGTGATTTGTGTGATGTGTTGTTTATAATTTCGTCCGATAAACTGAAATAGTATGGTTGTTTACATCAACGTCACGGATTATAGCGCACTGAAGACTGAAGTCACATGACCTGCGTTTGTATAAAAATGTTGGATAGCCCTAGCTGCACCTAGCTGGCTGGCGTATAACTCAGTGCCTCTGTCCCCGAATGCATATGTAATGATGATTTTTTCTTATGCATTCACTATTTTAGTTAAATTGTTTATGACCCAGAAAGGGTAAGTGGGGCTAAAATACAAGAGAGACGCACCTTGGTAGGTACCGACAGGAGCCGATGCCACGTCACGTAACTCTGAAAATTGAAATAACAACATCAATAGTTATCACAATAAGGTATCAGTATACTAGGCTAGGTCTAGGGGAAAGTGTAGTCTTATTATGCTCTATCTACCATATTCTGCTGACCTTTGGTCTGCACCCCAATCCCCCCAATCCTGCTTCTTGCCCCACACCCAATCTTCAATTCCATGGTACCTATAGGCTATACACTTGCAGATTGAACGCACTGATTCTTATTATATCAAAACAAATATTTCTCTACTAGTGATCAATTCAATTTTTAATGAATATTATATTGTCCTACTATATATTATGGATATTATGGAGCTGTTTTCAAAAAACCTTATATATAATCTCTAACTTTCCAAACCATTCTCATTTCATTGCTACTTTTATGACGATCATAAGAAAATGCATCTGATTTGAATTGTTCCCATTTGAAGCTTACTTTTTATTAAAACAAGAAGTGGTTATACTTATCTTAAAAATCACATGTATACTGGATATCCATGTGTTATGTGACAGGTCTGAATGACTTACCAAAGCTAAGTCAAAATGTTGCCACTGATTTACTGCAGACAGAGCTACCTAATGGCTCGCCAGAACTTACTTGCTTCGGAGTAGACTTGACGGGCAAAGGCTGATGAGTAGTTCCCAGGCACCCAGCCAGGGTCTGCCATTGTTCCGTGGGGATTCTTCGTTCTTGTGTCAAGCCAGCTGTAACCGAGCCGCAGGGGGTCCCGATTGCCACGGTTCAGGTTGTTGCGGTAACCTGTGTAACGGTCTGTTACACCAACGTGGTCGCAGAAGTGTTGTATCCGTCGGACGGAGTTGTGCACGAAAGGAATCATTTCCTGTGTAGGAGATAGAAATGTTTTGTTAATGTGGGTTGGTGTTGGGCAAGAAAGGTAACTTTAGGGCGAGGTGTGTAGGTCAACAAGTGTATGACAGGGTGTACAAGTTAACACATGTGTCAGGGTTGGTCAACAGAGGAAGATCAGTGTGTATGTCAACATGGCTAAGTCAAAGTGTGTAGTTTAACGTGTAAAATAATAAATGTCTGTATCAATCAATTGGTATGCCTATGTGTATAGGTTAACATTAATAGATATGTGTAGATCCACAAAGGTGTGCCAATAGTGCGATGTATAGAGTATATTTTAGTGCAATGTGTTATGTGATGTGTAATGCAGTATGTTGTGTAGTACAATTATTCATGTAACGTATAGTCCAATGTGTTGCGTGATGCTATATGTAGTTATATGTTGTGTTATTAAGTTGATGTGTAGTTTGATGTATAGTGCAGTACACACCCTCTCGTTGTCCACCATGTTGTTCATTGAGATCTGGTGACGTTTGTCAATGGACGCGTTATCAAGTGACACAAGTCGACTCGACTGCATCTCGTCCCTGGCTGTTGACACAACAGCGTTGACATCGTGCATGGCTCTCGCAGCACCTGTGTGAAAATAACAACTTTAGTGACAATGTCACCAACAGTTTTGTGACACTAGGTGAGAGCTTCACTGGGGTCAAACACTACTCATAATGAGCTCATAACGAATAATGTATCATAAAATATACTCTTGATAAATTTAAGGAATACAATGTATTTTGTAAATACTGTTGTAATATCACTATTTCCATAACACACTAGTGAAAGTGTGCTGGTGGCATATGTTGAGAATTTTCAGTATATAAATATCGCTGTTAAAGAGCAGCATCGATTATAAAGTGTGAAACTGGGCTTATCTTTTTATAAAAAAAATTGCAAACAGCAACCCTACAGTGGAGACAACCCCCGTCTCTAGTTAATAAATAAAACTAACCATCATAGCTAACATGACGTGGGATAGTTTTGGTTTAAAAGAACAATTGTTTTGACAATAATAGCCTATTTTTATTAGACTGTCTACTTGTATTTGAATTTGTTATCTTCTAATATAATATTTTAGATATGTTGCAGTCAAATGATAACTGTTAATTGACATTAATTATCATTACAACCTTTTCAAGTGTCCAGTATTTTACTTTTATCAAATGTTCTATGATAAATTTGACATACCAATTTGACAGGCCAATTACATGTAAATGGATTAGTTTCAAGATATTTACTAACTTACCCTTCACTTCCACTCCATTTGCACATAATTTAGAATGCCAATCAAAAACCTAAATCAACAGGGTTTTAGCCGATTATAATGCCAGGAAGTGTTCCACTCTCCCATGAGCTAAAGTGGCACCAATATAATCTACCTTGGCTATGCCACCATATGGTGGAGCAACTTGGCACATGAACTGGACATTACAGAGGACTAAAGATGTTGTTGGCATGTCTAAAATCATTTACCGATGTAATTGGATTTTTTATTACGTAGTAACAATTTTGGCATAAACTCAAAGCCTCACAATAGTTTAACATTAAACATACACAAACTTTTCCATGCGTCATCCTAGCAATTCCACTTATCTTAAATGGCACTGTTGACACAACAATGCAAACCAGGTCCACATATCATATTTGTAATCAAATATTTCCACATCTTTCACAGCGGACAAGTTGGACTACTGATTAGTTAGTATCAGGCATGTTGTGTCCTTTGAAACATACCCGGGTTCAATGATTTATTGCATGCAGACTTATATATTCACTCAAACCAATTACAGTGCTCTATTAGGTAAACTGAGCCAGGTGTGTTGTGAATATTAGCTCGAGTCGCTGCACAATAGTTGACAACAAGTCCTTGGCTAGTCATGAGAGGCACTTGTCATGCATGACCGAGCACAGCCAAGAATGGAATGGTCTTTACTGGATTACAGAAAACCGCAAATAGATCCCACATTCTCTGAGTATATTAGTCAGAGATTTTATTTTCAACTTGTCGGCCAAACCGTGTGTCTGTAACTAGGATTATTTTTTCTCCACAGAAAGCAATACTCTGCTTCTTTGTGCTGTTGTACAGGATTTCATAGGTTCATTATGACATTGAGTGGTCACTGGGTAAATGGAGCTTGCTTGTTCAGGCCCAATACTGTATTTCTTCCCTCCTCTGCCTAAAAGTCCTGTCTTCTGTCTGTTCAAAGCATAACTGACTATCTAGGATTTTGGAAGACCTTTTTTATTCCTCCTTTTTCAAATTTTTACCCATTCACAATGGGTTTCACACATCCAAATAATGGGTGGTCTGTGTACCCACATCTTTCTCCCTGTCACTTGTTCTCTCACCTTGTCTCTGTCTCTCTGTTTCACTCTCACTCTCCCACCCTTCTCTCCCCAAATGTTTCTGTATCACTCTCCCACTCTCTCTCTCCCATATACATTGCCCGTCTTTTTCTCCCAAATCTCTCTTCCCCTGCTCTTTGTCTAACCCTCTCCCCACTCTCTCTCATCCTCACCCTCTCTCCCTTCCATGGATTTATAAAGCAGTGCACACGCCACTGGGATAATTATCACATTAGCCTTCAGCTATCAGTATTCCGTCTCAATGTATGTCTGGCTGTTGTTGTCTCGTCTCACAAACATCTGATGCACACTTGACTGAGTTGGTGAGATCAGACGACTGCTGAATATAATTAACTCCACAGAATGTCAACAGACAAAGCCGCATGGTCTGGACCACCGGACAGTGAACTCTGGCTGCTGTATGGTCTGGACCACCCGACAGTGAACTCTGGCTGCTGTATGGTCTGGACCACCGGACAGTGAACTCTGGCTGCTGTATGTGGATTCTATGTCAAGGACCTTTGGCTGTAAAATGTGTATTAATTAACCTTTGCAATTGAGAATTGCATACACCGAATTCCACACAATTGCAACCATGTCTTAAAAGTAATTGTTTTATTCCTACTAAGCTTTTGAAAGATAAACTCCTGGCATATGAATGAATTGTTTGTTGCACTATTCAACTTCTGTATGGTCAATATTTTTTAAATAAATTTTTGTGTTGGTGTTTCTGTGAAAATATACATTTAACAACATCTGTGTAGAATGAAACTGATCACGTGTATTGAGAGGTGTGTGGAGGATGTCTTAACCTTGCATCTGAAACATATTCTGGGGAATTTTCGCCTTTCCAACATGTTTTCAGGGGAAAACATCCCACCTCCAGCCACTTCCCTGAGTCCACTGTTCAGCACACTCGTTATCATCCCCCGTCTCCTATCTTTTTTTAACCAAACGACATATCCCACCAGTGTTTACCATCCACCCCCCATTAGCCCAGTTGTAGCTTAACTTCCTTTGTGTATTAATACAAAGATAATCACCACAACCAAGATCTCAAACTTAATATTATCGCACTGGGTCCGACTTCTATAGAATGTCCAGTGATAAGCCACACCTGTGTTTGGTAATTACCAGGCTAGATAACATCAAATAAACATTATAATGGGCATCTGGTTTACACTAGCAGACAACATCAATAGTGTAGATAATATGATTCAGCATGTACAGTTAAGCCTGTGATACACTGCCAGTGTAAAATACAATTACACAGCCGCGTGAGTGTCAATACAATTATACTGGGGATTGTTGCTCCATCGTATTTTACACGGAAAAAACGTGTTTACCTACTCTGTAATATTCATGTAAGTTCCTTTTATAAAAACCTAGTATTGATAGACATTCTACAAATACTAGGTTTTTATAAACACATTATTTCTATGAATATTATACTCTCCTATGTATTTTAAAGGGAGGATGTCGGGTCCAGTAATACTGTATGTACTGTATATTATTACCTGTGACAAGTCACACATTTACCATTTGTTTGAGATGTTTTACTTCCCAGTGGCATAGAGACCAGATGGAAGGTGGCACTGTGAATGACTTGGGTTGACTCGGCAGCATTACCCATAAAGCTTATTTTGAAACTGGTTGTTTTGTTTACCAAATGAACACATTGCCTGGTGGAAACTTACAAGCTAAAGAAAGTAACTAAATACAATTTGTCATTGTATATACCTTCAGCATAACCATAGCAACATAATACTAAATAAACAAGTTAAAATCCAGGAGTTGATACTATCTTTTATAATTCCTAAACTTTAAATAATAGTGTGAAATTAATTGGTATTAATTCATTTGTTAACAACGAGGCCAGTGATAGGGTGTTTGTAACAAGTGAGGCAGTAGCACTGACCACAACAATAATTCTACTGGACAATGGTCAGTGCTCTGCCACAAAGGATGCTGGTAATAACAATCTCAAGTATGACAATTGCCATCTTCTAACTGGTCTCATGAGACAGTATCTTAATTAATGACTAGAAACCTTGTTTACAGGTAAGTCTAAGTGTGTAGGTCAATACATGCATATTGATTAACATAGTGTAGGTGTGTTGGTAAACACAGTTAAGTAAATGTGTGTTTAGGTAAGTCAAGATGTGTATTAGTGTTTGCATCATAAAGAAATGTATTCTATGGATTAGATAATTGGTGAACTAATTTAAGTGTACTTTATAGAACTTAGGTTTATTCAGTTTGCTTAATTAATATATTAGATTTGACATGGTATATCCACAGTCTGCATGGTTGTTAGTGGAATAATTAATCTCATTGACAACTGTTTTATAATAAATATATCCAACAAATATTGCTCTCCACATTATGCCTGGGAGTGTGAAATGTGTAAACATACTCCTAATTCAACACCTAGAAAAGATAAAAATTGCTCCTCTTACATCTGTTATAAGGGTGAAGGTGAAGTAAGTTGTGTGTTTTATGAGGTACAGTTAGTGCAAGAGATTTGTAAGGTTCACACGGGGGTAGTCAGGTGTATTAGCATTGACTGGATATCTTTATCGCCAGCCTATCTTTATACCACGTGAGAAGAGGGTGCAAGGGACGTTTTTCTTGAAGCCTCAAGGTGGTGCAATTGGGGTCGAAAAATGCATCAATGCAAAAAAGTGTGTGACTCCAACCAAAACAGATATGAGCTTTTTGAACTTGTATCAGGCGTGTGCAAGCTGTACGCACGCCACTAGGAAGACAAGGATTCAACAACAGAGTTCGACTTACCGGATTTTTCCCACGCTATGATCTGCGGGTTGTAGTTTCTGCGGAAGTCCTTCGACGACGTCAGGAACGAGTGGTCGAGCCGGATGTGATCAGCACCCGAGCCGATCTGGTCGAGCTCGCGGGCCATTTTCGGTGTGACATAGTGGGCGCCGGAGCGGGTGAATTGCGACACATCCCGCTTGAGGTTAGATGAGATGTCGTATATCGACTCGGCCAGGCCGGTCTGCGGTGCCACCGCGTCCATCATGTTGGCGATGATCTGTGGCGGCGATCTTGCTGGAGCCTCGTTCGTTCTGTCCCCGCCTTGCCCCGGTCACCGACTCGCGCCCGGCCGCTGCTGTTGTCGTCGCGCGCTCCGTTGTCTGGCAACCCGACGGTGCCTCGTTTGCAGATCGTAAACATCGCCACGTGCTGTACGTTGCCGCGGCTGCCGACGCGGCGAAGCGTGACGGCTGCCCTTGAATGGCCAGATCGAAGTCTCGGCGTGATTCGACTAATGCACGCAGCCCACCACACAGCGCGTGACGCCTGGCATAGTGAGGCAGCGGTGTAAATGATTTACGAACAATCCACAGCGAACTAGCGGCATTTGTTGTATTGCAGCGCGTCACAATAACGCCGTAAAAAGACGCTCCACAGAATTAAATTACGGCAATGAAAGGAAGATTGTAGCGGCTACTAAGGTGTCTTTATAATCGCTATGTACTCGACGACACCAATATTCCCTGCCCACCTGTCCGACTATAAACAAGCCTGTTTGGTGCACATAATCCGTCTACTCTACGACCTCGGTGTAACCCAGACCGCTTAGCTCCGGGTGTACATCCGGATTAGTTTGTCACATTATGTACACAACGAGGTGGATTAATTTTTCGAATTTTTTTCCAGAGATTATATCCGAAGTTTTCAGAATTATTGTTGATTGGATTACCTAAGATGGAACGTACGCATTTGTATTTGTTTGTGTACCGCGTTATTTCTTCTTACCTTTAATTTTAAATGAAGCTAGGCGTGCTACAACAACTGCAACATTACCCCACGCAGTGCGTTATTTGGAGTGAAGATATTGAAAACATGAAATAGGTGAGGTGCTGGAGCGAGGCGGGACTGTTTGGTTTTAGGCGTTTCTGCAATTTCTTACACTAGCAAGTAATTTCTTTTAGGCGATGTATCGTCAAGACGCTCACTAAGTACTACAAACGTATAATATTACACTAACAGTGAGAATGTGAGCAAGAGATCATCAGGCGACGGTAGCCGTGTGCTAGTTCAACGGAGGGTGAATGGCGTGATGCAGGACACGAGGAAATGGATGACTTGGTCTAAGATCAAGAGAAGGTGGATGGCTCAGTGTTGTGTAGAGGTACTAGGTGAGAGGGGGTGGATGGCTTTGTGCTAGATTTAGAAGCAGGCAGGCAGGCAGGAGGCAGAGGGAGGGAGGGAGGAGGGAGGGAGGAGGAGGGAGGGAGGGAGGGAGGGAGGGAGGGAGGGAGGGAGGGAGGAGGAGGGAGGGAGGGAGGGAGGGAGGGAGGGAGGGAGGGAGGAGGAGGGAGGGAGGGAGGGAGGGACAGAGATGAAGGAAGGATGGCTGACATGATACAATGTCAAGAAAGGGTGAATTGCATGGTAGGGGCCTACTAGACCAAGAATTGCTAGGCGAGGAAGGATAGATAGCAAGGTTAGACTTGGACAATGCCGATTGGTTCGCGGCCGGTCCTTTTTGGTTCGGCGACCTATGTACCGATTCCATCATTGTTTTCGTTTTTCAGTAGAAGTGGATACACACATGGTGCAAGCGGTTATTGTGTTACGCACAGTTTCGCTCATTACAGTGTCTTCGTGGAAAAAAGCGAAGTTAAAATGGTAAAGTTACGACGGTTGTAAACACAGTCCGCCAGTGTCAGGCTCTCAGGGAGGAGAAATGCAGATCTTTGGTTTCCACGCTGCCTCAAGAATATCAGTTAAATGTTGTTAAAATTAAAGGCAGTTGTGCCGTTTGTGACAACCCCGAAGATGCTGAAGTCATTTACCAGAAGGCGCAATCGCAAGACAGCCGGACATTGGACCAGTACATTTATCATGATTCGTCATCTCGTACGTGACAGTGTTTGATCTTAACTGAACACTTGGAAAAGCATCTCAGTAATGTTTACAACGGCTAGTCTGATAATATGACTGACAAAACGGACACGATGTCATTCGTATGTGAACTGCCCGAGAAGGAACGGATATTCACGTTCACTTCAGCTCGGCGTCTCCGTGTTGACAGTTGACACACTGCTACATCGATGAATCTAGAAATAGCATGTACATGGCGAAGAAATTGGCAAATAAGAAGAACATGTATACGGACGGGGAATTTACAGTATTCCAGATCAACAATGAACCGAGTCTTCACAGGAGACTCAACATGGAGCTTGTGCAATGCAAGCGCTTCTTCACAAGCAGTCACGTTGGAATCGGCCAGTTCAAAGACCAGCAATTAAACGACTTGATGCCTGGTGCGACTCTGTTAAATACCGGCGACCGCGCGAACGTGTCCAGACTGAGTTGGTCAATGCAAATCGGTCACAGTCGTTTCTTTATTGAACGACTGAGGCACAACGGTGAATAGGCGTTCTATATGCAGTCGATGCCGGTGGAACCATGAATATGCAGCGGTTGTTGATTACCTGCATAGAATCAACGAGTTATGGTGCGGCTCAGAACGTTGACGTATATTCAAAATCACGATGGCGGCATAGGTCAGAAATACCTGGAATGACGTATTGTGTCATGTAGTCATTTAAGCGACATGTCAGTATTTCACACAACTGACGAAATTCAGGTAAATACTCTGTAAGAAGTACGTCGTCATTTATCGTATCGATGCAGCATTTGTTTAGAATGCAGGGCAGAGATTCGACATTTCGCGTTGTAACAACCATTGAAGAAACTTGGAACAGCTAACTGTAATACTTGTACCATCAGGCGTACGGTCGTTAGTGGAACGTGGCACTGTTTGCTAAATGTTGTTGCTTGCATTGGCGAAGACTCTGTGTAGGCCTATAGCTCTGATTTATTGTATTGGCGTGATATCAAAACATTTGTGATTATGCCATAATGGCTATATACGTGGTCACCTAATGACGAATGGCATTGCGTACAATCTGAAAACTGTGTTGTATTGCAGAAACTTAACGTAAACGCAAGTTGTAATGAAATGGTAAACACCATTGGCGATTCACACTTTACAATCGTAAGCCGGACATACCTAGGAGGTTAGAATTATATATAATCCATGCGCAAGGGTGATATCAAATACAATATTAGCACGCATGCTGGCCACCGCGGCGTGTTTTGGCTCTTTGTAGAGTATGTGCTCAGAGGTTTTTAAACTGTCCTGAATTTTACCTACATCTACTTCGGATGTCACGGTCCCTAAGGCTGCAGTTTATCTTATCTCCAGCCACTCGTTTGGCTTCTTTCTACATTTCCACCCCAGTTGTTACTTTCTGTTTCGTTTGTTGTTCGCCGTGTACACCTTTTCATTTACTCCCAGTCAGACTCATGGGACATTAAGCATAAATTAATCTTGACAATTATGAACATTACATAGGCTCAGTGTTTAGAAATCCAACATTCCTTTCCATCATCAATAATAATCTTTATTTTAGATAGCGCAAGTATCCGTAGCGTTCATGACGTTTACCTATTTAATAACTAATCATTTTAAAATCGTTGTATAGCTAGCTACATTTGGCAATTTCAGTCCGGAAACACATAAAGTCGTTCTCTCTTCACACAATCCACACAAACATGTTACTCAGTAGCATTATTGGCAGTTCACGTTTATTTGGAAACATCTAAATCGTTTAAAACCTGGCGTTCTACTGTGCACAGCCAATGATAAACCGCGGCCTCGTTCTGACCTTTGTAGCCTCATTTTGACAATTTATCATCCGACGTGATCGTGGACGCCGCTGGCCCCTTCCAGCGTCAGACGGGACGGACTGCTTCTTATCGCCTGGAACGTGACCCGGAGTTCCAGTCGCCAGAAGAGCTTCACGCCAAGGGTCGTATATCAGGCAAGAAGGTCCGCAAGTGTCTCGGAATCATCCTGATGGTGGTTATCATCACAACTCTCGCGGTCTCCATGGTGAAGGTGTATGGAGGTGAGTACGAGTCTCCATGGTGAAGGTGTATGGAGGTGAGTACGAGTATCCATGGTGAAGGTGTATGGAGGTGAGTACGAGTATCCATGGTGAAGGTGTATGGAGGTGAGTACGATTCTACGACGTGACACTTTTGTGAGTTGATTATCTGATATCGAAAGTAAAACATTTTCACATATCAAGATTTTTTTAACAAGATTGCCACCTAGAGACTCAACTCTAGATGGCAGGTGGACTAGGAAGCCATTTGGCTTATCGAGAGTCCAACCTCTCTATCTAAGTATACCCCGCCCATCTTAGGTATATGTCGATTTTATTTTTAAATATATTAACACTACTAGCACCTACACAATCAGCTGATAATCTGTTCCATTCGTTTACTGTTCTTTGTGAAAATTAAAATTTTCTAATATCCAGTCTACACTGCTTCTTTGCTAATGTAACTCCATGTCCTCTAGTCCTTCTCTCTTCCTTGACGGTGAAAAAAATATTTCTGTCAATATTTTCATACCCATTCAATATTTTAAACACCTCAATCTGATCTCCTCTCAATCTTCTGGTTTCTAGTGTTGTTAAACCACATTCTTTTAGACGCATTTCATAACTAATATTCCTGAGTTTTTGTATCATTTTGGTTGCTCTCCTTTGTACTCTTTCTAGCATATCAATATCCTTCTTGAATATCAAATGTATTAACGCCGACTCCTGTTTGTTGTACCTCTGAGCTGTGTACATTGTTCGCGTATATGTTATTCATTATATAAAACATCGATATAAATTGAACGTTAAACATAGTTAATCGGCTATTGTTGTCTATATGTTTATGCCACTTGTTTCGTCTCATACCGCGTATCTTTCCAGAGCGATCAGACGACGAACTTCCCACGACAACACAGATGTCTTCTGTCAACGTTACGAAGGCACCAACGTCACCAACTGCCATGAACGTTGATTCTATATCGTCAGCAGATGTGACGTCTACGTGACAGTTATGAGGCAATAGTGACGTCTGCTTTGGTAATGAGATTGCAAGCGTGTTTGCGTGAAGTTTAGCTAGGTCGTTGTAAATTGTTGTAAATAAATCTAAGTTACAAGTCAAACCACGCATTATCATTGTTGTCACGATGCGCCCACACGCCCGTACTTGTTTGTAAAGTCTGTAATTGTTTGTAAAGCCTGTACTTGTTTGTAAAGTCTGTAATTGTTTGTAAAGTCTACTGGGTCTAAAGTCTAATGAGCAAAGACAAGTAATTTAATAATAATATTTAATTACTTATAATTTGGCCTATGAACAGTTGATGAGGCAGTGTACTTAATCTTCTTCTTCGCCTTTTCCCACTAAGTGGGGTCAGCGGCCCGAATTCTTGATTTCCAGAATGTTCTGTCCTAGGCATCCTCCGGGGTGATCCGCAGTTCCTGCATGTCTCTTCGGACACAATCCACCCATCTCCCTCTTGGTCTCCCTCTTGGTCTTTTTCCTGGCACCATCATATCAACAATTGCTCTCACTTCATTGTTTTCTTCCATTCTCTGCATGGGTCCATACCAGCGTAGTCTCATTTCTCTGACTTTCTCTTGTATGCTATTCACTCCTAGCTCCTTTCTGATGTCCACACTCTTTACTTTGTCTCTCAGTGTTACACCTTTAATTCTTCTCAACATCATCAGTGTACTTAATCATTTGTGTAACACTTACAACCGAATGAAACCAGCAGTCTTCTGTAACACGTCACGTCTTCCTGCACAGACCGTTTGTGTAATGTTACACAAAAGTCGTCTTTCTTAATTTTTAAATGTTCTTGTATGCTCCCTTGATGATTCTTTTGTCTGCAATGTGTGACACAAGGCATGGACAGGGAAGTATCGTGTTGTTCACGAAGGTTTCTTTACGTCACGGTTCACGTGGTTCACAAGTATTGCATCCTGCAGTGCACGAGAGTTCATCAGGTTCACAAGTATTGCATCATGTAGTGCACGAGAGTTCATCAGGTTCACAAGTATTGCATCATGTAGTGCACGAGAGTTCATCAGGTTCACAAGTATTGCATCATGTAGTGCACGAGAGTTCATCAGGTTCACAAGTATTGCATCATGTAGTGCACGAGAGTTCATCAGGTTCACAAGTATTGCATCATGTAGTGCACGAGAGTTCATCAGGTTCACAAGTATTGCATCATGTAGTGCACGAGAGTTCATCAGGTTCACAAGTATTGCATCATGTAGTGCACGAGAGTTCATCAGGTTCACAAGTATTGCATCCTGCAGTGCACGAGAGTTCATCAGGTTCACAAGTATTGCATCATGTAGTGCACGAGAGTTCATCAGGTTCACAAGTATTGCATCATGTAGTGCACGAGAGTTCATCAGGTTCACAAGTATTGCATCATGTAGTGCACGAGAGTTCATCAGGTTCACAAGTATTGCATCATGTAGTGCACGAGAGTTCATCAGGTTCACAAGTATTGCATCATGTAGTGCACGAGAGTTCATCAGGTTCACAAGTATTGCATCATGTAGTGCACGAGAGTTCATCGGGTTCACAAGTATTGCATCATGTAGTGCACGAGAGTTCATCAGGTTCACAAGTATTGCATCCTGCAGTGCACGAGAGTTCATCAGGTTCACAAGTATTGCATCATGTAGTGCACGAGAGTTCATCAGGTTCACAAGTATTGCATCATGTAGTGCACGAGAGTTCATCAGGTTCACAAGTATTGCATCATGTAGTGCACGAGAGTTCATCGGGTTCACAAGTATTGCATCATGCAGTGCACGAGAGTTCATCGGGTTCACAAGTATTGCATCATGTAGTGCACGATAGTTCATCGGGTTCACAAGTATTGCATCCTGCAGTGCACGAGAGTTCATCGGGTTCACAAGTATTGCATCATGCAGTGCACGAGAGTTCATCGGGTTCACAAGTATTGCATCCTGCAGTGCACGAGAGTTCATCAGGTTCACAAGTATTGCATCATGCAGTGCACGAGAGTTCATCGGGTTCACAAGTATTGCATCATGCAGTGCACGAGAGTTCATCGGGTTCACAAGTATTGCATCCTGCAGTGCACGAGAGTTCATCGGGTTCACAAGTATTGCATCATGCAGTGCACGAGAGTTCACGTGGTTCACAAGTATTGCATCATGCAGTGCACGAGAGTTCATCGGGTTCACAAGTATTGCATCCTGCAGTGCACGAGAGTTCATCAGGTTCACAAGTATTGCATCATGCAGTGCACGAGAGTTCATCTGGTTCACAAGTATTGCATCATGCAGTGCATGAGAGTTCATCAGGTTCACAAGTATTGCATCATGCAGTGCACGAGAGTTCACGTGGTTCACAAGTATTGCATCATGCAGTGCACGAGAGTTCATCGGGTGGATCCACACATCCACCTCGGCCAAACTACTGACAGTCATCGATAAGTGGCACGTGAGGTCAATTAATCATCGATTGTTCGTCAGTCTTCTCCTTATTGTTTCCTAGCGAGATGGGGTCTGTGTCAGTCGGTAAATTAGTCTGCTTTACTTAATGACACCCTCTACTTCCACGATGATTTTCTATGCCATTGCTCATTCCAATGTTAATTTATAATCACTTATAATGCTGCCTATTGTTTTCAGTTGCATATACACATACATCTAGTCTTAAGGCTGAGATAGTATTGACGTTGACGAGTTCTTAACTGTCTGGTCGTGTTGTCACGTGGCACTGCCTCGACCAGTTGTGCAACGTCGTCATTTTAGTAAACTTTCTTAAACCACTCGGACCTAGTTGTGACGTGTTGTCACCACTGGTGGACACACGTGATCAAATCAACTTGTTGTTTTATCACAACTGTGACGATTCACGAGGGTCTTGTTCTTGGAACAGTTGAAACTGATGTGCAAGACTGCTGGACGTATCAGTTATGTTCTGATGGAGACAATACACAGCTCTCGCACGCCTGACTGATTCACGGCTCTGTTGCTTACGGCGAAGAATTGATTTGTGTTTCGGCATATGGCGGCATTAGGATTATCGTAAGATTAATACGCTTAACGGTTTATGTCGTTCAAAGTTCATCAAGGTCGCTGTTTATGGACGGGTGCATGATATTTATTTGTTTAGACAGAGGGGCGGGGAAAGAGAGAGGGGGGGGGAGAGAGGGGGGGGAGAGAAATTGACAAAGCGCGATGACCACACCACATTTTATTTACACAAGATACATTAAATAGATTATATCTAAGTATTATATTAATATATATTTGGAAATGCACATTTATGCAATGTCAGTTTCTTATCAAGACGATCTGCGAAAATAGTAACTAATCAAACATGCATTAACAATTACAACACACCGGTTAAATGTTGTGTATGAAACAAGAAGCAACTAATATAATGAGGTCTGAAGCCATTTCACAATAAACAAAGTACCCCGCAATCACAGTTCGTTTTATGGATATTTTTCTTTCTTTCTAAACAGCAACACTTTCTGAAATAGTCTCTGGCAAAAACCCTGAATAAGGCAGTGTTTTACCCGGCAAACCAAAGTCGAAAAGTAAATCAACGTTAATGAATTTCTACCTGAAAGTCGAAACTATGCATTAGGAAACCCATACTACTGCTTATCTAATATGTTCCGCTTGGATCATTATATATATATATTTCTAAATTCATTGGAATTTTCTCATTTAATTAGTGTTTAGTATTTATCTGATTATGTAACAATGCATATAACATTAACAATTAACACTATTTACATCAATCGTTTCACGTGATTTGGTAAGTTACTGTTTTTGTGTGTGAAATTTTTTCTCAACGAATAGCCTCGATTAACCAGACTCCGTGTGGCCGTGTGGCCGTGTGGCCGTGTGGCCGTGTGGCCGTGTGGCCGTGTGGCCGTGTGGCCGTGTGGCCGTGTGGCCGTGTGGCCGTGTGGCCGTGTGGCCGTGTGGCCGTGTGGCCGTGTGGCCGTGTGGCCGTGTGGCCGTGTGGCCGTATGGCGGCAGAACTTTTCAGCCCCTCAACTTCGCCTGGGATATTAATGGACAGCCGACGTAAGCGAAAGAGCGGTCTTACCCCCAGATTAGGGTAGATACTCTGATTGGTTCTCAGGCTGAATTTGAAATACCAAATTAAATAACGATAGCTTTTTGATCAGATAATGCTCTATTAAAAAACTATACACAATTGAACTTATACTAACAAACAAAATAGAAATACAATGTTGCAGTTGTTTATAAAATAGGAATTTCGGCATGATTTGTGGCGGCACTGTGTAGCCCCACACGGATAACATTGTGTAGCCCCACACGGATAACATTGTGTAGCCCCACACGGATAACATTGTGTAGCCCCACACGGATAACATTGTGTAGCCCCACACGGATAACATTGTGTAGCCCCACACGGATAACATTGTGTAGCCCCACACGGATAACATTGTGTAGCCCCACACGGATAACATTGTGTAGCCCCACACGGATAACATTGTGTAGCCCCACACGGATAACATTGTGTAGCCCCACACGGATAACATTGTGTAGCCCCACACGGATAACATTGTGTAGCCCCACACGGATAACATTCAGAAGCCGGCCAAGTCACCAGACGGTCTTCTCGGTGAAGTTACGCAGCCAAGTTACAGTCGGTTAAGTGAGACGACTCAACGAAGAGAAACCATGATATAATGACGTATTTCTATCAGCTTTAGCATCTATTATCAATGACGAGACTACCCTTCTCATGGCGCTTGCGCAACAGCATAGCATACACTCGTGTTCGTACGCACGCATGCACACCTACGCAATGCAGCTTCTTCCTTCCCAATGAAGTGTCATTTTGCTAATACGATAAAAAAGGGCGAACTGCCATCCGTTGATATGACATGGACAAACGTGAAAGCAAAATAACAATTTATATACTGTTATGCCGTATAGCAATTGGTAGAGATTTCCAACAAATCCTGCTGACGCGAAGACCAGCACTAGAATCACGTCTCAATGTCAAGTTTTGCTACATCCGGGCACGTCTTTTGGGTCTTTACATTCGGGTTTTTTCGCGCTAACATCGAAAGCGAGACCGGGGCCGCACCGCAGTGATATGCGCATGACGGAAGACATAACACGAGTGCACCGGAAGTACCGCTCGCAGTCGAACGGGTGGCGGTAATAACCACCTCTTTGCTTCATGCACCTACGAGTCTCCTCGTCGAACATACGACCGCAAGGGCAGGAGCCGAGCGCCAGCAGACGGCCGCCCGTGTAGCAGACGTGGAACTTGTTGCAGGAACCGTCGGTCGCGAAGATCCCCTTGGCAGAGTCGGCGCACCGACCGTCGTCTGAGGCCAACGGAACGTGTTAGACAACGACGTGTGTGTGTGTGTGTGTGTGTGTGTGTGTGTGTGTGTGTGTGTGTGTGTGTGTGTGTGTGTGTTGTGTGTGTGTGTGTGTGTGTGTGTGTGTGTGTGTGTGTGTGTGTGTGTGTGTGTGTGTGTGTGTGTGTGTGTGTGTGTGTGTGTGTGTGTGTGTGTGTGTGTGTGTGTGTGTGTGTGTGTGTGTGTGTGTGTGATGTGTGTGTGAGTGTGTGTGTGTGTGTGTGTGTGGTGTGGTGTGTGGTGTGTGTGTGAGTGATGTGTGAGTGTGTGAGTGTGTGTGTGTGTGTGTGTGGTGTGGTGTGTGTGTGTGTGTGTGGTGTGTGTGTGTGTGAGTGTGTGAGTGTGTGAGTGTGTGTGTGAGTGTGGGTGTGTGTGTGTGTGTGTGTGTGTGTGTGTGTGTGTGTGTGTGTGTGTGTGTGTCTGCATGTGTGCGTGAGTGCATACATAATGTGCGTAGTGAGTAAAACAATTAAATAATGCATGCAGGTTTTACAGTAGTCGACGTAATCGTCAAACAGATGTGTATATGTATAACACAAGTGCGTCTGTCCGCACCAGGCCCACTCACCTCGACCAACTTTCCTCATCAAGCGCCCGATCGAGTACGAGCAGTACGCCGGCTCCTTCTTCACTTTGCGCACAGGTTTTGCAGGCTTTTTTGTTTGGGGCGGTTTTGTGGTGACAGTTGTCGCTTTAGTAGTAGTAGTAGTGTGTTGTTGTTGTTGTTGTTGTCGTGGTGGTCGGTCGTGGTCGTGGTACTACTCGTCGTGGTACGTTTAGTAGGTTTATGTTTAGATTTGTTCTTTTTCCGTGTTGTCGGCTTCTCCGTTGGTGCAGCCTTGGACGGGGCTGCGGAGACCACACATATAGGTAAACATCTGGGATATTTCGTGTGATAACAATGACCCCTAAACACGTCATATCGCGTAAGAGTAGGTGGCGTTGTCGTCGTAAGTGTTGTGAATAGCTCACATTGAAGAGGATAGTGTTTTATGACAACGATTTGTGTGTGTGTGTGTGTGTGTGTGTGTGTGTGTGTGTGTGTGTGTGTGTGGTGTGTGTCTGTGTGTGTGTGTGTGTGTACGCGCGCGTGCGCGTGCGTGCGTATGCACGTGTGTTGTGTGTACATGCGTGTGTGTGAGATACAAATGTAGCCTATTCATGTAGGACCTCCGACAAGACCTAATTTATAGGCCACTATACCTGACATTATTGTAGTAAAAGTACTCCACTTGCATTTTCGGTTATGTTAACTGCTGCAAAATCTCACCTGTGGTGCTGGTAGGCGAGGTCGTAGAGGTGGAGGATTTCGTGGTGGTGGTGACACCTGACGAGCCGTTTATCGACGCCATTGTTGTTGTCCAATAGGTGGCGTTGCCGTGATTGGATCCCTTCTCACTCGATTTGTTCTCGACAATGGCGGCTATGACTGCAAGCGATGAAACAAGCGATGAGACAAACCTGTACATGTAAGGGATCGTTTATATGCCGTTACCCTGGCGGTTCGATCAGAACAACATTATCCGTATCATCAACACTGATAACAACAAACATGTCTCTTAGTCTTTTCATACAGTTTCATCGAAGACCCAATGCGTATTCATTAATTTCACTATCAGAAATAATTGCTGTATTACGATAGAATTCAGATAGTAAGATAGTATATTTCGGTATTTGGTGTATAAATCCTACACTATACCGTCTACATAAGTGGCTAGCACATCAGAATGTTGAGATAGACGGTAGGGTTGTGTTGCATAATGCTATGGGAAAATCGATGTAAGCAGCTTTGTTCTGTCTTCTTAAAAACACGTACGCCATTGTTGAAGCACCCCTACAAACAGTTAATGTTACGACATAACAAAGTATAGCAAAAGGTATGTTTACACGGGCGATACATCTTCTGGCGAAACGATATTGCTCGAAGAAGCTGATGACGTCTTGCTCTTAAAAAAAGACAAGAAACAAATCGACCAATCGGACTAGTAGTCGTTCATGTAAACGTCCGTTGACGCCGTCCCAATAGGACTGAGTAAGCAGTGGACAGATGCGCCAATGGTGGAAAGGTTCAATGACGGAAAACGGAGGAGTCGATGACGAAAGCGTGATGGACGATATTCTGATGACTTTCCGGCGCACTGCTAAAACGCAGTTCACACGATTACTTGGAGTAGGGTATTGAAAATACCGAAGACTCAGTAGCCTATTGCGTAGCTGCAACTTACCCCCATTGTACACGGCGTAGCCAATGACGGCGAGTACGCCAACGAAAACGAACAGTCCGATGTACTGACATGGCCTACAGTCCGTCCAGCACGGCTTGCGTTGGGTCACCGTCGACTCTCGGGTCAGCGTCCACGACCGTACTGTCGCCGGCGCGTTCTTGTCACGCGCCGACACCGCCGACAGGACCTTGTCGACGGGCAGAGAATTGCCGTTCATTTCTCTGGTTGAGGACATCGGTTGCATCTGGGTCGTCATTGTCATCATCATCGGGTCGACCTGTCCGCAGTCAGGCAGGGGCAGGTCGACGAGACCGTGATCACTGCCCGTGCCCATCCACGGCAGCACCGGCCGGCCGCTCATCCGGATCGGCTTCTCGAACTGCTGCGAGAACGGGTCGGCGGCCATGTTGGACGAGACGCCGCCGCCATGTTGGGAAAGGTTCCCTTGCGGGCTGTCGTCGAAGAAGTCGTGGGAAATCGACTGGGAGGACGCGCTGTGAGGAAGGATGGGCAGTTCGCGGTTGACGTAGCGGTCGTAGGGAAGCGGAGGGTTGAACTGGGCTGGATCCATGGTGCACTGAAACATCCGGGCATTGTTGGTTCTTGTTGTCATCGATTCTCATCATGTCACGACTTTAAAAGAATAATAATGTAATGAAACGCAGTTTTTTAAACTGCTGATTTTTATATAGATATTTACTCGTGTGAACGACCCAGAGAACGCACAATGCACCTGCATATCTGAAGCAGGCGAAAAAGAAACATGCACAAACACATACAAAGAACCTGTCCAACAGACACCGCATCAGCCCAATCTGAATGGAAGGGACCAATCATGGCTGTCATAAGTCAGGTGTATAAATGAGTGCCTGGCTATAGACAGTGGTGGATATATGTGTACGATAGTATTCGCGCGCGCATTACTTGCTGCACACCTTACTGCTTCCCACATAAGTCAATATTGTTTTCGATTGAACAGGTTAATCGGAATAAAGTGTAGAGCGCTTTGAACTGTCAGAACGATTGGATGCTGCGCTATGTAAGCACATACTTTTACTTGTTCAGCTAAGCGACTGACTACCAGGCGGCAGCGAGGGACATGGGCATACACAGTGGGCGACTGAAAAGTTCTGTAACAGTAAAGTGTAAAGCGGCCCCACGGACTAGAAATATACCGCGCTGTATAAGAACGTACCTTCACTTTTCAAATCGTACACCTGGTAAGCAGTACATCTATCCAAGTGTGTCGTATACACTCAAATCGTGCCTACCGTACACCTCGCTAACCACACGCTGCTATCAGATGTTCAGATAAACTTATGCTTTCCTACAATACATCGGTTCGGATGCGTCGTTTATGGTTTCGTGACACCGAAGAAGCCAGAGCGTCACCTCGGAGCCACCATAACCCGTTTGCTCGCGACCGTGTGAGTGACAAGGTTGGACACACGAGAACCGTGCTCACCCTTAACTGTCGGTACAGGCCGTTACTAATAGATTTACCAACATTTAACGTAAGATAATCATCGCTTAACTGGTAATTGAATCCCGTCCCAGGATGGTTGGTATCCATAAAACGACTGCTCTATATTTGGATGGTCGTATTTGAGCTGGTATAAGGAAATGCGTTTTAAAAATCGGATGGTTAAAGCATGGATGTTTGTTTAGTGTTTTGATTCTGTCGTCACGCCCATCAGCGTGTTTTGGATGATGTAATAAAGAAATAAACCGCCTAACTTATGAAAGTTAAGTTGTATTAATGTAAAAACCCGGGTAGCAGGCACAAGGACTTATACGTAATATGTAGGTCTATTTATAAATTAAAACTTACTTCATTGTTTTGTATCGTTGTATTTCTAGGAAGCAACGCATCAAAGGAACGTTTCAATTTTCCAAGTTCATTAGCACATGACCTATACACTGTACGTTTTCGCAGTGTGTAAATTTATCATGTTACTTGTTTACATATTTTTGCGTAAAACGTCCGTACACATTTGTGATACTGCGTTGCGATAGCATGTAAAGACAAACATTAAAGGCTAATGAGGTACCATTAATAGGAATTTAAAGCAAACTGTTGTCTCTATCGGTTTGAACCCATCTAACTATTTATCTCAAGTGACCTCATAACATCTGATTGGTTGTTTGATACAGTACACAATTGCGAACTGTTTTTTTTCTTCATCAGAAATAAGATATTCTTAATATAGTTTGCATATACGCAGCTGTGTCACAATAACACTTCGCAGGCCCAGCTGATATTTAAAACGCATACTATCGTTGAACCCCAAGCGTATACGTAGATATTGAACAGTGAATACGTTTTCCCATATAAAGGTTTATGATTAATGATGATTACTAAATGGTGTTGAACGTACATTTAATGTTATTAATTAATCTCCTGATTCACACATACATCACACACACACACACACACACACACACACACACACACACACACACACACACACACACACACACACACACACACACACACACACACACACACACACACACACACACACACACACACACACACACACACACACACACACACACACAACACACACAAACACACACACAAACACACACACACACACACACACACACACACACACACACACACACACACAATATATATACACATACACACCGCGCACACGCACATCTCTCACCCTGCCTTACTCCCCCTCCACCTGTCTGTCTGTCTGTCTGTCTGTCTGTCTGTCTGTCTGTCTGTTGTCTGTCTGTCTGTCTGTCTGTCTGTCTGTCTGTCTGTCTGTCTGTCTGTCTGTCTGTCTGTCTGTCTCTCTCTATGTCTGTTACTGTTGTTATGTTGTGTCTGTGTCTGTCTGTCTGTCTGTCTGTCTGTCTGTCTGTCTGTCTGTCTGTCTGTCTGTCTGTCTGTCTGTCTGTCTGTCTGTCTCACTCTCTCTCTATGTGTGTGTATGTGTGTGTATGTGTGTGTGTGTGCGTGTGTGTGTGCGTGTGTGTCTGACTGTCTGTTTGTCTACTATCTATCAACATGTCTGTCTGTCTGTTTCGTGCTCTCGTTTTCTCTGTCTCTCTGTCTCTTTCACGTTCTCTATTTGTTTTCTCTCTCGCTAACTATCTGTCTATCTGTATGTCTGACTGTTGCCTATATATGTCTGTCTGTTTGTTTGTTTCCCCCTCTTTTTTCTCTTTCTATCATACACGCACGCAAACATACACGACACACATACACACACGCGGAGAGAGAAGAGAGAGATAATTATATAGAGAGAATCTCAATTACCCTGTCACATTCCCTCACCCGCGGAGCGGTGGCGGCCCAGACACTTCACATGATACATTGAAGATTGAGAATTTAAACCACCAGATACATGTTCACAATACATGTGATTGACTTACCGTTTTTGTGTGAATCCACTAGCACATAACAGTAAACAAGCAGACAACGAGGAATGGTGACTCAAGCAGACATCTTGCATCAGCGAGACTACGCCATGTTTGAGCAGCTCTGGCGGTAACGAGGAGATGGTGGATAAGCGACAACCGCCCAATTCGTCACCAAACGTTCGAGTTGTTATGACGCAGATAACTACAGTTTGAGAAGTGCTGGAAATCCACCCACGCAGAAGCAATCAATGAAAGCGTGTAGAAACATCAGCATCGCGTCGGATTTCGTTGTTAGTCACGTGACATGCGAGACGCCATTTTAACACATTTCCGGAGTACATCGTTTACACCGTGAATATCAAGATGATTTTGCAGTAAGCTTGTGAAAGTTGAAACACTTGTCTAGTGAGACGCAATGCTCCTTAAACTAAACCTTCGTAAACTGTTTATTGTATAGTGTGCGTGTATTTTGAAGCACACCTGTAGGCATACATATTCTCTCGTAAAATTGCATAACCTAAAATGCGAAACTTGTTTATAATAGGCTTATTGTTGTTTCCCTAGACACTCTTAAAATTGTTCTTGTGAAAACCACGTAAACTGAAATAATAAATATGTATAAGCGTAACAGTCATTACTCTGTACATCCAACTATCTATTGCTGTTATATAATATTAACGTTTTTTTCTATGTTTTGTGTATGTAACTTTGTGTAATATGTTTATACAGATATTTGCATTTCTTGATCGTTTAGCAGGTGCCAAATAAATATAGTTTCTTGTTTTGAAGACAAAACACTATTTTCTGTTTAGTTAAAATCACGTTTCCACTGCACGTGTCATAATTGCAAAATGATTACAGAACCACGTCGGTGGCTGTGTCAGTCCAAAGTCCTGCGCTGTATTGAAATACTCAAAGTTAAATGTTGATGCGAACCACAACTGTCAAACACATGTCGTTTGATTTACTGTCAGTCGTAGAATACCGGTGAACATCGGTACATGTGAAATATATTTTGATTGCCTCATTCTCTGTCGGCTAGAAGGTGTAGCATTACCGTTGCCAATAGGGACGTTCGTGAATTTATTGCAAGTACTTCATGATCCACGTTACGTCCACGCTGATATCATTTACTGTAACAAAATAAGACATTGCGTTGTTGAAACAACGCAGTTGTGGAAACTCCGGTGTCGGTTGAGGCAGCATATTCTGACGTCCGAGTTACAGTCTCCGGTAAGTGTTGAATGAATGGTAGCGTGGTCTGGGACAGGTCGCCACAAGTGTATACAAGAAAACAATGGGAGATGCTAACACAAGTGGATGCAGAAGACAGCTGATAGAAACTAATAGAATGACTGGCTTGTTTGAAAGACAACATGAAGATGGATTCCAAGGATTGCTGGACATTTGATGGTAAGGCGGGGTTAATGTGTTGCATTTGTTTGAAGAAGAAATGCTGTAATAAACAGACGGCAGTAGGCCGTGTTGGGGGAAAGCAACATATGCATTGTGCTTTTCCAAAATTGACAAAAAAAGTAACGGAAATTGTCGCATGTTTTCCGTTATGCGTAACGAGTTTTGTAACAGAACATGTGTTTTGCGCCACAAATATTTTCTATCAACTATACTAAGGCCTATTACTACTATTAACAACTTATATGAAGGTGGATGTTTCGCATGTATACTCTACTCTTATACCGACTATACATGTAACTTCGCACATGCGCGCAGATACACGCACACATGCACGCACGCACGCACGCACGCATGCGCGCGCACACACACACACACACACACACACACACACACACGACAAATG
>JAODUO010000354.1:102500-117500 GCA_025642075.2 Ridgeia piscesae | reverse complement strand
ACAGCCCCAGGATGGGACCGGCGACGTTGAGGGCATGGCAAATGGCGCGGCTCCGGGCGACGCGCAAGTCATGCTGGGATACTTGGCGTCCATGCCAGTACATCGGCGTGTTTGTGTTCCTGTGCGTACTTGCCGTCATAGGGTATGCCGTGTACAACGGAGGTAGGCACCTAGTGGGTGAAGGTGCCACCAACGCTACATGTATACGACGTTCAACTAACTTCTTCTTCCCCTTCCCCTTCCCCTTCCCCTTCCCCTTCCCCTTCCCCTTCCCCTTCCCCTTCCCCTTCCCCTTCCCCCTTCCCCATACCCTTCCCCATACCCTTCCCCATTCCCTTCCCTTCCCCCTTCCCCTTCCCCTTCCCCTTCCCCTTCCCCTTCCCTTCCTTCCCCTTCCCCTTCCCTTCCTTCCCTTCCCTTCCCTTCCCCCTTCCCTTCCTTCCTTCCCTTCCCCTTCCATTCCCATTCCCATTCCCATTCCCATTCCCTTCCCATTCCCATTCCCATTCCCCTTCCATTCCTTCCCTTCCCTTCCTTCCCTTCCCCTTCCCCTTCCCCTTCCGTCCCCTTCCCCTTCCCTCCCTTCCCTTTCCCCTTCCCTTCCCCTTCCCCTTCCCCTTCCCCTTCCCCTTCCATCCTCTCCCTCCCCTCGTAATCAAGTATGTGTATAATTTAAAGAAACTAGACACACTAGCATATACTTCAATGTCATATTTTGACTAATCCGCTGATGGTAAAATGGTGATTGTAGTGTCAACTATTTGTACTAACTCTATCAGACTCTAACTTTACAGATTGATCGTGTTGGGATTTGTCTTGCGTGTATTCGTCTTTCTCGCCATCTCCGTTGTGCTGACGTCACCGTGACTTGTCTTCTGTCGCCTGCAGTGATCGCCGCTATAAAGTACAAGGGTGACAGCATGTTGAGAGCGAGTCGTAACAACGCTACGCACGCGACCACCCCCTTCACCTTCACTCCTACCCCCGTTTCTTGGACCCCCGCGCCCCCCAGAGCCCCTGCACCACCCGTCGCCCCTCGGAATCCCGTTGCCCCCTGGGTTCCAGCTCCTACTACTACAACGACGATACCAACAACAACCGCCAAACCAGGTAACATCTTTTACGATAGTATAGTTTTAGTGTAATTTTAAAATGCCATTTATGAAGTGATGCCACCAACTGTGATGTGTATCTTCAGTGACTCCGCCCAGAGCAACGACGTCTCCGGCCACAGAACCCAAACGCGTCCACAAGTCGAAACCGAAAAAAAAAAGAAGAAGACGTCAGAAGCAGCCTACTGCTCGTACCCCGTTTACAGATTAATGCAAGTCGTTTTGCCAGGTTAGCATTACACACATACTTATGTAATCGTTAAGTATAATCGCACGCCAACAGCAATCACATAACATCATTAATATTAATTAACGTTGTTGGACCCTGGTGTTCGTTTTTTTGCAAGAAGCGGAAGCGTGTTGGAATGCGATCGTTTTATTTGACCGATATGCAATTTTTCACGATAATTACATTTGATATATATCACACAAAAACTGAATCAGTTAGATATAATAATAATAATAATAATAATAATAATAATAATAATAATAATAATAATAATAATAATAATAATAATAATAATAATAATAATAATAATAATAATAATTATAATAATAATTATAATAATAATTATAATAATAATTATAATAACACTCATTAATAATTCATTTGAATTAAAATAGTGTTGTGGTGTTCAATGCTTGTTCAGAATCACGCTTGTCCTATTCAGAGAAGGACGACGGACGGTGCAGAAACTCGGCGAAGGGGGTGTACTCTTCAGAGACGTCGTGTAAGGGGTTCCACGTTTGCTACACGGCAGGTCGGCTAATCCGGACTGGATCGTGCCCGTGCGACCGTTATTACGACCCGGATTCGCGTTCGTGCCAGCAACAGACCAAAGGCTACTTCCGAAGCCCGAAATACTGCGACCGCTACTCGCAGTGTCGAGTCGGCAAGGGAGGTGTCGTCGTCCGGCAGACGTTCACGTGTAACGCCGGCTTCGCCTTCGACACTCGCGCCGACAAGCTGACATGCGTAGACGAGAACGAGGTTCCCGGCTGCCGTAAATCCCCGTAACGTTTGCCGCCATAACGTCTAGAGAACTGGGACCGTTAGACTACGTCATTGCCCTTATTTGGTGATGCGTCGTCACGGTGATCCGCCATCTTGGTTATGCACAATCAAATGCTGCTCTTTGTTTATCACGGAATCCCAACAACGCAGCGATACTTTTTATACTGAAAAATGTCACCTCTAAAGCCCGACGATAATAAGCCAAAGATGCACATCTCAACTAATATTATAGTGCACTCTTTCATTCGTTTGATTGCAGTAGTGAAAAGACACAGATGTGCCCTCCTGCAGTTGTTGGTTGTAGTCCGTCACGTGACTAGTTGCTTAGAAACAATTCCGTTAAACGAAAAAAGGATGCCGAACGCGTGCGTTCTGTCATATATTTTTGTTGAAATTCTGGTTTCAAAAGATTACAATAATAATAATAATAATAATAATTTTATTTGTGTTGAGTGCCACGCCCAATTCTGTTCACACAGCTTCATATTCAATATCATATAGTGTGTGCACGTGCAAAAAACACTTACTCGAATTAACTAACTAAATAAACTACTACATTTGAATACAAACAATGATGTTATAATATGTATGAAATTGACAAATAAAATAATTAAGATCATATTGTTATTATTATCATCATTTTACGACATAAATAATAAACGAAGACAAATATAAAGATCAATACTAGGATAAAATGTATATGAAAATAAATAGATAACATAAACATTAAACTTGAGCTATTGTAAGAGAATGTTGGTATTCATCCAAGTTATATAATTACTTCAAATTGCCTTAAACACGCTAAAACTGCCAACACAAACAAACAAGCTCGACCACGCTCCCCGCTCTGCTTCTCGCCGCTCTCCAGTTCCGGAGACCCGCGGGTGTGTCACAATCGCCTGGCGGGGGGTGTCACAATCCCTGGCGGTGGGGTCACTTTCACACTTCAAATAAACACACCCACGTGCATGGTTATAAACGTTGTATGATCTCAACATAATGGATTATGCACTTATGAATACGTTTCCCTATACGTGACAACATCTGAATTTCGATATCCGTCACGTGACCATAGCCATAACCATAACCTTATCTAGTCTGGCTTTTACCAAAGGCAGCCATAATTATATAAAGCTATAGACCCGTCACCTACCAGCGGCATTCGTTAACGGACTTCGGCCTGTAAGGAAGCACGAGCGCTGCCGGTTCCACAGTCGTTGTGTGTTGTTAACGAGAGACGTCGATTTAACTGTACATTTGGCAAACCGATAGCACAGTGCACAGAGAAGACCTCTACGGTAAGGTTCGTTTATGTAAAAAGGAAACAACATTTATATTGTGGTGTATACATGCAAGTAGCATGTCTACATTTATATGCACGTCATACGAGAGAGAGAGAGAGAGAGAGAGAGAGAGAGAGAGAGGAGAGGGAGGGAGGGAGGAGGAGGGAGGGAGGGAGGGAGGGAGAGAGAGAGGGGGATGGAGAGGGATGGAGAGGAGGGAGGGAGGAGAGAGAGAGAGAGAGAGAGGGAGGGAGGGAGAGAGAGAGGGAGGGAGAGAGAGGGAGGGAGGGAGAGAAATGTGCGCGTCCACTCTCAATTACCCTGTCACATTCCCCCACCCGTGGAGCGGTGGCGGCCCAGACACTTCACATGATACATTGAAGATTGAGAATTTAAACCACCAGATACATGTTCACAATACAGACTTACCGTTTCTTTGTGAATCCACTAATACATAACAGTAAACAAACAGACACACACACGCACGCTCGCACTCACGCACGTACGCACGCACGTACGCACGCACGCACGCACGCACACACGCACGCACGCACGCACGCACACACACACATACACAGTGGAATCTATGATTCTTCGTCCAAATTCACTATCTTCTTATATTACAGGTGACATAAGCACAAACGTCAAGGCATCTAAGTGAAGATAACATGACTTGTAACAAACTGTTTTTATCCTGACAGCAAATTGTCAGGAAAGCAAGTGTTATGAACTTATTCGAACACATTTTTACGGTTATAACACTTCTTGAAGTGGTTTATCCGAACTGGGTAACAGCGTCAAGTAATGGTGCTACAGATATCGAGGAGATAGCTGATACTGCATTTCGTCACATTGAAAAAAAAATTGGTCTATCCTTAGATAACACGCCGACATTTTCTTTGTTGACGCAATGGATCGATAGGCGAGGACTACACAGGAAACGCGTGTATAGACATAAGCCAGAACCCGCCGTATCAAACTGTGTTATTGCTATGATCTAACCCAATGTGGATGTGTGCGAATTACGTATAATACTATTGCTATATCATAATATAGAAACAATTTGACCAGATACATTTTAAACAGTAGAACGCTTTAACACATGTATAATGACTCAAACTATGGCATCATCCGTGCTGAGAATGGATGCATACTTCGTGCGACTAGTTAAAGGACCAGCATTTCGACAGAACGAGGAGATGCAATACGAGGGCGTGCGTCTTACAACCTTCAAGGACTGGCCCGGGTGGGGGTCTGTGTGGCCGACGGTTCTGGCCAAGGCAGGCTTCTTCTACACGAAGACAGCAGACCAAGTGGCGTGTTTCTGCTGCGGTGGTCGACTGAAGACTTGGGAAGTGGGAGACTCACCCATGGTTGAACACAAGCGCTTCTTCCCAAGGTGTCGGTTTGTGACGGGCCGAGACTCAACAAATGTGCCTCTCTGGGATACACCACAAACACCATCTGGTAATCTCACAAAGACCGATCATCGTGCTGAACTGGCAAAGAATGGTGCCTCTGGGCATAACCAAATCTTTGGATCATCGTCCTTGATGCAACTTTCACATGCAGTTGGGAAAAAAGACGCTGGTGGCGCCACTGGTGTTTCCTCGTTCACAATCCAGCAAAGAGCGGAGATGAAGTTCGAGAGCAAGAGACTGGAGAGCTTCAAAGACTGGCCAATGTCTGCATACGCTCGTCCAGAGAACCTCGCCAAGACCGGGCTATACTACTTCAACATTGCAGACCATGTCAGATGCGCCTTTTGCTGTGTGACCCTGGCAGGCTGGCAGCCGAATCATGACCCAGCGGAGGTGCACCTAGCCTCGTTTGAGAAATGTGCATTCCTCAAAGACGCCAGGGCTGCAGGGAACGTGTCCATTGAGGAAGAGACAGCCAACAACCGGCAAGCCTCACAGGTACTTTATGAGTCATTTATGAAAAATGTATGTCTCCTAAAGTAATGTAAGAATTAACGAATTTGTATTGTTGCGTGCCTGCTTGTGTGTCCGCGCGCATTATATATATATATATATATATATATATATATATATATATATATATATATATATATGTGTGTGTGTGTGTGTGTGTGGTGTGCTGTCGCACCACACACACAACACACACACACACACACACACACACACACAAAAAAACAAAAAAAAAAAAAAAAACACACACACACACACACACACACACACACACACACACACACACACACACACACACACACACACACACACACACACACACACACACACACACACACACACACACACACACACACACACACACACACATTTGTATATCGTTAAGATGTAGACATTGTTTTAGAATGCTGTGGCGAACCCTTCCCCAAGTTTGGGAATTGTCCCAGCGGAGGAGCCGAAGAGTCTAAACAACTCTAGGGAGACGTCCCGTCTGTTGTCCTTCAGACAATGGCCTCGAAACGCCAATCAGACACCGGATGCCCTAGCTCGGGCCGGCTTCTACTACACAGGTAATATACCCCTGTACTTCCTTCTCAACAGTTTTCATCGGATCAAAGCTTGACTACGGATCAGAACATTTAATTAGCCATTTGCAATGCCTGGTTATGTGTGGGATTTTTCTACAGGTAATATGTGCTGATATCAGATGTACTTAACCACGGCTTATGTTATTCGACCGCTAATACCTCACGTAGTCATTAAATCTATACAAAGTAGTGGCTGTGTAAGTCGTGATACGTGTGCTTGCCCAGAGCACTATATATCTATGTCTTTTGTTGCATATCAATGTTTAGGCGTCGACGCCAATGTAAATACCACGTAATCAGAGATCGTTATTACATCTGGCCAGGTGATATACACAGGTCTGCTGTACGCGGAAAGCCTCTGTTATTCGGTCGATATAACCACAGTTGCAATGTTAATGTTTGACCCACAGCAATGGTTATTTGGAGGCGTACGTTACAGTCATTTATCATAGTGGTTTTAACCACAAGAATGGCTATTTAGTAGCGTGCATGCACGTACATGTGCGTCACGATACACCGGTTACCTCCTCGACATCGGCAATTATTTTTTTATCAGAATATGCATATCTTTGCGGGACCTAAACAAGACAGACTCAAGAACATGTGAAGAACATGTGATAATGTTAACAAAATCAGCACAATATATAAACTAATATATGTATTTATACATAGTTTCAGATAATATATATATATATATATATATATATATATATATATATATATATATATTCTGAAATAAATTATTTAGTAAGTAAACTAAAATTCGTTTTGCATGCGTAAAATAAACTATACGACTATTTATTCGTGCTTCGCTTGCTTTCTTGGGTTGATATTGTCACATCCCAATATTGTTGAAATTCTGCTGTACGTGGGTAGTTAAATAACCCAACACCCTACATAAAGTTATAGGTAAAAGACACATATTCTGAATACCTAATCAGATACAAGTCTATTTAAGACGACTACTAATTGTTGAATATAACCACGAATGTGGTTATAATTAGCAACACATAATGTAATATACTTAGCTGACTCCAATTTGATCACGTAAATGATGGTGTTAATTTGTCACACTACTACAGGAAGTAAAACATCACAAATCACAAATATAAAAATATAAAACTACAATTAGGAAATTACGATATAGGATTAACTGCCAGTATTTTGAGGAAAATGATGTCTGTTTTGGTGCAGAAAGAGGATTACGAAAAGTCTGAAGAGGACTAGTTAAAGTCAATTCGGCGAAACCTTTTCAACAACACTCCCCGTCTTCATCCCCACCAATAACAACTTCCATCCGACGACGGTGATACAATGCAGGCCGGGCAGTAGAAACACACAAAGCGTACATTGAACAGTTATTACAGTAATTCAAAGACCTGACACAGCCCTAAATATTTATGTGCTGTATATTGCAGGCATCGAGGACTCGGTCAAGTGCTTCTCATGCAATGGCACTCTACGGAACTGGAAGAGGGAAGATGACGCCTGGACAGAACACGCCCGCTGTTTCCCCCGCTGCAACTACGTGAGGACAGTGAAGGGTGAAGCCTTCATCCGCTCCGTGCACGCGGCTCACTCAGGCCAGGTAACTAGTGCACGTTGTCAATGACCATTCCATTGCCTACAGAAGACGGTCACTATCTATGTGTATATTGTCCAACCTGAGCAGTTAATGTACCAAATTAATTGATACATGAAAACTGCCTGAATAAAGTGCCTGAAATTGTGATACAAATAACGCCAAGTCAAAGTATATGTAGTTAAACGTTTGGTTTCTCTCTAGAAATAATTCTGAAATGTGTTGCTATTTTAATAACAATATTATTTGAATAACAATATTATGTGTTATAAATTTATCAAACAACAACAAAATACTGAAAAAGTGAAATATGATATCCATATTGAATGTAATTTTAGTAATTGTTTAATGATGTCATGTTGCAGACCAACGCTGTGACGACACCAAACAGTACTGCCAGGAGCGCACAGTCAGCCAATGCAGGTAGGTGCATAATGCACTGGTATCTCGGCAGAAATAATATATGTACATCAGCACAATATTGGAGAGTCACCTAACTTTCTCTAGTTCTCGCGGTCACTCTACTTATATATCTTTATATCTTTCTGAAGCGCAGTGGGTCAGTCGGTAGCGCGTCCGACTCTCAATCGAGATAGCCAGGGTTCAAATCATACGCTGTCGTGTCGAACCGTTGGCAAATTCGTCCACTCTACGTTGCTCCAGTTTATTCAGCTGTATACGTAGCTATATACACTGGTGACTAGATACACATACGAAGTCTTCGCGGATTAACTGCAACGTGGCTAAATATTCCCGTAAAATGTAGCGATGAGCGCTAAGAACCTTACATCATGCTATAGCAAAACTTAACTGTACCTTTACATCTCACGGACTATACGTGATCTAACCTGTTTGACGAAATAAGCCATGTTTTATTATATGTTGTGTGCACTTGTGTTTGCAGGAACGCGCACGTTCCAAATAGAACCGCGGATGATTCGTGCACGCATGGACACCACCAGAGTACGCAGTGTCCTCGACATGGGCTTCACACGTGACCTTGTTTACGACGTCATCAAGCACCATCTGACAACTACTGGTGAGTGACTTCACTCGTCTCTCGCCGTTGTTCCTATTCTTGGTTATATTATAGCGCAGTGTCTCAGGGGTAGAGCCTCGGACTCTCGACTAAGAGGACCCGGGTTCGATTTATGTGCTGCGGTGTTAAAACCTTGAGCAAGTTTGTTCACTCTACATTGCTCCAGTTCACTCAGCTGTATAAGTGAGTAACTGGCTATAGACAGTGGTGGATATGTGTACGAGCAGCCTTCGCGCGAACTAAATGTAGCATATGGCTGGATGCTTCCCAGAGAAGTTGAGATGATATTTGATTGTAAAGGGTAAAGCGCCTTGAGCAATCCTGATGATTAGACACTGCGCTATATAAGAACTTACCTTTTAAAATACGGACTCATTTACACGTTAGGGTAATATTACATCAGGTGTCTATGAGAATAAGGATGCGTTCTTTATATGGTGTAAAATAAGCATTCTGCGAACTTCTAGTACATGACTGTCACATCTGTGTCTTGCAGGTGACGACTTCCCCAACGTGATGAGTCTCCTGGAGGCTGTGTTTGCGGCGGGGGAGGTTCTGCCCAGCAGTTCGTCCTCCCTGACACGGAGGACGAGTTCCATGTCCAGGGCAGCGCAACCGGCAGCAGCATCGACAGCAAGTGGCAATGGAGAATCAACAGCAACACCTGGCAATGGAACAGCAACAGCAGCAGCGGTGTGCAATGGCGCGACAGCAGCAACAGGAGAACACCGCCAGGCTCCGGCGGCATCTAAAGGTAAATGTCACGCGATTGTTGCACAGTAGCTAGCATCCAGTGGAATATTGAATGGATCGGATCGGATCGGATCGGATCGGATCGGATCGGATCGGATCGGATCGGATCGGATCGGATCGGATCGGTCGGATCGGATCGGATCGGATCGGATCGGATCGGATCGGATCGGATCGGATCGGATCGGATCGGATCGGATCGGATCGGATCGGATCGGATCGGATGGGATGGATGGGATGGGATGGGATGGGATGGGATGGGATGGGATGGGATGGATGGGATCGGATTTATATATATATATATATATATATATATATATATTATTTTGTATATCCTATTTATATTATATTGTTATAACGTGTATGTATATTAAAAAATATAATATAATTAATTAATAATATAATAAGTAAGTAATAGTAATAGTAATAGTAATAACGTAATGTAATGTAATGTAATGTAATGTAACGTAACGTAACGTAACGTAACGTAACGCAACGCAACGCAACGCAACGCAACGCAACGCAACGCAACGCAACGCAACGCAACGCAACGCAACGCAACGCAACGCAACGCAACGCAACGCAACGCTACGATACGATACGATACGATACGATACGATCCGATACGATACGATACGATACGATACGATACGATACGATACGATACGATACGATACGATACGATACGATACGATACGATACGATACGATACGATACGATACGATACGATACGATACGATACGATACGATACGATACATATAACAGAATCTCAATGAGCATGTGCATCATGCCCACTGCAGAATCTGCAACATTCCAATGACTGCTATATTTTTATGCTTTCAGGAAAAACTCAGAAAAGGAAAAAGAAAAGCAAGTCTGCCACCGGAAGCAACGGAAACAACGGATCCAAAACAACAGTGTCGGCCACGGAGCCTTCTCTGTCTGCTGGTGAGTCTCCATGTTCTCCACGTTATTATATTTTATATATATATATATATATATATATATATATATATATATATATATATATATATATATATATATATATATATATACTTATACGACTTCCCGCAGTCATAAACCTAGCGTAAATGCGGTATCATAAATCATAATAACCCCTTACACAAATTTTAACTAGTTTTAAGAAAAGCAATGTCGCAATGCAATGACACTATTTTACAGACTCTATGTGTCGCCTTTTATAATCTATTTTCTAACACAATTCATTTTGTACTTTGTCACACTCTGCTTACCCGAAAACACTGCCAACGACGTGCTTGAATTTTCGGATGTGTTTCAGACGTTTTTGACTGCGAATTGAACTAGAAATTAACTATTTATCAACGCAAATTTCACTGCTTTGCGACGTATTTGTTGATCTGTGAACTGCGTGTTTTACCCCTCATTATTTATTGACCTGTGAACGACCTCCTGACCTGATGGTTTTTTCTCTCACAGAAACCAAGTCAGAAGTTGAGCCACTTACTACAGCCGACGAGAGACTTCAGTGCAAGATCTGTATGGACGACGAAGCGCAGATACTCTTCCTTCCGTGTGGTCATCTCTGTAGTTGCGCCAAGTGCGCTCCAGCCTTGCGTAAATGCGCCATCTGCCGGGCTCTCATTCGGGGGACCGTGAGGGTTTACGTGACGTAACGGTCGCAACAATCGTCGCTTTGCCCCAATGGCAGTGGCATAGCCAGAGGGCGGGGGGGACGACCAGGGATGTTTCATTATTGTTTCATCAGAGTAAGTAACTACATGTTGGTATTTGTCATTGTCTTTGTCAGTAGGTTTAGGAGAGAAGCGTGAGGAATGTGGTGGCCTGTTATAGGCTAATGTTATATAGGGGCTTTGGGTTCGTGCCTCTTTCATAATGTGTCGTCTCTCTTTCTTTCTAACTTTGACGCCTTCTGTGAATAGCTTTGCTGAACTGCCAGCTACATCTGTATATATTGTGGTTACAGTGTTATTATCTTATTAGGTCGCATAGAAATCTCTTTCAGAAAAACGCCAAGCCGACCTTTCGACTATCCGCACCTCTCTGAGATCGTGATTAATCTTATGGTGCTACCTGGATAATGCCTGGACATTTACTACTTTCTTAATGTATCTGTGGAACTGTGTTTATACGTTTGTTGATATTGATACTTTACAATTCCTCATATGACTAATGCCCTGTTTTACAAAGCCCTGTTTTACACAAGACAAACATGTTTATAATTAGTAAATAGTAAACTTGTCTTAAATTGAATATGTGTGTCACTGTGTGTACCAGAGGAATCGTACAAATTGTCACGTGTAACATCCGGTGGCCTCACAACGCATGTGTTTGTACACATTTACCTTTGCTCAGTATGGTAGCAAGGGTCGGTACAAAACCAAGTCTTGTGAGTGTATCTTCGTGATATGGTGCAATCTACGCGTTGCAGTTTCCTCCTTCCTGTCACACCGTGTCATATATATATATATATATATATATATATATATATATATATATATATATATATATATATATATATTATATATATAAATGCATTAGACCAGTGGAGCCACACAACCAGTGGATTTAACGTTCTCGTAGTCAAGGGCCGTACAAAGGTCGTCAATGAAAGACACGCCACACTACTCGGGCCTCATCAATGTTCATGAAGTCGGGCCTGATGAGAACATTAATAGATTCGGTCAATATTTCCTACCAGACTCTAATACAGAAAGTATATATATATACTATGTACAGTCACTTCGACCGAGGAAACGTTTCCGATCAGGAATCTATTAGGGAATTCACAAGTGACAACACCCAGGGATAGATTATTCCTCATTCCGCGTGCAGATAACAATGTCTTCCTTAGTTATAAATCGTTGTAATTTAGTTTCACTTTTTATTTCGAACAGGCATACAAATAACTAGTGAACTCTAAGGATGATTCATAACATGTATAATATGGCAGCTGTTTTTTTCTCGCAAAAATGTATATAAATTAATTAAATCGAAAAAAGAACATTTGCTTTGCTTAAACAGGCGCTAATAAAACAGGAAGCCCTGGAACTTAACTAGAACAAAGTTTACGATACGCAATGCTCTATCATGCCTATTTAGGTATCCAACAAAATTATCATTTCAGTTTGTGTGGTAAATGAATAGGTTTCTACCGCTAGTAATGTAATACATAGACAGTATACATTGCAATATATAACATATAACTGCTACGTTTCTAACTGGGTAGTGTAACGACGCGTGACGTAAATCTGTCCATGAAAATGGCGCTGTCCATGCAAATTGACTTCTGCGTTTTCAAAAAGGTTTTTCTAGTAAACCACTGGCATATTATTCGTCATTGTAATAATAGATGGTTAGGTTTTCTTATTACTGTTAGATGCATAGAACCGGTTAAGTGCTTTTTGATTCTCTTTAATTGATTTTTACAGATGACCGGCCCATATATATTGTGTAACTCCCTGAGTTTGACTATTGGCAGGCACGTCCACGGGGCCTACAACTTTGTGGATTTTTTCTACGCACTCTTTAATATGCCCCATTATGTGTCCCCTTAGAAGAATGTGAAATCTAAATGATGTTAGGGGAACGTATTTTTAAACACTTCGTCCCCCCCCATCATCCGAGAGAGCGTGATGACAGTGCGTTGTCGCAAATAAGGGGTTTTCCCCCGACAGATGCCAGTCGATGGTTTTCTGCGGGTAGACAGACACATGACGTGTCATTTTCACTGGCGATGTCATCCATCAATCAGTGTCTAGTAATAGCTCAAATGAAGGGGTGTCCGGTTATAGATTGTGTTGTACGAGAATGAGCTATTATAATGTCACTAATTTGATACAGTGCGTGCGTGAATGAAGGCTAATTAATGTTTGAAAATGTAAATACCCTACTGTAAAAAAAACTAGTAGGAAATGAAGGAAACGTTATAATGCTCTCCGGGGGGAAATTCAAATGTGGTCTTACGTCAGCAGAGTCGATGTTGTTTGGCGAGCTGCCATGGGTGCTATTTGGGGGCTTTGTGCATAGACTACCCTCTCTGGGTGCAACTTCGGGGGGTTTTGTGCCTAGACTACCCTCTCTGGATCCACCCCTGGCCGGTAGCTGCAGCCCCCAACTGCTCGCACTACTCGGTCTATTCTTAGCCACCGCCAGTGAACCTGGTGTATTGTGTCACGTGATGCACTAGTCTGACCTTTATAGGCCTCTTTGCTAATGACAGGTGTGTTAATTTTAGTTGCGTGACATATCATGATTATAACCTGGATATAGGGCCTACATTGGATTTTATTATAACTCAATTGGCTTTTTGAAAAAACATAGATAGGCCTAAGTTGCACAATGGAATAGAATCATACGCAGTTCGCTTCTTAACTGCTTATTGTTGATTGCTATCCTGATTTGTATGTATATATCCTGTGTTTGTATTCAACAGTTTCGGACAGTCAGTCAATAAAGCAATTATGTTATGTAGAATAATCACAATGCCAAACACACGGTGATGTTCGGCCATTTAAACTTGTTGTCAAGAATGCTCACCGGACAGTAATAATCATATAATGCCATTACATTAAGTCATCTAGATTAGGCAAACGTGTTACGGCTACTTATGGTTAGGGTCAGACAAGTGTAGCATACACTAGTTGGGATTGGGTGGTTATATATCCACGTCAAAAATTAGAAAAATAACACCAATTATGCATAGTTATGTTATACATGTTATAACATATGATATTGAAACAAGGGCCAACAGACTCCCCTAATGCAAAAATAGCCGATATCGAGGAACCACCGTTGTAAACAAACTTTTAACAGTATCAAGTACATCATCAAAATCAAATCCATCCCAAGCATATCAAATAAAACTTTAATAAGTATGTATTGTAACTTACATGGCATGCGCACAATCAACGATGACGTCACCAAAACAGTTAGACTTGCATCCACATGGCAACCAACTGTATAATGGCGTCGAAGTGGGTGAACGTAATGTTTTAATCTCAGAAAAGGCAATGTCTGGATTATTGGTAGTAAACGTACCCAGGCTGTCTACACGCACATTGTAGTCATCGACGAAGGACGTTCCAGAAGGAGGATTGCACAAGGTACACAGAGAAATGTAATGGTTATAACCACGGAATAATGTTAACGGAATAACATTTTGAGTTTAAGGTATTCCGAAGCTATTGATTACGTCATACAGAAGGCTGATAGAGCTTAGCATCAATCGTACTGTCTCTCCATTAGTGTTTGCTGCATTAGAGGCACTGTGGTGTTAACGTAGGACATCGCAGGCTGCATAGTGTTGGTCTCATCCCTAAAGTATGTGTTTCTGCATATGGGGAACCCTAACACGGTTCGCCGAACTGGGATAGAACTTACAGGTTTCTGCGGAGGTAGTCAAATGACAGCATGAATACGTTTGACGTTACTTGAATGTGCTTTTCACCGAATACATTAAATGGTGAATGCAAAGCCCCAGTAGTTAGCCTGCAGTTTGAGCCAATATTGAACATTGCCTATGATTTAATGTTAAACAAATTGTGGCTGCCCCGTCGCCTATCTTCAGATGTAATATTCTTCCGGGCGGAGGCATATAAAGAAGTATTCAGAACGCAGACAAAACATTTATTTGATCAATAAATGAAATACATATTCAATGAAAAACTGGAATAATACATAAGATCTGGAAAACTACCA
>JAODUO010000354.1:65000-97500 GCA_025642075.2 Ridgeia piscesae | reverse complement strand
GAGAAAGAGGGAAAGAGAGAGGAGAGAGAGAGAGATAGAGAGATAGAGAGAGAGTGCCTTTAACTATGAACAGCAGTATTCAACTAGTAAAGACATGAGATTCTGGACTTAGAAGGAGAACTTTCCCTCACCCGTAGACGTCAGATGATGCTTAATGACGTCGTAAACAAGTTCGTACGGGTAGCCTTTATCGAGAACACACCGCACTCTAGTGGTGTCCATGCGTGCACGAACCATTCGATCAGCCACTGGGAACCCGCATGCTCCTGACGACAGACACAGAAGGTAGCTTGAATCAGTAACAGTCCGTTAGATGTAGGCGACACTAAAAATCATAACTTGCAGACTCTCTCTCTCTCTCTCTCTACGGTTATCTTTCTCCTCCTTTCTCCCGCCTCTCTCATTCTCTTTCTCATTCACTCACTCACTCACTCACTCACTCACTCACTCACTCACTCACTCACTCACTCACTCACTCACTCACTCACCACTCCACACACTCACTACACCCACCCACTCCACCCACCCACCCACCCACCCACCCACCCATCGTTTTGGGCTACACAAAACACAACATAACATTCTATATACCTATGATTTAACATATTGCTTTAATCGTTTTGGTGTGAGTGAGGTATGAACCTCTATCAAGCATATAGCTGAAATTAACATCAACTCTAAAATAATATTTTCTCCCCTATGAACTGTTTTTATAAGTTAGTCTATATCAATCCAAATTCGTTATAAAGATTACATCACATGCACTACAATTCAACCGTGACTTTTTGTCAAACCAAGGTGTTTAAGGCTAAATACCTTGGTAGTTGAAACAAGGTGTTTTTCCAGAGAAATTCGAACTATTTCTGTCTTGCGGTGGAAGACTTGGGGAAGAGTTTATCACAGCATTCTGAAAACAGTCAAAGTAGTGTGAAATGGTGTGTAGTGAGTGATGCAGACATCAAATGCATTACATAAGCTAGCGTTGCAGCTCAGCATAAAGACAACATATAAGTTCTAAAAAGAATAGGTTTTATTCTGTATCAGTTTAAACACAGAACGTAACAATATTATGAATTAGTCATACACACGTCATCTACCAAAATGTAATTTTGCTCTCCCTCACCGGTACTGTACTAAGTAAATATAATATGGGAGCCTGCTGTGTTTTGCTCGATTTATGGAGCGAGAGACAGCAAGAAAAACAGAAACAAATTTGGGTGGAAAATGGCAATGCCGTTTAATTACATAAGTAAAGAGAAGTCATATAGTATACAAGACTATGAGCATTGCCGCTGGCATAGATAAATATAGCAAATCCCCTTAAAAGCATATAGATGTCATGTCTGTCAATGGGGATTGCACGAGAAATTGTCTAAGCAACTAGCTATCTAAGCAAAATAAATGTGGGGGCCAGAAAGCACCCCCACAATATAGTACAATGAAAACATCGAGGTAAACATGCAACATGAGATACAATGGAAGCACCGAAAGGTAGCGCAAGGCGCCTATAACCCCAACTGACGTAGGGGCGCACTTCCTCTTGCTATCAACAGTGTACCACCTAATGCAAACAAAAGATCTCGTAAAAGTTCATGTAAAGAAAGACAAGGGAAAAGCGGTAGATACATGCGCACATGTCCTCGCCCTAAAACCCCTTGGAAAACACAACCACCCGACAGAGCAAAAAATGACAAAATAAAGCAACACAGCAATCAAAAGAAGCCGTGTAGGAAAGAGGCCAAGCCAAGCCGGAGCAGATGGGGTAGGTGGGAGGGAAATTGTGGTTAAAAACGCGCTGCTCCATGAAACGCACTTCGTCTGTTGACAGAGGAATTAAAACTGAAGTCTCATGATAAGCGATGCCGGGTGGCGACTGTGTCCAGGCCCGCCCCAGCTTCGCTGTGGCCTCATCTAAGGTGACATTGTCCAGATGTGACTGGACAATGTTTACAAGTTGGCTGGTGCTGTGAGCAAAACGTATTTAATCCCTGCTGGATTAAATCCATATTATCCTACATAAAATGTACTTCTCCTAATTTGTTAATATACGACAACATTAAACTCACCTGAGACCGTTGCTGGATGTTAGCATTCGTGTCCCCAGTTGAGACATTTCCTGCAGGTCCGGGGCCCTCCAGGAACGCACAGCTCGGGAAGGATGTCAAATGCTTCAGCAGAGGCACATCGTCTGGCTTCCAGTCACACAGAGTCACATTGCAGAAGGCACATCTGACATGGTCTGCAATGCCGGTGTAGTAGAGACTGGTCTTGGCAAGAGTCTCTGGACACGCGTAGGCCGAGGGCGGCCAATCACGGTAGCTCTCCAGTCTGTCTCTCTCCAACATCATCTCCTGCAGCTTGTGCATAGACACTGGCACACTTTCTTGACCAAGTCCAGCAGAACTCAAACGGACCACGGATGGTGGTTCATTCTGCCGACAGTCGCCCGGAGCAGTAATGCATAGATGCTCTTTTGCTGCCTCTCCCAACGGTACATTTGAGGAATCTCGCCCGGTCACAAAACTACACTGTGGGAAGAAGCGCTTGTGTTCATTCATGGGTGAGTCTCCTGCTTCCCAAGTCTTCAGTCGACCACCGCAGCAGAAACAGGCCACTTGGTCTGCAGTCTTGGTGTAGAAGAAGCCTGCCTTAGCCAGAAGTGTCGGCCACAGCCCCCCAGCTGGGCCAGTCCTTGAAGGTTATCAGACGAATGCCTTCATACTGCATTTCCTCATTCCCTGTAAATGGTGGTCCTCTTACTTCTCTCTTGAAATATGAACCCATTCTCCTATGAGACGCTGCCATGACTATAGCCATTTTATCTGTTCGCGTTCTGTCGTGCACAGCTGCTCTCTGGTGATTTAACTTTATCAAGTTGACAAAACAATTGTTGTTTTATAATCTCAGCACCAAACCTGTTGCAGGCACTATATATAGCCTTGATTATCTAGATATAGCCTTGATTATCTAGGCGCTATGAGGTAGCAGCACTCTGTCGTCAATAACAACAACGTCCGATTTGGCGAGCTCACGAAGGCGAGACTATACCAGCACAAGTAGGCCTAGTTTTGATACTTGTAGTATTGCACAATCAATTTCTTTTCAACATCTGCAGTGGTGCTACCTTGTGTTTTAGCCCGCATGCCATGACTTAAATAACGTCGACTTTCTTTTCTATATGTAGTAAAAGAAAATGGTCAAATTGAACAAATTGTCATCTTCAGCATCGGTCCCTAAAAGCAACATTTCTTTTCAACACTCGGCATGGTTCTATTAACTGACTAGTCTGTATTTGTTGTAGTTACAACGTTATGGTCTTATAAAAAGTAAAATAAAGGTAAGTTCTTATATAGTGCAGCATCCAGTCGTCAGGATTGCTCAATGCGCTTTACACCTTACTCACTGGGAGACCTGTTCAATCGAATACCATATTGTGTTCTCTGGGAAGCAATCCGATACGCGGCAATTAATTCGTCCACAAATCTTCACCACTGCCTATAGCTTGTGACTCATTCATACAGCTGAGTGAACTGGAGCAATGTCTAGTGTAAACAAAACTTGACCAACGTTTTACAAGGCAGCAGAGAATTCGAACCAGGATCCTCTTAATCAATTGTCCGATGCTCTACCACTGAGGCATTGCGCTAATATTTATGAGGTCTCATTGAACTAGCCAGTCTGTTTTAGAATATTTACGCCGAGCCGTGCTAAATGGGGCGGCCTTTATATGCTCTGACACCCAGTGTGGTCGCTGCCAGGGTGTTGTTTGTCATTTCTCGGTGCTTCATTCTACGTCCCAAGCTACGACGGGGCCGACTTTAGCGTGATTCTACTATTCACCAGGGATACGCTCTCCCCTATGTTGAGAGTCTGCCGATGAGGTAACTGGCCACTACACTATCCTCGCCTGTCTAACTAGCAACACAATCGAGCGCTAGACAGTCGCAGCCAAAATGTCTTAACAAATGTTGCCAGCAATGTAGATAACGGTTACATATGCTACGCGTAAACTACATTACTATATGATTTGAACAGCAGCTTTCACATTATCCTCCGCGATATATTTTCATATAAAACATATTCTAACCAGCATAATCGGTTGGGTGTCAGTTGTAAAAGCGTGGTTATCTATAACTACGCATACCACAAACACAACTGCGCATGCCAACTGTGCATCGTCACTTCCTGTTTGCCCACATACCTTCACCTATTTTCTGCTTAGGAAATTTCCATGACTGCCAATCAGACAAGTGTGGTTGTGATCATATAACCATGTCCATGGTTATGTACTCCTTAGTCATGTGCTGTGGTTATATAAACAAATAAGTACAAACTACTTGACCCCGTATATCGAGTGTGTGTGTGTGTGTGTGTGTGTGTGTGTGTGTGTGTGTGTGTGTGTGTGTGTGTGTGTGTGTGTGTGTGTGTGTGTGTGTGTGTGTGTGTGTGTGTGTGTGTGTGTGTGTGTGTGTGTGTGTGTGTGTGTGTGTGTGTGTGTGTGTGTGTGTGTGTGTGTGTGTGTGTGTGTGTGTGTCTGTGTCTGTGTGTGTGTGTGTGTGTGTGTGTGTGTGTGTGGGGGTGTGTGTGTGTGTGTGTGTGTGTGTGTGTGTGTGTGTGTGTGTGTGTGTGTGTGTGTGTGTGTGTGTGTGTGTGTGTGTGTGTGTGTGTGTGTGTGTGTGTGTGTGTGTGTGTGTGTGTGGTGTGTGTTGTGTGTGTGCGTGTGTGCCGTGTGTGCCGTGTGTGTGGTGTGTGGTGTGTGTGCATATGTAGTGTGTGGTGTGTTGTGTGTGTTGTGTGTGTTGTTGTGTTGTGTGTGGTGTGGTGTGTGGTGTGTGTTTGGTGTTTGGTGTTTGGTGTTTGGTGTTTGGTGTTTGGTGTGTGGTGTGTGGTGTGTGGTGTGTGGTGTGTGGTGTGTGGTGTGTGGTGTGTGGTGTGTTGTGTTTGGTGTGTGGTGTGTGGTGTTTGGTGTGTAAATGTAGTGTGTAGTGTGTAGTGTGTAGTGTGTAGTGTGTGTGTGTGTGTGTGTGTGTGTGTGTGTGCGTGTGCGTGTGCGTGTGCGTGTGCGTGTGCGTGTGCGTGTGCGTGTGCGTGTGCGTGTGCGTGTGCGTGTGCGTGTGCGTGTGTGTGTCTTGCTAGGCTGAGTGATGTTTGAACAACTCCCAAGGATACCTATTTAATTTGTGATACCTGGCTTGGACAAAGGGCTTGCTTATCTGAGCCAGACCTTCTCTAACACCTCTCAAGCAATTAGCAGGCTGGTGGTGCCCAGTTTTACTGCCCAGTACCCACAAATGCTAATTTGTGTAAATATTACTAAACTAGGCCTGAATGATCTCACATTGGCATTGCTGACTGTTAGCAGAAACTTTTCATTTCTTGATAACCATGTCCAATGTATTTATCATAACATCTGTTACAAGATATTGGCTGTAATATATTAATAAGTATTTAATAAAAAAATTAAAACAATTCTTGAGGGGTTCTAATAAAGATTTCCATTAATGGATAAGTGTTGGCTGGTGTCTATTTAATGTATACTATATTAATGAGTAATGGAAATGTATGGCAGGACACTCATTTACCCAATGTGGTAAGCTGTAAAACTACAACAGTGTAAAGCAATTGAAGATCCTACCTGGCTTGGGATGCCACTTCCTTCCCTCAAGCAAATATTTCTTATCACTTTGCACCACCACTGAGGCACTGACACAATAGCCCTAGCAGTTGCCATCTGAGGTAAGACCACAATAAGATGTTCATTCGCCATTCCCGTGCGACCAAAGAGTACCCTTTAAAAAGCAGCATTTTGCAGGTTGTCTGAATTTCTGTGAGCACATATGTAGTGTGGAGTGATTAGAAATTATGTTTTCGTGCAGCGCGGCATCAGAGCTGTCAAATTACGACAGCTATCAGTCGGTGCATTTCTGCGTATTAATACAGTTGTCATTTTGCTTGGTGGTGTAATCAGGGGCATTCCGTGGGTGGCTCAAGCAGAAATGGAGGGGTGTAAGGTTTGAAAGAAGTTTGTAGGAGCCTGAGGTATTAAAAGTTCACGAATTTTTCACAGAACTTCTGTCTATGGAGGGTAAATATGCTGTGAAATTGTCAATAACAGAACTCTTCAAATTAGTAAGAAATGAAGGAAACGTTATAATGGTCGCCTATGGAAAATCCAAATGTGGTCTGACTCATACGCGTAGACTCGTTAATTTATTCATGACGTCAAAGTGGAATTCCCCTCGACGACATAACCACGATGAATATTACTGACCCACACACAGACACACCCACCACACTGGTGATATCGTGGTTATATCACGGTTAAATACTATATAAAAGTAAAGTCGACGAACTACCAGTAGTACTTTCTACGCCAACGAATGAGACTTCGTGTTAACTTCTCTTGCGTAACGGGTGTTTTACAGCAAACTGACATGAAAGATTCAAAGAATTTTGTCGATATTACGATAACCTAAGGCTAAGGCTATGCTCCAGGACCAAGTGACAAGTATGCCAATTGTGAGCCAAAGGCAAAGTAAGTAATTGTTACGTTATATTATAATTTAGCCTAGACCGTCGCAGTAACACCTACTGACTGTTAATTATACTTGCGGTTGCACAAATCAGAGTGCTATTTGGGTCACAAAATGGTCAAAGGCATAATCTTAAATTGTTGATAACATATGCTATTCATGCTATGTATTGCATGCTAGAATTAAGTTAGTTAACGAAAAGAAGTATTTTACTTATTTGATTTTTAGGAGATAAAACACCTAAGCTTTATCAGCTAGTTGTCAAATACTCACCCATAGCATGGATCGTCGTAGTCTGACATAGATCCAAGGTTATGACAATCTTATATTAGAAGTCACTATATATACCAGGTATTACTGATCGATACATTACCAGTTTCGGAGCTGTGTTAACGGAAGCCTTATGTTAATATTGGAGAGGCTGAATCGAGCTTAAGCGCCATTCCGCTGGAGCTAGAATGGCTGCAGTGTACATAAGACTACTGGTAAGTGTCATTCTGTCTGTGGCTGCCTAGGAATTAAGATGGTAGCTTGCTGTTGAAAATATTCGCCTCTGGCTCTACATGCCTCTGTAAACCTTCAGCTTCTCTGCTCAGCTCAAGAGATCTGAAGACATATGAGGGGGCTCAGTATTGATGGGGTTTAGCCCCAGGTTTTATACGTAGTCAGTGTTAATGAAAATTTGCTTTTCATGTTTTGGGTTGATTGATGTGATAAACAGCTATAATAAACCGATAATAAAATAGTCACGTTATTTAGTATATGTCAAGTATTGCTTAGGACTCCAATTATAGTTTGACTACAGTGCACATAAATTGACATACTGTTTTATTTTGCTACAGGTATCTTGTGGAAACGAGAGATTCCACAGAACCGTTATTACCATGGATGTTAGAAGCCAGGAAAGTAACACAACATCTACAGGACTAACGCTGTCATTTGCAGGGTTATTTGATCTATCACTGGAGCCGACTGAAACTAATATATTCCCGAATAACTGGTTTCCAGTTGCTCTGAACTGTATTGAAACACAACTTTGCACCACTGCTAATCCTGAGGAAGAAATTGATACTGACTTTTGTTCAGTCAGAAAAACAAGTGTTCTGACTTTGAACAATACACCAACATTGCTGACAAAAGTGTTATACGCTTGCCTTCTGTGCACAATAATATTTTTACAAACTTTTAAGATAGTGATACTGACACTACTATTGTTCATAAAAGAAACGTTACCAGTGTGCATAAAAAACAAGTTGTTTAAATTTCCATTGAATAAACATTTATTGCCGTGGATTGATGTACGAGGATTGCACAGGAAAAGATTGTGTCACACACTTGAATTATATTTGAAACATTACGACACAAGAAGACATTTACATTGTAAATACATTACTCATTATACATATTACGATGGCTATGGCTATGGCAGCGTCTAATGTCAGCGTGGATCCTTACCTACCGAGAACAGTGGCAGAGCCTCCATTTAATGTGACCAAGGCAAGCGAGAGTCAAATAAGCAACACTATAGCTTCGGCTGTGGCTGCATCTAGGGAGACTCCAGCAAGAATGGATCCTTTCTTCGAGCAGAAAGGGCATCCGTTTAAACCATGCGAGGAAATGAAATACGAGGGTATTCGTCTTACAACCTTCAAGGACTGGCCCGGGTGGGGGTCTGTGTGGCCGACGGTTCTGGCCAAGGCAGGCTTCTTCTACACCAAGACAGCAGACCAAGTGGCCTGTTTCTGCTGCGGTGGTCGACTGAAGACTTGGGAAGCGGGAGACTCTCCCATGACTGAACACAAGCGCTTCTTCCCAACATGTCGGTTTGTGACCGGCCAGGACTCCACAAATGTGCCTCTTGGGGAGGCACCAATGGTGCCCTCTGGTGGTCATGGAGGTTGTACCTCTGCAAAGACCAATTACTACAGTAAACTGGCAAAGCAAGCAGCTGCAGGGCACAGTGAGGCCAGTGGACCATCGTCGTTGAATCATTTGACACAAGCAACCATGAGACCACATGAAAGCCTCAGCATGGCTACTGGGGACACCACTAGTATGCACTTGTTGACAGTTACTCAAATCCAGGAAATGAAGCTGGAGAGCAAGAGATTGGAGAGCTTCAACGACTGGCCGATTTCTGCTTATGTACGCCCAGAGGGCCTAGCCAAGGCTGGTGTGTACTACCTTGGACGGGCAGACCGAGTAAGATGTGCCTTCTGCAATGGAATCTTGCGAAACTGGCAACCTGGAGATGAGCCATTGGAGGTACATCAGAAACACTTTCCAAACTGTGCATTTATAAAAGATGCCCAGGCTGCAGGGAATGTGTCCATCGAGGAAGAGAAAGTTAACATCCAGCAAGCTTCGCAGGTTGGTTCAGTAAATTGTCATCTTTAGATTAGAATCATTCAGCATATGTGCTATATATAATAGCCATGCTGGTATGTTTACAGAAGAAACCCTTCTGACAGATCGGTAATTTATGTACTGTTAATTAAGAGTTATGTTTAATTCCAGAAGTACTTCAGCTTTGTTATAATCAGTAAGATTGTGTTTACTGTAATTACTGGTTACTGTTACTTGTTTTGAGTTTAATTAGGTAAATATGAATGAGAAGAGTTACAATATTTACATCCAAGAAAACAGTAATCAGTCCAGTGTTGGAATCACTACAAAGGCTTCACTGAACATGGGCTGTTTTCAGAATGCTGTGGCGAACCCTCAACCCAGTTTGGGAGTTGTGCGAGCGGAGGAGCCGAAGAGTCTGAACTACTCTGGGGAGACGTCCCGCCTCTTGTCCTTCAGACGATGGCCCCAAAACGCCAACCAGACAGCGGATGACCTAGCCCGGGCTGGCTTCTACTACACAGGTAGGGTGGCTTCCATCTGTTTCTCTACTCACCAGTTCTCTCTGCTGTCCCCTCCACTTCTCTTTTGTCTGCTCTCCATTTTCTTTTCTACACTTTCAGTGCTGCCCTTTATTTATGTATTTTTCTGTTCTCTCTATCGTCCACACCCATCTCCTGGTAATGATTCATACTTAATGGATGTAATTTATAATTTATTATAATTTAAGGTAAGTTAATTTAGCTCATTGTTTGTTTTTGTCATTAGATGGATATCTTGCTAGACTCTTGACCACTCTTTACATTTGTGCGTTTTGTTTTCATTCATAAATTGTGAAGTGCGAAGTTGAATTGGTACCAACTCACATGCATGAAATGGAACATTGAAACGAAGATGTCTGTTAATGTTAACTATACATATATGATTTCATCCATACATGTAGCAACAAAGGAGGTATAACACAATTTCATCATCATCAGACTGTATTGGATGTTTAGCATGTTGCAGTGGCGCCATCTGGTGAGTCACTAACCACTCCATGTTTGCTTTGCAGGACATGAATGAAAACACAAACGTGTAACTTCATAAATAACTACCTAAGTTGTGTTTTTGACATAAGTCACCAGTTGATAGAACACAGTTGTCCAAGTATGCAGTTGAACATAAAGATAGCATATTAATATTATATAAGGGGTAAGATGACATACTAAATAATGTAAATGTACTCAGTCTGAGATACAAGATGTTGAGCTGTGTATTGCAGGTATTGGTGACTCTGTAAAGTGCTTCTCCTGCCATGGGACTGCACGCAACTGGCAGAGGGAAGATGACCCCTGGACAGAACACGCCCGTTGGTTCCCGCGCTGCAACTATGTGAGGACAGTGAAGGGGGACGCCTTCATCCGCTCCGTGCAGGCGGCTCACTCAGGCCAGGTAACTAGTCTTTTGTAATAACCAGTTTATTGACATTAATTGTGTAGTACTGTCAGTGCAGTCTCTGTTATTGTCTTTGTTTGAAACCAAATAGTTATAATGACATACGACTATTGGAACTTAGTCAGGTAAACATACTGAATAACATGACAGTTTATAATACAAATATTGCAGTTTGTCTTGTATTTCAAAATAAATTATTATTGTAATAGACATTCTAGGTCAATGCACCTAATTATTTGTTTGCCTCAATTGCAGCTACTTTTTAGAAATGCTTCAAAATCTAATTATTGTAATGTTTATGTATTTTCAACACATATAGTGGCAAAATGAAATTGATGCACACAGTAATTGTGTTATGATGTTGCAGACTGACACAGTGACAGCAGCCAACAGTTCAAACTGTGCCACACAATCAGTCAGTACAGGTATGTGTATCTCTACATCTGGCGTTCGTCTTGTTTAGTGTTATAGTCAAGTGTTGTATAGCAATACTATTATAGTTAAGGGTGATATATAGCAATGGTGTCTTGACAGCAATATTCTGCTAAGTGGTCTAAGTTAACGGTCGACATAAACTTCAACTTGGTAAAGGTTCTGGAAGCCACACAGAAGTTGAGGATCCATATATAAACATAACAAATTAAAAGTATGCTGAAATGTTGGCTGTCATATAGACAGACATGTATTGACAGTTGTCTGTTGGAAAAGAATAAATTATGGTGTCAGACATAAGGAGTTGCAGTAACAGCAGTAATTTCAAACATGGGGGCACAAATTATTTCTTTAGAACTTAACTAATGTTGCAGAATCAGCTATTGTCTTCAGTGCCACTGCAGTGATGCTATGTAATGGACTTAATGATTTAATCTACCATCTGTGTGTGTGTCTAGGAGCATGCAGATTCACAGTAGAGCCCCGGATGATTCGTGCACGCATGGACACCACCAGAGTACGTAGTGTCCTCAACATGGGCTTCACACGTGACCTTCTTTATAAGGTCATTGAGAACCGCCTGACAACCGTCGGTGAGTTGACTCTCTCTCCTTTCATAGGAAGTATCTTAACTTCTCAGTTTGAGAATCTCTCGGTCTCTCTTTCTTGAAAATAGATTATAAATTAGAGTGGAAGTAAAAAAACATGGTGGTTGGTGTGATAAATTCCAGATTGGTTATTGAGGCTACTGGTGTTAAAAAAAATTGTAATCTCAATATTTTATGCACAGGACACACGTGGAGCACACACACATACATGCGCGCGCACACACACACGAGTATACATTTACTGGTATTTGCATTACCCCAAATGTGATGACGTTTTTATACACACCAAACAGTGACTGAAGTACTGGATATATTCCACATGCATAAAGTACCATTGATGAAAGTACTATACATGTGCAAACATCCCTAGTGCACATGTATGCACTGTGCACACACTTATATACAAAACTTTGCATACACATTTATTGCAGCTTTAGCAAAATTGTTTCCCTGCAACCTTTTTGCACTGCTCATACGTCATGCTTGTATGAAACAAGTTATACCAATGGTATATATTCGTGTCTTTCAGGAGATGATTTCCCCAATGTGCAGAGTCTTATGGAGGCTGTGTTTGCTGCGGAGGAAGCTCTCCCCAGTAGTTCTTCCTCTCGTACCAAACCTGGGAGGTCAGTCACCAATACATCCAGCACTTCTGAGCCAGCAGCAGCTGCTGTATCCACTGGTGCAGATGAAATACAAACAACAGCTTCAACATCAACAGGTTCCAGTGGCGAATCAGCACCAGAGAACCAGACAACAGCATCTTCTGCTAAAACAAAAGGTAAGCATTTCACTGCTGCTTCACTGTCAGATTGGACATTTTTTACTTCACATCGGGTTTAGGCATAACTTTATGATTACGAAATGTTTTAGAGGTTTATGGGAGCAGACGTGGGTGTACACCATCTGAGCTTGGTCTCTTGTTTACATATGGTTTGGTACCAATAGTGTCGCTAAGTAAACACCTTTTTCCTTGAAAACTGTTAAAATAGATGTATCTTAATTGTGGGTTATTCTGGATATTGGCAAATTATTGGTAATCACCATGCTTTATTTCTAGCACTAGCATGCCCAGTGTAATTGCCTGTACAATATTATAAGCATTATTAGACAATAACTTCACAATGTCTAAGCTGCTATAACATTATAATCAACATACCTTTGGGATTACATATACAGCTATTGTAAATGTACATCATTTGGCAATGTTCTGATATGATATATATATTTTAGGAATCATAATTATAAGATTGTGTGTATTTATTTCTACCTAGATGCTAACAGCTGCACTGAGCTGATGAGTTGAATGTGATATTATATATATATAGAGAGAGGGGGGGATCTTGCAGCATCCCAAATGATCACTTTGTGATTTCAGGAAAAAAAAGGAGAAAGAAAAAAAAGTCTGCCACAGGAAGCAATGGAACCAGTGGCACTAAGGCAACGGTGTCAGCCACGGAGCCTTCTGAGTCTCACGGTCAGTCTCACCGTTCTTAACATTCACTATTGAGAATAAAATCTCTGATATTTTCCCTTAATTTCTGACAACCAAGCAAGTTTTAACCAGTATATTATCTTGGTTAACCAGGAACTATGGCTGTACAAGTGTACAGACTTGTACACCTGTACTTGTTGGCTCATGAACTACTTGATAAGTACCCATTGCAGCTGTGAACACAAGTGACATCAATTGCAAAATAATACTTGCATGTGCACTCGTGACAATACATGTCTGCATGTTTTGTCAAATGCGAACATTTGCACACGCTGTGAGAACTACTTTTTGACTTCATTAGTGCGTTATTGTTTACATGATTCTATTTGTTGACTTCTGTAGTACTTGTTGATATGTGCATAACTAATTCCGCACATTTTTTAACTACTTATCGACCCACTTGCATTTTGACACAAGAAATACCTATTGACCCACGATACATTTGTTAACCGCATGTTGACCTGTGAACTTCTTGCTGACCTGTGAACTACCTTTTGCCATTTGAACAAATTGTTCACACATGAACTACTTGTTGACCTTTGACCCAGTTGCTGACCTGATGGTTTGTTGTGTATTGACAGAGGTGAAGCCAGAAGCAAAGGCAACTACCTCAGATAACAGACTGCAGTGCAAGATCTGTATGGATGATGAAGCAAAGATTCTCTTCCTCCCCTGTGGACATCTCTGTAGTTGTGCAAAGTGTGCCCCAGCCCTGCGCAACTGCCCCATCTGTCGGGCTCTCATACGTGGCACTGTCAGGGTTTATTTGCCATAAACAGACTTGATACCTGGGAATTTGTTTATGTTCCTCTCAACAGGACTCATGAACTTTTGAAATGAGTACATGTGTTTCTAGCCAGCTACAAAAATCCAAAAACATACAGACAATGAGATTTATGGACATGTTTTATATTACTCTGCCAGAGCTTCAGCACCACTATTTTATATTGCTAAGTTTCAGCACCACTTCTGGTGTCAGCTGTCTCAGATCATGACGCTGAATGGTGGAGCTTGGAGGGCTGTTGAAGGTACATTGGAGGTATTCGGTTTTTTGTTTTGCAAACAAAATAATGATTTGCACTGTCGTTGAGGCTGCTAAAACACAACCTTTAGTCTCTAAAAATCTTAGTTTACACCAAAACATGCACCACTTCCATAAATATTGGTGCACTAATCCTATTCACCCAACAATACAAACTGCACCTCAGAAGTGCACTTCCCATCCCTAAATATGTGGTGTAGATACGCTTCACACCTGGTGTACCACAAGTCCACAACGCACAGTACTAGGACCACTTCTCTTCCTTACACATGTCAATGGTTTGTCTAACAATATCCAGCTAGAGAACTCAATAATCCGTCAGACACACAAGAACTACCGGAAGACCCTAGCATTTATCAGACACAATCTCCAGCCTCCAGGCGGTACAACGCCTTTCACTGCACCTAAATAAGAAAGCATTCATTATACACACTATGCAGTAAAAACTGATGTAAATTTTTGTATTTCTTCGGAACAATAAAAGGTTGGATTACCATAACAGCTGCAATGCCAATAGTCAATATTCCAGAACCACAAAAAAAAAATTGCAGAATTGAATTGCATTGAATTTTATTCACTCTAACCACATATCGTGGTACATAGCGGATCACAGTTTTACAAACACATCATAGAACATGTATAACACTACATATCAATAATTACAACTGGATAATAATTACCCAGCTATACAACTATCCGTATAAAATTACATTTATACAGGTTCATGAATAACACACTAGGTGTCGGGTTATTGACCATACAGTCTTAAGCCATACAAGATGAATTTTGCCAGATTATTAATTTTATCTGGCTCACTGGTCTGTAGCATACGAGTAAAATTGAGTACATTTGCACTCATCCTATTACATGAAGATATATATTTAGTTCTCAGGTCTTCCAACTTTGTACATTTGTATAAAAAGTGAATTTCATCACACACCTTCGTCACAAATAGTGCAGTCTCTCATTCCTAGGCACGTTGGAGTTTGTTTTGGTTATTAACAGGTCATTTATGTGTACCTATTCTGAAGTGGAATAATGCTTTTTTTAAGTGTTCAGGAAGGATTTCGATATACAGTTCTTTACAATGCGATATCTTAAATAGTTGATACATCTCATTATTATAATTTGTAATTCTATTGTGCCATAGTTGCTTAAATTGATCACATTCACATTTCTTTATACTATTGGCATCAATGTCATGATCTTGCATTAACCAAATATAATTAATGCCATTTGTTTGAAAGATGTTACTAATACATTTAATCCAAGGTGAGAGGTGTACATCTTTACAATAAAGATTATATAAAATTATGTACATGACCTTAATTATTATGTTTTTCCTTGCTGGTCTAATAGTTTTGATCAATAACATACCATTCTCTCTTTTATGGTAACTGACAGTGGGTATCTGCCTAGCTCTCCATATATTGGCATATTATGGGGAAAATTTAGATACTCCAAAAATTAATTAACAAAATTTAGTATGCACTTTCTCCAGGATATCAACATTTTCATATCCCCACACTTCACAACCATACAATAAGATTGGTGCTACACACGTCAAATAACTTAAGCATAACATCGGTTGGTAGACTGAGTCTTCTGCCTTTTTGTATGAGTGAATACATGGCCTTTAAAGCTTTGTTATGCAGCAACTTGTTAGCTTTAACAAAGGATCCACCATTCCAATTAAAGCAAATACCCAGATAAATGTAATCCTCCACTTGATCAAGATCCATATTACCAAATTTAAATGTACGTATATTACGTATCCTTGTCTTTGACCTGGCAAACCTTGTCTTTGACTTGTTTTACTTATATTAACCTTCAGTTTGTTACAAATAGGCCTACAGTATTCATTCAGTAGATCAAGATTCGTCTGCATGTCATGCTCATTTTCGGCATTTATAAGTGTCATCTGCATACAGCAGAACAAACAGATTTAACATTCCATTAATACCATCATTGCTGTCATTATACAGTTTGTCAAAAATGTTTAGTGTATTCCATTTCTGTGCTGGGAAGAATGTTTCCATATCATTGAGAAATAATGCAAACAAAAGTGGTGATAAATTTTCTTCTTGTCTCAATCCTACATGTGAATCGAAAAATTCTGATTGTACACCATTGTTCATGACACATGATTTGATTGATTTGTACAAATACAGTATAACATTATGTACTTTTCCCGATACACCATGATATTAATTTTTTTCATAACATTGCTCTGTTGATCGAGTAAAATGCCTTACCATAATCAACACAAGTGCAGAACAATCTTCTACCTTGACATAAAAATAATTCAACAATACACTTAAGCGTACATTTTTGGTCGGTTGTAGAATAGCCTTTCCTAAAACCAGCTTGGGCTTCACTCATTATTTGTGTTGAGTTTATAAATGCTGTTAGTCTTTCATTTATGATGGATGTGAATAATTTTCCTACGCAGCTAAGAAGAGTTATCCCTCTGTAATTGTTTGGGTCATTAATGTCACCTTTATTTTATGTATCGGTTGTATTATGCCAATGAACCAATCATGTGGTATATGTCCACTCAGTAGTACAACATTAAAGATTTGTGTTAGCATATGCAAGTGACTTGATGACTTCACACATGAATACTTCTCTCTAAACCAAAACATGACAGTCAATGACAAATGGAACCTTGTTTCAACAAAAATCATCAACATTATGAAACACTATGTACCAGTCCGTCTTACAACTTCCAGATACAACCTTCCCTGGTTCGATAAAGACTTGGGGAAAATGTGCAAAAGAAAGAAATGATTTTATAAGAAAGCAAAAATATCTAGAAATCCAGAAGACTGGCAAGAGTTTTGTAACACCAGGAAAGAGACTAGACTGTCCTATATAAATCAATTCCTAGCAACTGCAATAACAGACAAACCGAAAGCATTCTGGAGTTTCATTTCCAAACTTAGACAAGATAACCAGGGTATTGGGGACCTCAACATTGCGGGAAACATAATTAGCGATGACAAACAAAAAGCAGAAGCCTTAGGCAATCAGTTCAAAAGTCTCTTCACACATGAAGGAAATTCCAAGTTGCCAAATCTGAACGACAGCCCACATGGAAAAATACCCAAATTAACAATTTCACTTAAAGGAGTACATGTCCAACTATCACAAACACCTCTAAATCGCAAGGACCAGATGGCATTCCACCATGGTTTCTAAACAGATATGCCTTCCACCTAACACCAATAATACATGATATCTTCCAATTATCAGTTGACTCTGGTCAAGTCCCCAAGGTCTGGAACGAAGCAAACATAACAGCAATTTTCAAGAAAGGAAACAGGGCAGAAACTTCAAACTACAGACCAATATCCTTAACACCTGTGATTTCTAAACTTCTTGAACACATAATTCATAGCCACATCATGAAACACCTTGAACAACATCACATACTATCTGACCACCAACATGGTTTTCGTGCAAAAAGATCAATAGAAACTCAATTAATTCAAACTGTCCATGACATAAGCAAATATCTAGATGAAAAGAAATCTGTAGACATGGCCATTCTAGACTTCACTAAAGCATTCGACAAAGTTCCACATAAAAGACTATCCACAAACTAAAATACTATGGCATAACAGGTCCAATATCGTCATAGATAGAAAGCTTCGTTGCAGAAAGAACTCAACAGGTTGTACTAAATGGATCAGCATCCAAACCAATTAAAGTCACCTCAGGGGTACCACAGGGAAGCGTACTGGGGCCCCTACTTTTCTTACTTTACATAAATGACTTACCCAACAATCTCACTTCAAACGTTCGCCTTTTTGCAGATGACTGCCTACTATATCAACCAGTTAAGTCAGACAATGACATTTCTCTCTTCCAAAATGATCTAATCAAAGTTGAGGAATGGCAAAACACCTGGCTTATGAAATTCAATCCCACCAAATGCTTCACAATGACATTAGCCTCAAGAAAAGCGACACCAAATATTTACACCTTCTGTGGCCAACAACTTAAATCTGTTCAATCGCATAATATTGTTATCTTGGTGTACAAATATCAAATCCATTAAATTGGACAGCACAATGCAACTCAGTCGCTAAGAAAGCACAACAGACTCTAGGAGTCATTAGGAGAAATCTAAATAAATGCCCAACCCACATTAAGTCTATAGCCTACACAACCCTTGTCCGACCAATACTTGAATATGCGTCAGCATCATGGGATCCACACTGCCTAAAACATATTAAAACCTTAGAAAGAATCCAAAGACAAGCTGCCAGATTTTGTACACAAAACTATTCTAGAGAACCAGGAACAGTAACCCAACTTCTTAAAGACCTCCAGTGGGACACCCTCCAAACACGGACCTACCGACGCGCCCCTAGCGGATTTGCAGGCCCCTACCTCTGTATGCATACTCACCTCGTCACTAACTGACAAACGTCATTATTTCGCAGCTCTGATACCACCCTACACAGAAATAAAGTTTCTACTCAATCAGTCCCCCATTCAGTGCTTCCAGAAATTCACACAAACGGAAAAATGCAATTTTTAAGCAGAACAACAGGAACCGGATGATTCGGCCCAAAACAGTTTCCGCCCATTGGGCCGAATCGTCCGTCACTGCAATCGTTGAAGTTCGTTCGGCATGCTTGTGCTCGCATGGTCCGAATCATCCGTACCTGCAACGTGTGCCTGCAAGCTACATCATGGGCCGAATCATCCGTCCTGGTGTTGGGAGATATCTTCGACTTGCGTATTATATATAACATTATTCGGGAAATTGTGTGATCTGCTTCGACTTACTTGCGTATTCTTTGCCGACCCTTAGCGAAATTCGGGCATTGCGTATCATTTAATGTTGGTATTATTTGATTAATTTTGAGAAAGTTTGCGTGTCATTTCATTGCGTATTATACTTATTATGTAGTAATATTATTATTTGATTATTATTTGCGAAAAACGGGGAAATTTATTATTATTTCTTGGTCAATATTGGGGGATTTGTATGACCTTATTCGTCTTGTGAATTTGATATTATTATATATTATTATTATAATATTTTATTATATAATATATATATAATATATATATATATATATAATATATATATATATAATATATATATATATATATATATATATATTATAATTATAAACAAACAGGGAAATGCCCATCATCATGCAAATGAATTACATTAATTTGTTACTACATTATATATGTTACACATTAAACAAGAAACCCACAAACAACCACGTTTTGAGCGCTCTGCTCTGCGTATATCAAGCGGTTTCCCGTACAACCAAATGTGACTCGAATTGTCCGTCTGCTCGTGTGCAGTGGGCCGAATCATCAGCCACGGCACAACCGAGTTTTAACGAGGTAGGCCGAATCATCCGTCGGAGTAGGCCGAATCATCCGTCGCGGTGGGCCGGAACAGATTTGGGCCGAATCATCCGGGACGCGACTTCGCCTTTCCGGATACAAATTTGCTTGCAATACTATCTGCGTAGCGATTGGTTACTGGAAGTAAACACGCGCCACGTGAATTTGGCAGTGCGACTTGGCAGGCGGGAGCGTCGTCGGATCAAGGAATGCACAAAACCAATCAGAACGCGCGTAAAGTGAACTGAGCGAACTGACCTATATAAAAACATCACGCGCTGTTTTTCTGCCGCATATAAGATCGTTAGAATCTAGGTGGGAAAAAAGACTATTGAAAATACGATATTGTTTCGATTATGATGCAATGCTAATACTTATTTTCACATGCATTTAAAACATAAAATTATTTCCATTTTTATTACATAAATCTTATTTTCGCAATTAATTAATCTCACTAGCTAATAATTATGACATGCATTTAAAACATTTATTTACATTTTTATCACACAAATTAATTTTTTGCAATTAATTATGATCCCTTCCCAATAATTATTATGGCATGCATTTAAAACATTAATTTTCATTATAACTACATAACTTAATTTATATATTTGTACAGTCATGTCCAATCAATTTCATACAAGTTATACATGAAAATATAAAAGAAATGAAAATAAACAGTAAAACCCTTAAATAAAAAATTACTTGCACAAGGGTAGCTTGTAAAGTACAATGTGAACATACAGTATATACAACTACATTACTTGAAGAAGAAATATGTAAAGACATTTTTATTTCAAAACAAACAATTGATAATACTAATAATTAATAAATAGACAAGAAAATATATATTGGTAGACATTAAAAAATAATAAGACAATACAAAACGTAATAATGAATATTATGATCTGGAGAATCACTGATATTCATAACTGGACTATTAAGAGTCAGGTTGAAATAATAGTAATGCTTAATGTGTTAACTCTTAAATGTAATATATTTATGACATCATTCAACTCAACATTAACTTATGCAAGACTGGCTTGTAAAGTACAATGTGAACATACATTTTATATAACCTGACAAATAAACATGTCATACTCATTCCTAGTCTTATAATGAGTAAATATACATTGTAGTGCCATGAAAAAAAATACGACAGAGGCAAATTATCTACCAAGACAAACAATACAAATTATACAATAATACTATTGTAAACACAATTGCTGTAAAACTATCAGAACACACTCATTGTAAGAGTGAACAGTATTGCAATGAAGCACAGGTAATTTTACTTCACTGCAACTAAGGCTGTTTTTCCCACAAAGATATTGCTAGTGTAAAACGTTGAGAATTTGCAACACATACTTATAGTTGTATGTAGCAAGCTGTTGTGCTATAAGTTCATTCTACACATACACACAATATCTACAATGAACATAAATGACAAGCAGATTGCAACAGTGCTGTTATGATTTACAAAAATAATATAGGTGTGGAAATGGAATTAATTGAACTTGTTGCAATTCCAACTGTCTCTCACACACATTTGTTTGAGGTAAAAACAATGTCCACAATGCAATAAATGTACTGCTTTTTAGCCAAAGCAATGTTTGCTGACACAACATATGCGAGATTGCGTGGTGCGCTTGCCCCTTCTTCGTCTTATTATTTTCCTCTTCTCGCAAGGATTTACTGAAGTAAATTTTTCTCTTTACATGTTTTTCATCAATGAATGTAGTTGTATATATTCTGTATGTTCACATTGTACTTTACAAGCTAGCCTTGTAATGTTTTTATATGGGTCAGTTCGCTCGCCTGCCAGGTCGCACTGTCAAATGCACGTGACGCGTATTTACTTCCAGCAACCAATCGCAACGCAGATAGCATTGCAAGCAGTGCCATAACAACATTTATTTTGTCTCCGGAAAGGCGAAGTCACATCCGGGACACTGTATAACCATGATGATGATGAGTCTGTTGCCGTTGGCCATTATGATGATCAAATATTTCTTCTGTTTTTCGTTCGTCTGTCAACGATGATTAATGATTAACAATTAATTATGATTATATTCATGCACAGCATTAGGCTCTCGTTAGGCGAGACTATATTGATGACGTCATGGTCTTGCGCATGCGCTGTTGGTAAAACCACCTTCGTGGGTTAGTGGGCTGGTTAGAAAAATCGAAACGTTGGAAGTCAGGTGGTGGCATGATCCAGACGTTTTGCTGTTGTTACCAGGTAATAAAAAGTTTCCTTCTACTTCTTAATATTATTATGTCGTAACATTATAGGCACTTCAACAACAAATTAAAAATCATTATTCATAGAACAAACCGCACTGTAGTGTAGCTGGATATCCGTGTAGCTCAGCCAGAGCAGCACTGTAGGGGGGCTATGCCTATGATATCCAAATTCATTGTGAATGGCATGGATTAACATTAATGATTAATATTGTATTATTCTATACTTAGTGAACAACAAGTTCAAGAAAGGAAGCAAGACTTAGATAAACTACATCATGGCGACAGCACGTAGGACCATTCCACCAAGACTGGGTCCTTACTTCAAGAGAATAATTGAAGGGCCTTCATTCAAAGCGAATGAGGAAATGCAGTACGAAGCTGTACGTCTCATGACCTTCAAAGATTGGCCAAAGTGGGGTGCTGTATGGCCGACACTTCTGGCCAAGGCAGGTTTCTTCTACACCAAGACAGCAGACCAAGTGGCCTGTTTCTGCTGCAGCGGTCGACTGAAGACTTGGGAATCTGGAGACTCACCCATGGATGAACACAAACGCTTCTTCCCACGGTGTAGGTTTGTGATGGGCCGAGACTCTACAAACGTGCCACTTGGTGAGGCACCAGAAGTATCATCTTGTGAACAAAACTCATCAAAGTCTGGTTACTACACTCAGGTTGCGAAACGTGCGGCTGCTGACAGCAGTCGACACTGTCTCCAACAATCTGTGCCACGGTCGAAAGTTAACACACCAGGGCGTTCTACTGCTGGACTTGATCAGCATAGTGGACCAGCATCCATGGACCAATCGGCAACAACAGCCAAGGAAACGAGGGGACTTACCAGTTTACCGTATTCAACAAACAATAATGGGATGTCTGGACGCCTAAGCATGGCAGCTGGTGGCCTCAGCATGGTAGCTGGTGGCCGCAGCATGGCAACTGGTGGCATTCTGTCATTGACCATTGAACAGTTGCAAGCGATGAAGTTGGAGAGCAAACGACTGGAGAGCTTTTCCAAATGGCCGACATCTGCCTATGGTTGTCCTGACGACCTTGCCAAAACAGGTCTTTTCTACTTCGGCAATGCAGACCATGTCAGATGCGCCTTCTGCATGGTGACCCTGCGTGACTGGAAGCCAGACGATGATCCAGCAGAGGTCCACCAAAACTCCTCCAGCACCTGTGCATTCCTCAAAGACGCTCAGGCAGCAGGGAATGTATCCATTGAGGAGGAAAGAATTAACAACCGTCAATCATCACAGGTGAGTTCAGTAAATTGCTGTCTATGTTAAGCTGTTTTATATTGCTTATTAAAAATATGGCACAATAGGTAAGTGCCCTTGAACATATTTTACTTTTTTTTAGTTTTACTTTAGTTTATACTTTGATAGATTGTATTGCCATATTTCACAGCCGAATTTTTTCTCTTAGACATTTAAGACCTAATTTCAAAATCGTGTTTTATTACATTTTATAAATAACGTTTAAAAAAACTGATGCGCTGTTATGAAATTATTGTTCACTTTGTACCTTACTGACTGGACTGTTTTCAGAATGCTGTGGCGAACCCTCAACCCAGTTTGGGAGTTGTGCGAGCGGAGGAGCCGAAGAGTCTGAACTACTCTGGGGAGACGTCCCGCCTCTTGTCCTTCAGACGATGGCCCCAAACCGCCAACCAGACGGCGGACGACCTAGCTCGGGCTGGCTTCTACTACACAGGTAGGGTGGCTATCTTCACGTGTCTTATCTCACATTGTATTATTTTTTCCTTCCTGCTTTGCTTTTTTCTCTGCTCTCAGTGTTCCTTCATAATTATAAAAATATTTACATAAATATCTTTGATGTTGATGGTAATTAATTATACAAATATTGTAACTGATAAATTAATGTATCTATAGTGTTGGCCCTATATATATAATATATATATATAATAAATATTATTTAAAATTATAATATTAGCATATACATATAGCATAATTAACCACCCATTATTTGTTTACTTAGTATGCTTGGCATTGCTTGCAGATCTATTGTTAACTGCATCATTTGTATAACTTTGTAATTGTATGAGGTATTGAACATAAAAAAGTAGCCAGGCATATTTTGAGTCCTTGGTAATGGTATTTTCCCGAGGTAAATATCTTTGAGAAAACTAGGAAGGTAACTGTTGGCCTGTTGCTAGGGGAAATGTAGGTCTTTTATGTGGACTACTGTACATTTGTGTATGGTTATATTGGACTGTGACAGCATTAAATAGAAACTTCCTTATAATAAGCTGACAATTCAGAGCATTAAATAGATTTTTTTTATAATAAGCTGAACATTTCAGTAAGTGTATATTTTATCAAGGATAAATTAAGGATTACATTTTTCACGCTTAGTTGCATTTTTAATTCGCAGACATATGTTAGCACAACAGAAGCACTTCCCTGTTTGCATTACAGGCTGCTTATTTCAAAAGTTTACCTGACCTGTTGGTAGACCTCCTTATCAGCTTCATCTGTATTGTAAGTTGTGGTTATATTGTGAGCTGTGTTTGCCCTGTAGCTCCTTGGCGACCTGTACAACTGCTTTGTGTATGCCCGTGGACCGTGTCGTGTTTATACAGTGACTGGCACATTCAGGAGATTGATTAGTCTTTTTTATAACCATGTACCGGGTACTCTCTGAGAAGTGGAAAATTCCGTTTTCACATAACCTCATGCATGGTTAACTGTTTACCAGTAAGCGGAGAGTGGTTATATGATTCACCCATAAACATGGTTATGAGTATGTGTATTGTGTAAATCAAATTGAGAATGAAGTTATAGCACGCATTATGATATATAGGTATAATTGTATATGTATGTATATATATATATATATATATATATATATATATATATATATATATATATATATATATATATTCACTTTAACATGTGAATTACCTATCAAAGTGGTTATATTTTGTTCATACAATAAGTGTGTAAAATTGTATAATCATAACTCATACGGATCTGACACTGAGGCATTACTAGTTGCTGAAGACAACATCTATGTCAAAGCAAGTACCTGAAGCACATAACATTTTTTTCAAAAACAATCCAGTGCTGTGTGCACAACAGTTATTCATGAGTCATTTTATATATTCACCCACATGTAAGCATTATTGAAAATGTGCCATGTGTGACTTATGAGTTTACATATTGTATGCAGGTATAGTATACATTATAACCATGTGTGTGGTTTTAATTAGGTAAACATACCAAGTAAAAAAACACTGTCCTGTTTCTAATATAACCACACCAGTGACTCATCATCACGTGATGTATTGTAGTGTATATACAGATTGGAAAATGGAAACTTTGAGCACAAATTGAGGGGGTTAATAATGAGAAACTAAAGCATTAAAAACATACATTTTAATAATCAGATAATCATGAAATTTATATTAATAAAAAATAATATGCGGAATGTTGAAATAAAATATAATATAATAATAATTTATTACGTCTTTGTACAGCAGTTCAGTCTTCTTCCCCGTAATGTTTCATTAATGTGAAATTCTGCTTTTACTTTCAGACTATAAAATAAATTTAATTAACACAGTGTAAACAAATGAATTGGAAAAAATATATCTAAACAGTTGTTACTAATTTTGTTATTTTATGCTTAATAATTTCCTTGAATTTGTTTTAATTTTTTATCTTGATATGTGAAATATTGTACTGTGTTTTGCAGGCATTGAGGACTCGGTCAAGTGCTTCTCGTGCAATGGCACTCTACGGAACTGGGAGAGGGAAGATGACGCCTGGACAGAACACGCCCGCTGGTTCCCCCGCTGCAACTACGTGAGGACAGTGAAGGGTGAACCTTTCATCCGCTCCGTGCAGGCGGCTCACTCAGGCCAGGTAACTAGTGGACATACATAAGTCTTGACCAGTGCCTAGTTCACTGAGTGACTTATGTTGTACTGTGAACAATCAGATTACTTCTCGACAAGTTTTGTCTTGTCAAAATGAAAACTAATTTTGTAAGTTGACAAATTTTATTCAAAATGAAATGAAATATCACAATTTCACAAAAGAGTTGGTAAGCTGTAGGGGATAGGTGAAAAGTTTCACTTTTTATTCATGAAATTATTCTATTAAAAAATGTAAGCCAGTTTGACTGGACACCTGGGGACAGTGCCAGGTAAGGCAGATATAGCCACTGTGAGCCATGTTTTAATATCAATAATTAATAGTGCTAAATTGTAACTAGTGTACAGAGCAATTCATACTAAGCATCATGCTTAGTGTAATTTTTTCTTACTTATTGTCTTTTTGTGTTGCAGCGTAATGCCACAAGATCAGCCAACGATGCACCCGCTGTCACACAGTCTACCAATACAGGTAGATGTATATCTATATCTATATCTACTGACTGAATAAACTGGAGCATGTGAATATGTGAGTGTAGATATAACTGAAAGAGATCATTAAACATTCCCATATAGACTGGTGTGTTCTGTTTATGTCTGTAGTGTCATTGCACACAAGTTTCTTGGCAGAAACCTTGCTAAAATTGAAGAATTATTACCTCTGATCTTCATTGCCACTGTTATATTGGCATCTAACAAGCTGAGTGTTTCAATCTACCATCTGTGTATCTATGTGTAGGAGCACGCACGTTCCCAGTTGAACCGCGGATGATTCGTGCACGCATGGACACCACCAGAGTACGCAGTGTCCTCGACATGGGCTTCACACGTGACCTTGTTTACGACGTCATCAAGCACCGTCTGACAACTACTGGTGAGTGAATAATCTTCCCTCTAGTCAGACACTGTCTTGAATATTCCGGATGCTGTTTGTCTCTAGTTTGTTTTGTCAGTATGACTAGTAAAGCTCAGTGATTGGCTGACAGGGCTGTGAACTTCTATACAAGATAATTCTCACTTTGTATGTTAAATGTCATGAGGTACTTTTACATTTTGCACAATGATGCAACGACATGGCAGAAGTGAAACTGAAAGATGAAATGTTGTGCCTTACAGGTGATGATTTCCCCAATGTGCAGACTCTCCTGGAGGCTGTGTTTGCTGCGGAGGAAGCTCTGCCCAGCAGTTCCTCCTCCCTGACAAGGAACACACCTTCAAACAACACCCCATCCAGGACATCTGAACCACCAGCAGCTAGCAATGCAGCAGTTAGCAATGCAGCAGTTAGCAATGCAGCAGCTAGCAATGCAGCAGCTAGCAATGCAGCAGCAGGAGCAGCAACACCAGCAGCAGGAAACCAGGCTCCCACAGCTGGAAATGCGTCACCTAAAGGTAAGCATCACACCACTGCTGTATTATACATCATAGCAATGTTTATTATACCGGCTTTGAAAAAACCAAAATACCTTGTAGTCATTATCTGGGATCAAAACCTGTTATTCGATTATCCAAGCATTTGACTTTTTCATCATGTTATAGACTTGGTCAAATTGTATGTTTAGTCCTTGCAATAGCTTGGTATCCTCCTTAGGATTGCTTAAAGCACGTAACACTTCAGGTAGACATGTTCAGTCGAACATCACCTCATCTTCACAAATATCCATCACTCTGTAACCAGTTACTCATTCATAATTCTGAAAGAACTGAATAAACATGGAGTGAATGAACTTACTCAGCATTCGAATGCCCACAATCTCAAAATTGGTGGTCTAATGCTCTAGCATCACTTGGGTGTTTGCTTACAAACATAAATTATGTATATATATTTTGTATCTATTTCTAACGAGAATGTCCCAATAGCGTTGACTGTTTTCTGTTGACATTGCAGCATTCCAATAACCACTTTGTAATTTCAGGGAAAAAGAAGAGAAGGAAAAATAAACCTGCTACGGGAAGCAACGGCACAAAGACATCGGTGTCAGCCACAGAGCCTTCTCTGTCTCTTGGTAAGTCTCCACATTCTTCACACTTACATGTGTTTTTGTCAGCCAGCAGCTTTCAATTCCCTCAGAACTTGGGTAAATGCTATGTGATGTATTGGTGTCTATCTTCAGCAAAACTGGTAGACACAGTGGTGATTACTGGCTACAGAAGTATTATTATGTGGTTCCTCGTGTTACAACACAGTCTATTTTATATGATGTTTACTCTTCTGGGAGAATACTTTATTTTCTTAGCAATGAACCATATTAAAACCTTTGAACTACTTGTCATGTCATTATGTTGACATTTAAATAATTACGTTTTGAGCTATGCTATGAAGTACCTGTTGACAATTGTACCACTTGTTAACCTGGTGGCTTCTGTGCTAATTGTTGACATATAAACTACTTGCCATCGTGTGTTCTACTTGTTAACCTGTAACAGTTTGTTGATGTGTGAATTATGTGGTGACCGATGTTTGTTGCGTTGACAGGAAAGAAAACTGAAGAGAAGCTGGAAACCACAGAAGACCAGCGTCTGCAGTGCAAGATCTGTATGGATGCTGAAGCAAAGATTGTCTTCCTCCCGTGTGGACATCTCTGTAGTTGTGCAACGTGCGCCCCAGCCCTGCGCAACTGCCCCATCTGCCGGGCGCTTATACGTGGTACTGTGAGGGTGTTTTTGTCCTAGATATGCTGCTGCATGCCCACCCCATTGAGTAACCGCCCACAGCTTTAGATGCCACCTCACTGGCATGGGCAGGTGAGTTATTTGTATAAAAAAAACCTTAAATAATTTCACTTGCGTATGCCACTGACAGGTGTCTAGCTGTGCCAGATCCAAGGCTGGGCCGTGTATGTATGTAGTATGCAGTATATATTGTATGACTATCATTTACATATCATATGTACTGTATATATGCAAACTTAGATGGGGTAAATGGGAGGATATATACAGGTGGGATGTAGCTGCACATCTAATGTGACATTTTATTGGGATCACTTGGTCACTTATGTTGTCCACTGAGCTGCGTCCATAAGTTGTTACTTATGGATGTATTAACAATGGCTGTACGTATTGTTATGTACACGCTTTGTTAAGAGAATGTCTAATTTGATCACTTATGTAAAAAGTTGATCAAACTAAAACATGTTAAAGGTTCCAAAAATCTGTCTTTTAGCAAAAGCTTTGTTCATTACATGTAAGATCTGAAACTGAAAATATTCTTCATTGACAAATATATTCAGAATATGTCATCCATCAATTATAAGGCAATACCGGGTAGTCTGCAAGATGTGTGTGAATGTTTTTGTGTGGACATGTAAGATACTTGCATTGTGCATGTACAGAACATCATGGACAGAACATCAAACGATCAGATGTTTTTATTTTGTAAGCACCCCACAGAACACATGTCTGCCCGGGTGGACAAGTGTGTATTGTGTCAGTTCCAAGGCTGGTTGAAGTGCGAGGGCAGGATTAGCGTTCCTTGGTATTTTGAAAATTTGACATGGATTGAGCTTGTCTGCGTGTGCTTGTGATTGCGATGTGCAAACTTAAGATTTGTGTGTAGTATATCCTGGGATTATTCTTTTAGCTTAGTGTATATTCTACAACCTTTGTGCTGCACATTTATGCATACACTGTGTATACAATGCTTGTTTTTTGTTTAGTTTTGTTTGTGAACAGTGTTTACCTTTACCAATTAATTTGTAAGGGTGACCGCAGTATGTCAAGTGACGTTATTTTTAATACACATGTACATCTTGAGGTAAACAAGGATTCACGATTTAATAAAACTATGAATATAATAGATTTCATTGTTTGCAATGATTTACTTTTACTTGGTACTAGCATGAACATGGTTTAGTTCGTTCACTTAATTCATTCATCACCATTATATTGTACAAGTATGAAAATTATGAACATGGTAGTCTTGTATAATGATGCTTTTGTAATTGTACAATTAGATCGATCTTTGTGGTAGTTTAGTATGGATTGATTGATTCAACTGTATTGCTTTTACAATTACTGTTCTACAGGTATACTGACTGATTTGACATTTTGTGACTTTTTACATAAAATTATATTGTTATTGTTCAGCATGTGTCATTGCTTCATTAAACTTTTAATGGTCCCGTGGGTAGATGTTACACAATTGTAAATTTACTAGAAGTCTAAAACAAAGTGATCAAAAGCAGTGCTTTGCACTGAGGCCAGTGCTCTGTAGCAATATCCTTGCCTCCTTGTAGTAAAGATGATGGTTACTGATATAGTGTAACTGTTTTCCATAATATATATTTTTAGGTGAACACATTTTGTGTTCTCGTAACCATTCCAAGCCATTCTGGTACAATACCCTAAATGTCATTTAAGTTCAACAGCATTTATCAGAAGCCAGTCTAGCAAAACGTCTTGGAATGATCCAACTACCAAAGAAACTAGTCTAGCCTGTACTGGCTACAGATAATCCAGTGGTGTATTACTAATGTATGCCTGGCGACATAGTTTGACAGTCTATGTCACTGTGGCAGTTGTTAGGGACCCACATAACCACTTTAGTAATCCCATTTAGTGTCATGGGAAGGCTGTGGGGGAGTGTTGTTGACGACTTGCGGCGATGCTCAAAATTACCAGTTCCACCCATTGTTCCATAAACATTACGAGGGAGCCAACCCATCTCCAACTCCGATCCACAATTAGTAAGGAGTCGGCCCCCAATTCCCTTTTCTGATTCCGATGCCTATATCGTGTACACAGACATTGCTGTACAGCGTCGTATCAGGCTGTATCAAGTGTTATCTATTTTGTTTAACTGCCAAGAAAGGCCCCACCCACATTCATTGTATATCTGATGGACGTAGTGATTATGTTTACAAGCCTATAATGACACATGGATACACACCGTTGAATGTCTCGTAACATGCAAGATAAACCTACAATTATGGTCTCTTGTCACGGTGTGATGAACACGTTAGTTTGTCGTGACGAAACGTGATTTTATCGTGACTGCCGCCACACTTCCCTCTATTTTCTGAGTCTTTCACAATGATTACTCGTGACATCCTGGACACTTAAATGTAGCGTCACAGTGTCCGGGACACCAGTGAACCAGTCCAGGAGTTTGTGTATACCTTTAGTAGTGATGTCACGTCATGTTTATTCAAGCACTAAACGGAACAGTGCTTACCTTTAGTAGTGATGTGACGTCATGTTTATTCAAGCACTAAACGGAACTACATTACGAATGCTGTTTTGGGTTTGTTTCTCGTGGCTAGCAAGCGAACACTGCTCTCTCTCTCTCTATAGCTAACCTAGTCTGCTTAACGGACTCTCATCTCGATCTTTGCGCAAACTTATGTAATATATCAACGTCTACGCACAGCTGCATGTGTGCAGCACGTGGAATGCTAAATGCTCATGAGTTAGGTGGAGATCGTTTTTGCTATAGTCATCCTCATAAGCGAACAGTGGTGTAGTTGCCTAGTATAGCTCCCACATGGCCACACTGAGACTGGTGTATGTTCAGCATCGTCTACTGACGCGGGGATGGTATTTGGATTAATATAGTCCCCTTCTCATCATAACCACATACGTGGTTATACATACATACATACATACATACATACATACATACATACATACATACATACATACATACATACATACATACATACATACATACATACATACATACATACATACATACATACATACATACATACATATATATACATACATACATACATACATACATACATACATACATACATACATACATACATACATACATACACAGTCATATACACACATACACACGAATACCCGTGGTTATTTAGTGAGTCGTGTAGGTCATGGTGATATCACGTGCAAATTTGCAACAAATGGCGACCTGTGTTCAATTACCACAGTCCATTGGCTGGCGCGTGGTGTCGCTCGAGGGGCTGCACGAGGTAAGCGCATGCATTATGTTACATGTCAACCATGATAACATCTGTGGACTCGTGAGTGATAACCATCGTCCGCGTGGTTATGTCGGATTTATCGTGTGCAAAGGCGTCGCTCTTTTTATGGCCGTTCTTTTAACAAAGAGTCATATACTGAAAAGTATCTAAAACTCATTGCTGTTATGAAGGACTTGAGCAACGATCGATGTGTTTCATACACTGCTTTTCAACTTTCGAGTTCGCGTCATTTTCTAAAACGCTGCGCTGAGTAATGTTTCATTATAGTAGTGGGAGAATGGTCGTGTGGTTGGCACATCCGTCTGACACGCCTACGTGCCAGGGCTGACACGCCTACGTGCCAGGGCTGACACGCCTACGTGCCAGGACTGACAATGGCATGATATATTTAATGTTATATAACCAGGTTCCCAACATTGGTGACTGTGTGTGTATCCCTCGTGACTCGGAGATCACGTTAACGTCGGTGCCGTCTCAATCTGGGACGTAAACGAACCATTAATAACGACAACGCACCCTGTGACCCTTGCAGTACAAGACCACACTCAGTGCACCCTGTGACCCTGGCAGTACAAGACCACCCTCAGTGCACCCTGTGACCCTGGCAGTACAAGACCACCCTCAGTGCACCCTGTGACCCTGGCAGTACAAGACCACCCTCAGTGCACCCTGTGACCCTGGCAGTACAAAACCACCCTCAGTGCACCCTGTGACCTTGGCAGTACAAGACCACCCTCAGTGCACCCTGTGACCCTGGCAATACAAGACCACCCTCAGTGCACCCTGTGACCCTGGTAGTACAAGACCACCCTCAGTGCACCCTGTGACCCTGGCAGTACAAGACCACCCTCAATGCACCCTGTGACCCTAGCAGTACAAGACCACCCTCAGTGCACCCTGTGACCCTAGCAATATAATACCACCCTCAGTGCCAGCATAACATTGTTGAATAAGACTTGATAAGATCATACTAGTATCTCAGAATTGTCAGTTAATAAAACGTTGTAAAGTGCCTGAAACAACAATAACTATAAGAGCTACACGATGTAGGCATTATGCGTACACTTATGTGGTTATACCCAACTACCCCAGGTAATGGGGCATTGCCACACAGGTCTCCCGTAGCCACACA
>JAODUO010000354.1:55000-60000 GCA_025642075.2 Ridgeia piscesae | reverse complement strand
TCCACAGTAACATTTTTCCTCGCCCCGACAATACTGTATCGATATAAAATTGCCGGGAGTGCAAACTTATACGGTTCAAAAAACAATAAGAAATAACCACAAACGTGGTTAAAACGAAATAACAACAAATATGGTAATTAAGGCTCCGTGAGGTAGCAGCACTTTCTCGGCGAAGTTACGTAGCCAAGCAACAGACTAATTTTATTCGAACAGTTCAAAGTTCAACAGACACACAATGCTTTACTGTCGGAGCCATAACATTGTTGACACAATGACGTACGGTCAGGATAGGTAGTTGCGCGCACGACGCCAGAAGAAACTCTTTGCGTTCTATCGTATGGTCAATGACATGACAAAACAGCTTACATTATGTTTCAAAGATAAGTCCGAGTAAAATCACTCAAGCTCAGTCACCCACCCACCCACCAACCCATTCGTTCGTTCGTTCGCTCGCTCGCTCGCTCGCTCGCTCGCTCGCTCACTCACTCACTCACTCACTCACTCACTCACTCACTCACTCACCCACCCACCCACCCACCCACCCACACAATAACTCACTTACCAACCCACTCATTCACTCATTCACTCTCTCATTCACTCATCCACCCAGTCACCCACTCATTCACCCACTCACTCATCTACCCGCTCACTCACTCACTCACACACTCACTCACTCACCCACAAACTCACTCACCCACTCACTCACCCACTCGTTCGCTCACTCAGTCATTCACTCACTCATCCACCCACCCAGAAGAAACTCTTTGCGTTCTATCGTATGGTCAATGACATGACAAAACAGCTTACATTATGTTTCAAAGGTAAATCCGAGTAAAATCACTCAAACACATCGACTGTGGCTATACGGGCCGTCTAACACTCACCCACTCACTCAGTCACTCACTCACTCATTCACCCACCCACCAACCCACTCGTTCGCTCACTCATTCACCCACCCACCAACCCACTCGTTCGCTCACTCAATCACTCACTCACACACTCACCCACCCACACAATCACCCACTTACCAACCCACTCATTCACTCATTCACTCCCTCATTCACTCATCCACCCAGTCACCCACTCATTCACCCACTCACTCATCTACCCGCTCACTCACTCACTCACCCAAAAAACTCACACACTCACTCACCCACTCACCCACCCACTCGTTCGCTCACTCACGGGCCGTCTAACACTCACCCACTCACTCATTCACCCACCCACCAACCCACTCGTTCGCTCACTCACTCATTTCACTCACTCACACACCCACCCACCCACACAATCACTGACTTACCAACCCACTCAACCACTCATTCACTCACTCACCCACTCATTCACTCACTCACACACTCACTCACCCACTCACACACTCACTCACCCACTCACTCACTCATTCACTCACACACTCACTCATTCACTTACTCACACACGCACTCATTCACCCACCAACCCACTCGTTCGCTCACTCACCCACTCACCCACTCACTCACCCACCCACACAATCACTTACTTACCAACCCATTCATTCACTCCCTCATTCACTCCCTCATTCACTCACTCACCCAGTCACACACTCATTCACTCACTCACTCATCCACCCACCCACTCGTTCGCTCGCTCACCCACTCACTCACTCACTCACTTACTAACCCACAAACTCACACACTCACCCACCCACTCGTTCGCTCAGTCACTCACTCACTCATCCACCCACCCACCTATTCAGTCACTCACCAATTCACTCACTCGCTCACTCACACATTCACTCAATCACCGAATAAGTAAATATCACACAATTACAACGTGTTCATAATTGCTTAGCAAGGACTGTGACTAGGTCTCCACGTTTTATTCGTTTTATGCCACTTCGATCTAAATCTTCGCATTGGCTCCTTCCCAGCTCCTTCACGTAAGCAATCGTCGTATTTTTATTTATTGCTTACTCCTGTAAGAACACCCTGTCCAGCTTTGATCATTTACTTCTGATTTAACTTTTGTCCCTAGACGAAATACCAACAGTGGGACTAAGGCTTTTTCTGTAGCAGCATCTACTCTTTAGAATGTGTCTTCTTTTACAGTTACATCAATTGAAAATATTGCACAATTCTGCCGTCATATAAAAACATACTTTTATAATCTTGCCTATCCGCCATAACTCCATGGCGTAACAACTTAGCTATTGAGAACTGGAATGTTTATCGACTCTGAGATTAATTAACCCATTTGTCTTGATGCGCCTCTGAATTTTGTTTCCAGAGATTTTGGCGCAATAGAAATTGTATTATTATTATTATTATTATCAATATATCTTAATAAGATATAGTATTCTTGCCTGTAAACCAGAATTGCAATAATATCTAAAATTATTTCATGCTGACATAACCTCCATGTCGTCAGCGATTGTTCTGTGCTGCGGTTGCGGTGGGATACCGTTATTATATTAGTTGTTTAACATTCTGAGTAGGTTGATATTTATCAAGTGACGTGATAACGCTAAGCTATTTCACCATTCATTCATGATTTAATACAAATTAGTCATCGCACCACAACAGCATGTGACAGTTATATAAGCCCCGGAAATGAAACTACCGGGGTAACTGCAACGAAGATTTCCGCAAAACCTGCATAGACTATGCAAACAAAACCACATCGTCGCTGCGACATTATTTCGCTATAGATATCCATATCTTAAAGGCTCGTACACACACACACACACACACACACACACACACACACACACACACACACACACACACACACACACACACACACACACACACACACGCACCGCACGCACGCACGCACACACACACACACACACACACACACACCACAAACCACACACACACACACACACACACACACACACACACACACACACACACACACACACACACACACACACACACACACACACACACACACACACACACACACACACACACACACACACACACACACACACACACACACACACACACACACACACACACTAACCTCGCTTCAAGATAGGGGATAGAAGATGTGTACATCGAACTCCTACAGGACATATACCAACAGCTCGATGAGAGTCCACCTACACAAAGAAAGCAACAAGATCAACACCAGGATCAGGCGAGGAGAACGACAGGGAGATACCACATCGCCTAAGCTGTTTACTGCAGCACCCGAAAGCATATGACATAAAAATCAACAAACGTAAGACAGAAGAGCTTGTTATTAATTTCTCTAAAACAAGGACAAACTTCCCAACCATACGCATCGACGGCGAGTAACCGAGGCGAAGATACTTGGCATTACCATCACCAGCAACCTGACCTGGGACTTACACGTTGATGAAATAACACGAAATGCAGGCAAGAGGCTGTTTCTACTGCTACAACTCAAACGATCAGGCATTCCCGCTGAAGACCTTCTGACGGTATATACAACGGTGGTCCGGCCTACTCTGGAATACGCATGTCCAGCATGGTCGACCTCACTCACATTGGGTCTCCGAAGTAATATGGAGCGTGTACAAAGACGTGCTATGAACATCATATACCCGAACACTCCCTATATCGAAGCATTAGCGAATGCACAGCTGACTTCTCTGAAACAAAGACGTGCGCAGTTATGTGAACATTTCGTCACACAAATCGAACAACCGCAGCACAAACTGCATAAACTACTACCAAAACCAAGGATTACAACACACACTACACGATGCCGTACTCGATACTCCTTACCAAAAACTGTTTCATTAACTGGTGTCTGTTCAACCAAAAGAACTCACAGTGACTCTATATGGATATGTGTAAAAATATTGTAAAGCCTTAATTTATTTTTTAGATCTATTAATTTTAATGTTTTAAACAATTGTTTTAAAATAACTTTAGTAAAATACATTGACTTGTCGGCGTAACATTTTAACATAAAATAGGTTTTAATGTCTTAAAGTATTTTAATTAGTTTTATAGATACATATCGTATATTCTCTACATTATAATTTATATTTACGCTAATGTCTTAAATTATATATTATTTGAATCTATTTTAACAAATACATTTTGCATGTTTTATGTATCCATTTCAATCTTTTTGATTGCCCAGAGAGAGAGAGAGAGAGAGAGAGAGATAGAGATAGAGATAGAGATGAGAGAGAGAGAGAAGAGAGAGAGAGGAGAGAGAGAGAGAGAGAGAGAGAGAGAGAGAGAGAGAGAGAGAGAGAGAGAGAGAGAGAGAGAGAGAGAGAGAGAGAGAGAGAGAGAGAGAAATAAACTATTATTACATATTCTGACGAGTCGACTGTTACAACCGATAATGTAATAATCGACAGTTATTGTAATAATTGCCTGATCATGTAATAAAAACGCCTGATAATGTAATAACTGCCTGATAATGTAATAACATCGCCCGATAATGTAATAAACTTGCTGCCTGATAATGTAATAATTTTCGCCTGATAATGTAATAACTTTTGCCTGATAATGTAACAACATTTCACGTAGGATCCGACTTAGTCGTTTTCGTGGATTTTATGTTGATTTATTGCACTTAGTCCAATTCGTCTATTTCGTAATACTGCAACTTTTACTAGTGGGATCTTTTTAGATTAAATACAATATGCTGGTTCCGAATGTGAAGTCATGTCCCAGCAGGTCAGGAGTTTGAGTTATACATTCTCGCACAAGTTACGAATGACGGGTTCCCTTTCCATGATATAAAGTCAGGGCATCTATTGCCGCAGGAGTGGGGTTTGCTTGATCAATCCTTGTGTGAAAGCGGAATCTCTGTTTCTTTCTATTGGATGAACATATTGGGAGTTTTCAATATGCTATGGCATAATTTTGAAATAAATAAACCAATGTTTGAATTGGCCAACACTGTGCGTTTTACAGAATATTATTACAGAGCCATCTTGAAATCGTTGCCTCCAAACATCTATATTTCCACGTTAGCTTCAAGGTTCAACGATACTTAGTAAATCATAAGACATATATATATATATATAT
>JAODUO010000354.1:47500-50000 GCA_025642075.2 Ridgeia piscesae | reverse complement strand
TACCGGATGGTGCTCAGAGGTGTCGCAGTGACAGGAGAAACAGGTCTGCCTATCGCCGACCAGTGGCTGCCAGTTCTCGCGATCACTGTGATGGATCAACATCTCTGTCCTGCCGCACTAACGCAATCAACCAACAGCATCCACGAGGTCAATACGAGAGTTTGCCAAGCTCATCAGACAGACATGCGCAAAGCCGCTCACAACACATCCCAGGGATGCTCGCTGGAGCGGCACCACTGGTGACTGATCGGCCCTTCACCAATCACGATCTGCAGGATATGAAACTTGAGTGCAAGCGACTGGACAGCTTCATGGATTGGCCGCATTTCGTTGACGTAAGCAAAGAGCATCTTGCCAAGGCCGGCCTCTACTATCTTGGAATTGCGGACCGGGTGAGGTGCGCCTTCTGCAGCGGTATCTTGCGAAATTGGCAGTCAGGAGACGAGCCAATGGCAGAACATCGAAAGTTCTTCCCAAATTGTGCATTCGTCAGAGATCCCCACGCCGCAGGAAATGTTACCATCGAGGAGGAGAACGCCAATCCCCAGCTTGCGTCGCAGGTGAGTTTCTTGTTAGTATACGTTATAACGTGTCTATGTAAGATAATGTATACGGGAGGTATCGATTTTGTGATATGATGTCCAAGCATCAAAAGGGTATTCGTCGGTTTTGCAATAAGTATAAAATACTAAGTGTTGCTGTGAATTTCTAGATAGGGAAAGTTGGGCCAAGGTTTCATCCCAACACAGTTTAGGTTTTACAAACTTAATTCAAGTCTTCCTTACACTTAAATGTGCTCTTCGGTGTTTGTCACTGTACAACGGATTCGTGTAACAGAACCGTAATTTTACGTTTAGGAACTTTAAAATTATACATTAATAATATAATTATGTGATTCCACGACAGCTACCATATTACTTGTTAATTTTGACTGCACACTTAAATTTGAACTTTATGTTATCGTAGACTATACCAATACATGTGACATGCCTTCTCACACAGCACGATTGGCGTGATATCGTATGTCGCTATGTACTGTAAATTCGTATTTCAGAATATACCCTTGAATCCTTCCCGGAGTTCGCAGTTGGGAGTTATGATTGCGAGGCCTGCACATCAACGGTATGCTGTCGAGGCAGTCCGATTGGCGTCCTTCGAGAGGTGGCGTCAAACCATAGGACCATCTCCAACAAGTCTCGCCAAGGCTGGGTTCTTCTATATAGGTATCCACAAATTATATATCACAGAGTCACGTGCGCGCACGCACACACACGCACGCACACACGCACGCATACAGTGACAAACACATGCATGCACATAAGCATACACCCACACACAGACCATACCCCAAAACCCCCAAAAACCCCCAAAAACCCCCAAAACACCCAAACCCCCAAACCCCCCACACACCCACACACCCCACAAAACCCATACACCCCCAAAAATTACACAAAAAAAAAAAAACCCCAAACACACAACAAAAAAAAAAAAAAAAAAAAAAAAAAAAAAAAAAAAAAAAAAAAAAAAAAAAAAAAAAAAAAAAAAAAAAAAAAAAAAAAAAAAAAAACCCCAAAAAACCCCAAAAAAACACACACAAAAACCCAACCAAAAACCCCAAACCACACAAAAACAAACACCACACACACACACACACACACAAGTCGGGGCTATTCTCCTTCGTCTTGTTTTGTAATATTAGGGCAGAAGACACAATGAACAGAGGGGGAGCCCGGAAACCCAAGGGGGGCACTACTGTCGAGAGGCGTAGGGAGGGGTCATAGGCGTCGTCTATGGACTTACGGAGAGCCAGAAGAGCTCTGGAAAAAACGAACGTCTGTGAACAATTTTCCTCAGCACCTCGTATCTTCCCCCGTGGTCAGACATCATGATACGAGACAGCGTGACTACAACAAGGCGAGATGGCGCTGAAGCGTCGGCTCACCTCCCCAATAGTAATTATTAATAACATTTTTTTGTAATATGTTTCAATATTAATTTCTTCTTGCTTTTTCCAGGGCACGGTGACAACGTGAAATGTTTCTTCTGCGACGGGGGACTGCGCAACTGGGAACGAGGAGATGACGCGTGGACGGAGCACGCACGCTGGTTCCCCCGATGCAATTTCGTGAAGACAGTGAAAGGGGAAGAGTTCATCCTGAGAATGAACTCTGCGAACACCGTACAGGTAAGAATTCGTCCACAGTACATATACAGCTATTACCTGACAAATGTGTATTCGACACTGGGTCCAAATACAAAGATTGCACAACGGGTGACCGCTGACCACTAAATTGAATCGGAATTGCAACGAAGAAGGGGGGTTTAACCTAAATTTTGGGGAAAAATTAGTTTTGTTAGTTGGGTTTTGGGGGAACCCAAAAACCCCCCAAGGGCCCCGTAAAAGAGGCCGGGGCAAAATTTTTCCCTAAATGCCGGGACAATGTAGCGCTTACATTTTTCCGGGCGTTAAAAACGTTCCGGTTGACGTTTCTGCGCATGC
>JAODUO010000354.1:37500-45000 GCA_025642075.2 Ridgeia piscesae | reverse complement strand
TGTGGCCACCGGAAATTAGTAAGTTACGATTGGTGATAATTGTTACCTTTGGTCTGTTGCTCCATCGGTAGGAGTAGTTATTAGTGTAGAAGTACAGCAGGCCTACCGATAAGAACTAGCAATTACCTTAAATACAGTTAGCAACACACTCTTGGGAATCCCAATGTGTTTTGCACAAGTCGCATATAAACACAGAGCGAAATCAATTACTTCACGTCCTTTGGTTGTGTAAATCACGTTTCGTCAATATCATAATAAATAATTATTATTGATGTCGTTAGACACAATTATATACGTCAATATCATAAATAATTATTGATGTTGTTAGACACAATTATATAATCTAATTAAGCGCGACGCCACGCGAATTCTAAAACGGACTGCATGAATACGCTAATTGAGTGCTTTTGCGATCTTATCAAAGTCAAATACAGATCTGCGATTCAACTTGCCTTTGTACGAGAAATGGGTGCTCGACGTATGCACCAACACCGCATTTGTTGGTAAATAGCTCTACAATTACTGATTGAAAAGGACCAATGCAATGTAACAACTCGGTATCTTAGGAGTGCACGTGCACAAAGTAATACCTATCAACATGTGTGACGAGTTTGTGAATCTCCTACGATTCTCTTCTCCTTTGTTAACAAGTATTTATTAGCTGTGAACGTCTATCCATATTAGTTTCCAAACACAACGAGTCGAACGTTATATAATGGTGTGAGATTTTAATTTGACTTCAAAAGCTGGCTTTGTGTTCGCATGGCATGTTAGGGTGTCTGCGGCTCTTAATAAATTAAGAATGTTAGCTAATTCTAGCTAACACCTTGACACGAACGTCTTTTTTACTTTGGATTACTGAAAGCCTTCCTTTTAATGGAGAAAATGCAATTCAGTTTTATTTGAATATTAAAATATTCGTCATCCACATCCTCGTCACCATCCTGTCTATTCCTGTCCCGTAGGACATTGAAGAACCTTACGTCGTCGTTTCCTATCCGCCCCGGTCGTGTTTTTACTCGACTAATGTTGCAAAATGACTTCAACGTTTACAAGCATTGCTTAGCACGCGAGGTACTTAAGGCCCCCGTTTCTCACCATCACTACCGCTACTTAAGCAGTTGCATTGGCTTCCAGTTGTACATAGAATTGAATTTAAATTGGCTACTTTTACATACCGTACTCTTTCTACGCAATAACCGACATCCCGACGAATATGCAGTTTAAAACGACATTATTTGCCTACAGGAACAAGACGTTTCCCCGTGGAGCCGCGAACAGTGAGGGCCCGCATGGACACGACCAGGGTGCAGCTCGTGCTAGAGATGGGCTTCCCTCGGGAGACAGTGTATAACGCCATCCACAACCGGCTCGTGACTGTCGGTGAGTTTGTGTTACTGGGTCCATTGTTGTATTCTGTAACTGAACGCCGATAAATACTAAAATGCAAATGTGTATTGATTTGTATCCACAACTATAATTACTACTGACGTCTATCTATAGTCAAAATATAAACTATTGTATTACTAGTAGAACAAATGGAATAGCAGAAAAAGAAGAAGAAAAAATACAAGTAGTTATTTAAAACGTAAACATATTAAAATGACTCAACTTAATAATTTAAATATTACAATTTAAATTAGCAGGCCTACAATTAATAAGTCACATGTATGCTGTGTTAGAATAGTGAGTGCACAAGTTGCTGACATTTTTACAGCTGCGCGCGTCTTTGGGGTACTTTGGGCTGAGATATCCATGATGGTTTCGGCGCAGCAATTTTAAATGCTATAATTTTAACTTGCCATGTTAATACAGGTGACGATTTTCCAAATGTCGAAAGTCTCTTGGATGCTGTGGTTGCTGAGACGGAAGTTACATCCGGGAGGCCTCCTCAAACCAACAACACAACAACTCTGCAACACTTGGTGCAGGAGCTGGCAACACAGCAGTATCAGCAGAAACAACAACAGCAGCAGCAGCAGTTGGAACATCACAAGCCCTGAAGGCAACAACAGAAAACAGCGCTGCGGGAGGTGACATCAAAAGAGATCAAGGTAATAAATAATCTGAGATAAAAAATACTTCAATTTTCCTGCACTTAGGGTAGTGTCATAGTGAAGGGGAATATTCGTTTGCGGATAAAATAAAACATTGACAGAACATGGCATTTTCTCCGATATCAGCCAAACATAATAGGTTTTGAGCATTTCTATTCCTTGTCGCGTGCGATAATATGAAGATTTGTTTCCCGACACAAACCCCGTATAATTATGTTCGGGTATCATGATTATTTTTCAAATACCAGAGGGATGCTTTCGTTCTGACCTGACCACCAAAACGAATACGCAGAACCGCACATATTTCTCAGCAAATATGATCGAAATGCATCGAAAGTTGGCAAAATCACAATTGTGTAAACGGTAAGGTCTGGACAGTTGCACGACTAAGATTGTAATGACGGGTCATAACATATTATAACTATGATTAGCATCAACTGATGTCGACATTATCTTTAAAAGGCATTTTTGATGAGTCATGTAAAACAACTTGATATACACGCATTATTAAAATTGCAATGGAGCCAGCGCCGGGATATTGTAACAGGTGCTTCAAACCAAAATGTCGTCAAATCCTTTTAAAGCAGGGACATGCAAGTGTCTGCTTGCAAATTCAAATATCTGCTGCTTCGAGAACATTCTTACTAATCTGTCTAGTTATAATATTATGCTTGCTTCTTGCGGTTGACAGAAGCGACCCAAAGCAACACAACGGAACAGCGACTCTTATGCAAGATTTGTCTCAACGACGAAGCAAACATTCTCTTCCTGCCGTGCGGGCATCTCTGCAGCTGCCCGCACTGTGCCCCTGCCTTGCGAAACTGCGCCATCTGCCGTGCCCTCATCAAAGGAACGGTTCGCGTCTACTTGACATAAAGTGCTCTGCGGACAGGACAGCATGTCTGTAACACGGTATGAACATACATGCTGTCGTTGTTAGCAATTGCAACAATGACGTTTTACGTCGAAACTTGGCCGTCAGGGGTGTTTCGTGAAGCAAATACTGAACAATGTATGAGATACAGAATGTGAGATCGTAAATGGAGACCAATGGTAAACGGACCATTGGACCATGAGGTCCGTTTTCTCAATGGATTGTATGCACCCAGGCTTTATACAATGGGGGTCCATTTACAATATCACACGGGCAGGACAACCCCTGACTCACCACTTTCGTAATCTAACTGTGTTGTGGCCTTGACGTAAAATGTAGGCTGACGAACAAAACTACTTCGTTTGAAAACCATCTGTCTCTGTGTCATCCGTATGTAATATAATACATACATACTGACGGCATATGAAGAATTAGCTAGAAACATAAGTTTTTTAATAGCCAGAACAAAAAAAATTGGTGAAGGGAATAAGAGGTAAACATCCTTGGTTCTCCTTAACTCCTTCGTTTGTTTTCGTATGACGATTTGGCTAAAACTGTTTCGGGTACTTTTTCAAAGTTACTATTTTATATTATTAGCTAAATAACAACACTTTGCTTAGGCTAACATTGCCGTTAAAAAAATGCTGGCAAAGATGAGGTAAAACAGAGATACAATACAACCTATTCTAGGACTATGTTGTATACTACTACTGTATTGTATCACATGATGCGATAACCGATGATGATGAAGCAATAATCTACTGCGGCAGTAGAAAACGAAGCCCACAATGTAGTCAATAATAGCAGTTTACTTAATTTGCTTATTTAATCACTGGGAATGTAAAATAGATATAATATCGTATATTTGCGACCTTGATTCCACTGTAATCGTATTAGACTGTGGCGGAGTGGTACACACAATTGGACTCGGCACGCGGCCTTGTTCTGTGTTACTACGCCACTGACTAGTTCGAATCCAGCGCCATGCATTTCGCAAAGGGTCACTTTGATATAAATAGGCTACATCTCTATTTAACGATAATCGCTTTAAACTAATTGTCCCTTAGCAAACGTATTATAACAGTTTCTAAAATAATCTAAATTTCTACACTATTCTATATAATAAATACCACTGAACATTTGATATAGGATATTTACTCAAAATTCGGTAAATTATATATGATTTCTTTTTGAATTCCACAGGAAAACCATAGCCGCTAGATTTACTATTGAATTATGTAGGATATTTGTTAATACATCAACAGAATATTGCGCAAATTCCCGCCATGTTTCCTATAGCATATATTCTACAGAATTCCATAGTTTCTTGCTAATATGGGAATAATAATATTATATTTATTTGGTATAGCGCCACATCCATAATCGTTCGTGGCGCTTCACAACATATTACAATTTAAAAGACATAAAAAGATAGATGTATACAATAAGACATATATTAGTGTTTTAAAATAAATGTAAAAATATGTATAGGTATATAAATAAATAAAATTAGTACGATATTAAATAGCGTAGCACTTTTAAATATATAAATAAATTACGTATTAGTCATAAAAAAACACATAAAAACCGGTCTAGTGTATAATTACATTGCAATGAGACTGATAAATGACGGTATAGGTATAACTATTATTAGTAATAACTAGTTTTGTATATGTTAAAACTAAAATAATAATAATCATAATAATTACGTAACAATAATGCCAATAAATTAGTATATAATTATGTATTGATAATATTACCAAATAATCTAGTAAAAAAAATAATGTTCATGTCGAATTACACTAATATGCGATACGAAAAAAAAATGTCTTCAGTAGACGTTTGTATCTGGTCAGATTGTCACAAGTCTTAATGACCGTTGGTAAATTGTTCCATAGGGACGCAGCAGCGACAGCGAACGAGCAGTCACCAGCTTTGGTACGGGTACGCTTCACTTGTAACATGTTATTGTTCGCAGAGCGCAGTGTTCTTGTCGGTTGATACGGGCACACGAGTTCACATAAATACACTGGCGCGTCGTTGTGCATGGCTTTGTAAGTGAATACAAGTAGCTTGAAATCAACTCTGCACACAATGGGCAGCCAGTGGAGTTCGCGTAGCAAGGGTGTGGCACTGTCGCCACGCGGGCTACGCGTAATCAACCTGGCAGCCGTGTTTTGTATTCGCTGTAGACCGGCGATGTTAACTGCAGACGTACCGTATAAGAGCGCGTTACAGTAGTCAAGCCGTGATGTGATAATGGCATTGACAACGCGTTCCTTTGTCGATCTGGGGAGAAAGCGGCTAATTTGATTAATGTTTCGCAGGTAGAAAGAACAAGCACTGATAGTTTGCGATACTTGCTTCTTCATGTCAAGGTGCCTATCAATGCAAACACCAAGACACTGAAAACAAAGCGAAGCCGTAATTGTAGCCTCACGAACGCGAATCACCCTTTTATCCACGATTGCATCTGCAGACTTAGGCACAATCGGAAGATATTGTGTCTTGCCATCGTTCATGAACATAGACCTTTACCTCATCTAAACAATCTTCCATTTGCTTGACTGCAGCCATGGGTCAAGAATGGGTCAAGTTAAAATGAGTATATACCTGTAAATCATCGGCATATTGATGGAAGAATAGTCCATGGGCTCGTATGATGTCACCGATAGGTTGAACGTATAATGAAAAGAGCAGTGGCCCAAGGACAGAGCCTTGCGGGACACCTGTCGTTAGAGTAGTTGTACTCGACGATTGGTCACCGATTACCACTCGCTGTGTCCTCTCTTTCAGATAAGATGTCAACCAGTCCAATGCTTTGCCAACAAAGCCGTAACGCAAACGCAACCGCCTAATTAAGATGTTATGGTTGATCGTATCGAAGGCGGAACTGAAATCCTTAATATACGACACGTATAACATATACGTGCAGGAATTGTAAACTATGTAATTGTATTACTGGGAGAGTTAACAACTCGTATGTTATTTGGTGTCAGGATATTTTTAGCAAGACAAGCTTCTTAATTACTAATACTTTTCTGTATGCTCTAAATGTTACTTCTTGTCAGTGCCATTGTGATATGTCGTGTATTCAACTATGTACCCTTTAACCCTAAGTCACCCTCTGTGGTATGTGTGTGGTTGTTAACATAACTGCACGGTGAGTGGCGTTCTAACTGTACTTTGCTGCATGGGTTATTAGCCAGGCTCTGCAAGTACAGTGCAACCTCGGGGCTCCGCACAGACAATGGTAGATGATTGACTAATGTTGTAAATGGATAAAGATTGATACAGAGAAAATTAACATCACGAAGTAGGCTTACTACATATATCTGGGAACAATATTATTTACACTACGTAGTTAACAAGTAGCACTGGTTAATTTTTAAAGGTATGAAACGTATTTTATCTTAACTATAATTATTATTTCAATGTGGAAACTACACCATAGCATAGTATTTCAAAAAGATGCAACAACAGCATTGGGCCGTTATCTAACCATGTTGACCAGTGTCACAACTTTCTATATTTAAAGCACCCTCTAAGTATTGTTACACGATCAGGGAGTAGATGAGAAAGTTGTGCACACTGCCACACGCACATTAAACAAATGCCGACGAGTGTACCAGAATAATTATCCTTTTGTGCCGCTAACTATCAGTTCTTCTTCTCCAATGGCCTTATTTGTGTAGGATTTCTTCTCTTTAAATATAGCTTATGTGTGTTCTTTAAATTCAGCTTTCGATTATAGTGTTTACACGACGTAAAGAGATCGGTTACAACGGTAATTATTGCGTCTACAGTTTAGTTTGAAGGGGTTTATTTACCAGCTAATTAGAAAACATCTGCAAAAATCCTGCAAAAATCCTGCAAAATATTGTAAAGAATGTTTCGACAAGAGATACCGGATGAGATTTACTAATTATGGCCACGAGAAGGGCTGGCTGCAGATAATCTATGGTGTTTTGTATCTAGCAATTTGAACGTTTTGCGGGCGAAATATTCAAAACATTGCGATTGTTTTTTGAGCTTACAAAATGTAATTTGGTAGCGGAATATTTTCAGTATGATTATTTTAATAGTACGTAAGTCTCGAGTTTTTAACAAATATATACATTGCATATATACATTAAAATAAAAACATAATATGATTTGCCTTTTGACAGCGTTATATATTACTTGGCACTTCGATTCTAATTCATTCATATTATGATATATATATATATATATATATATATATATATATATATATATATATATATATATATATATATAATATATATATATATATTCAGACACATTTAAACCAAACAATGATCAATTAATATATATATATATATATATATATATATAAATTAATTGATCATTTCGTGTTGTTTATTGTCTAAATAGGCACATTTTATATATTCTAGAAGCAGTGAGGGTAATTTTGGCGACACATTTCTTGTTCTGAATTTTATGGAAAATCGATGTTCTCAATTTTATGGAAAATTGAAATATCGTGAATCATAAGTGTGTGCGAAAACTTGCCTCGGCGAAGTAGTAAACATTTCGGTGTGCTTGTTT
>JAODUO010000354.1:0-32500 GCA_025642075.2 Ridgeia piscesae | reverse complement strand
TCTCTGTAATGCAAGTAAAAATAGTTAAGTGACAATAAAAAACATATAACATTTCTTTGCATCTATCCATGTATGTGCATTTTAAAAATTATAATGACTTTGTGTACTTAACATATGTAACAATCAGATATATTACATTCGTTTTCTAAGAGATAATTTGTTTAAGTAATACACAAACTCACGTAAACTGTGAGTAAGAATTTTTCCAAAACAAATTCTGGAGTATCTTTTATAATGTGAGGCAAATTGTATTTAATGCGCTTTTTGGCAAATTCATATCTTGTCATATGTGTGTATATTTGTAGCTTTGCGGGTAATATGATTGTATATATTATAATTGGGGATAACATTCCAATTTAATAAGTAAACTGCCAAATTACCATACATATACTTATAGCAAAATGTATTTTTTTGCAATTTTAGTTGATCATCTATTTTCAACATTTGAAGTGTTTTACAAAGTGGGCCTGTGTGTGAATTATACCTCTTCAAAGTTATAATTCGAACTGGCTTTGTTGAATTATTAATATTCGACTACCCTTGAATCCCCAAACCGTAATACAATAATTATTCTGGGGTAGGGTTAGAGAATTGATAATCTTATGTCTAGCGGTAGTAGGAGAAAACCGGGTAAAACGGGATACTCGGGTAATATGGGAAATCGCTATATGCAAAGAATAGTGCGCCACAAAGCTTTTCGCTGTATCTGCTGACTACTATACAAACCAATTGGTATGCAATTGTTCGCGCGGATTTAAACAATCGTTAGTAATCCTTAGTTTTAAATTTCCCTTGCAAAATTTTTTTTGTTTGACGATCCATCTAAGTTTGTTAAGTAATAACTTGTCATATTTCAACTTCGAATGTCGTGAGGATGTAATATTAGTTTAATGGGTTTTTTTTGTGAGAGTGAGCGATAATTAATTTGTCACAGTTTGATTAAATCATGCCCATTCCGGGAAAAATTTGGGATATATTAATGCGGGCAAAAGGGGATCATCCCATTGTGCATGTTATGCATATTATCATTGTAAAACATTAAAAATGCAATTCACTTTGATAGTATGCCTGTTTCTGTAGATCGCTTAATTTAACTAGTACCTCACTAAGTTACATAAAGATGTGAGGTCTATGGATTACATAATTATACAGGAATAGTAATCCGGGTTTTTGATTGCATTTAATAAATTTTTAAATACTGTCGTCGATTGCTTAAATAACTTTCAAATAAAAGTAGAGTCGAACCACCCAAGTCCATATAACCTTAATTTATGTAATAAAATGTTGATAAGTCAAGAAATATATTAAATGCCACCTCATTTCGTGTGATTTATAATTCTGTCTATTAATTCAAGCGCAGCATACTCAGTGCAGTGGTCAAAAACCCAAAATTTGGTTATAAAAATATTTTGCTTCAATAAAATATGAAGATAACTGGATAAAGATCATTTTCTCTAGTACCTTTGATATTGTTGGTAATAAAGAAATAGATCTTTTTTTTAATAATGTGGGATCATCCTTTAAAAAAAATTTGGAATTACTTTGGTAATTTTGAGTTTATCTGGACAAATTCCCGTATTTGCAGGTTCAATTATTTTAAAAATAATTAAAGCGATAACATCGAATCCACAACTATGTTTTGTGGGTAGATTGTTTATTGTTTTCTTTACTGCTTCTTCATCTACATTGTTTATTTTAAAAGTTGACTTTATTTGTGTAGATAATAATTAAACACATTGGTGCCTTCATACTTTAAATCTTTTACAATATTCTGAGCTATTTTTGTGAAATAGTTATTAAATGTATCAGCAACGTTTTGTTTGTGTGACATTTGATTGCCATTGTCTTCAAAATGTATTGGGAAACTATTTTAGTATGTTTTTTGAGAGACATTCATTCATTTATTATTTTCCAGGTATTTCGTATATCATTCTTAAAAAGTGAAAAACAAGATTCAAAATAAATTTGCTTAGCCGCCCAAATGTTTTTCTTTAATATTGTGTTGTAGGTTTTCTTTTATACATTTTAAGTTTCGTAATTATTTGAACTGGGATTTGTTAATGTAATTTTTTATATATTTTGTCTCGATGTCTGCTTGATGTTACCAGACCGCGGGTGATCCAAGTTAATTTCTTATGTTTGTATCTATTAAACTAACTTGTTTGGCATATGTATAGCACGTGCAATTTCTTTATATATATACTTTTTTATTATACCTACCATAATTACCTCATTCTCTTACAACCAATCTATACCGCCAACCTTACTTTTTTATTATTAATTGCCTATAAAAAGCGTTGCAGCTTACTCATTAATAAAAAAATTACCTGGTGAATCCTTCAATTAGACACAGGATTTCATCATCCAGATAGTTCAGTTCGGCTTCCGGTTTTTTTCGCTAAACGCCTCTCATTTGAATGTTATCCATGGGGAAAGGCTAAAAGCCCGAGTTTTCGAGAACATGACGTCACCCATTTATGTGTAGTTCTATATTTGCATGCCGCGCATGAATATAATCTGATAAGCGCGCCGTTATGGAATGGAAACAAAGAGAAGGAAGCAATTTCTTGCCAGAAATGTGTTAGTAAATGACTAAATAATCGTAATGGCACTTTCAATAGTGACTATGGGCTATTGTGGACGATGGTAATGCTGGCCTATCGAGGTTGACTTTATCTTGGGCGAATGTCTGGGATTCTCCAGTTCCGTCCAGCTTCCTGTGGCTACACGGTGATCTCGGCCTTTCGCGATCTCGACCTGAGTGATCTCGGCCTGCTTCGGTGAACTCGGACAGCGATCTCGGCCTGTGCGGCAGTGATCTCGTATACAAACTATAGTGGTGGTAAAATGCGTGGGAATGAGTCTACAATGTTGCCTGACCACAACTGTCGAGATGTATACAACAACTGGCTGTTTAAGCACATGTGGTAGGAATGCTGACCTCAGACGGGTGATGGCTCAAAGAATGACAGGTTCTTGACTATCCTCTAAATTTTCAAAATATCACCCCTAATGACAGAACATAATAGGAATGGCAGACCAATAATCATTCATGGGCTCGCCGGTATGCTCAGGGTCTAATTAAGGTATTCGCCATATTAAAGACAAACAAAAATAGGACGGAGTAGCTTGACAGAATATTATTGTAGGCCAGTGCATGAGAACTCTAAGTTTACGTGCCAATGTGTGCATGTACACGTGTGCCACTGCGTGAATGTGTACGTGAGTGTGTGTATGTGTGTGCGTGTGTGTGCGTATGTGTGCATGCGAGCGTGCGCGTGTATGTGTGTGCGCATGCGTGAAAAAATATATATATATATATATATATATATATATATATATATATATATATAATATATATATATATATATATATATAGTAAAATTAATATCATGCATTTAAATTAAGCCATATGCATGCTCTACCCTCTAGATAAACGGTCACGAATGCTCGGGCTTTTAGCGTTTTCTAAGATCAACAATTTAATTCACATCGGTGGAAATATAAACTTAATAATTTCGGATACGTTCATAGGCGAAAACGCCAAAACCGTGAACAATAAGAACCAAATTATATATATATATATATATATATATATATATATATATATATATATATATATATATATATATATATATATATATAATAAAATAGAGGGAGACAGAGAATGGCAGATAGATGGACGTAGAATCAAAGGTGCATATTGTGCTTTATTCACAAACACAAAGCCCCATTTTATTTATGCAGAAATAAGTCATACACTATACATTTCTCTGTAGTTTCCAGCGTCGGAATTCAAAGTTTTATGGAGGAAGCAAATTTATCAAAGGACCGCGTTTTATTGGCATGGAGAGGAAGTCAGTTTTCCCGCGATGACTATGTAAAATTAAACACGTCACCTCGAGCGTATACGTAATCAAACGCGTACGCGTTCTGACTTTCGCGGGACAGTCCATTGATCATGACGGGGTAGTTGATAAGTTAAAAAAAATCACGTTTGATAAAATCAACCACCAGTTCAAAACTTTACAAACTCTAAGCTAGCCCTATTTCAAGAAATGCAAAATGGCGTAGAAACGACCGGTTTCGTCTTCAAAAACGTCGCTTTGTTTGTGTCATATCCAAAAATCCAACCCTGGGAAAAACCGTTTAGGCTACGTCAACCGTTTTTGAAACGAGTGTTCTCGTTGGTCAAATTTAACAGTCTTTCCTTCTAGAACATTCTGCCGGATGTTCGAAATTAAATTTATTCTGATTGGCTAGTTAAACAGGGGTTCCATATTAGCCAATCAAAACCTTCGACTGAGTAACGTTATACGTGGATTTGATCGTTAAGGAAGTTAGTTGAGCGCAACTCCTCGAGCTAGCAAGACGTTCAGAAGGTCGAACAGTGAAGCCAAAAAGGATTTCGGATGTATCGTTTGTCGAGCCTGAACATTTGCGCTACAACAACAGAAGCGGTCGAACGTTAGCGGCAACGCGTGCAAGTCTGAAGACACACAATGCTCTGTGCGATTGAACACCATTTCATCGCCGTCTTCCCTGCATCAAGTTGTCGCATCCAACGAACGTTGCCGCCATGCCATGGTTACCACCGCCCTCGGGTAAAAAGGTAGGCATTTTTATTTAAAACAGTCCGAATTCAAATCTAAGTTATGCTGCTTATGAAATTTATATAATGCGTTTGTTTAAAAAAACATTATGGTTACTCAGATGTGGTTATTGCGTTTTCAGATGTGCGCAGTCGTGAATCGAGTTGCTGTTCCCCACCTTTGCCTTCGCCACCACCACTGGAAATCCAGAATGCCGCGTGTCGTCACGATCACAGACGGAGCCAAATCTATCGGCGACAACATCACGCATCAATTCACGCATCCGCTGGCGCCATCACGATCGCCGTTCAATTCGCATCGAAACGCGGCATCGCCAAAACCCGTTGCTGTTCTCCACCTTCGGCTTCGCTACCGCAAATCCGGAATGCCGCGTGACGTCACAATAACAGAGCCAAATCTTTCGGCGGTAACTTCACGCATTCCCCCCCCCCACATTTCCCGCCCGGCTAAACCCGAGGGCAACCGGGCGAATTCGGCGCAACGAGAGTGCTTCTTTCAAAAACGCGAGCATCCGATGTTATCGCAGCAACAGCCGGTATCGGGAACTCCGCATCGTATGTCCTGTCCGTGTCTTGTTTTTTCCTTTTTTTCTGTGGGGCCCCTACGACGTATTAGTGTCAACGCCCGATTCTATGTTCAGTGTTGTTTAGTTTTGTGACGAGGGGGGTTTTTACGGGGGACCGTTGCAATTCCCGGGGTGAGATCCAGGGCCAATCGAACTGAAAAAGTTCGCACTGTTGATTGGATTCCCCTGTTGTGTATCCAGACCTGGTGCTAGTGGCGGTTTGTGGACGAGACCAATGTTGCTTGTCTGTTCGATTTACGTGTCTGTTATGTGTATGTACTGTGTTATGTTCGCATTGCGGAGAAAGTCACCGAAGTCACCAAAACGTCCGAAACGACGAGGTTCAAGTGTCACTTCGCAAAAGAACACTTGACATGGTTATGGACGATAATCTGGAACGTTAATCTGCATTAAAAAAAAAACGAACATTATCGAGTCATTATGCCTATTATTATACTTCGTAGGCTTACGCTTCATTCCATTCAATAAAACGGTGACAAATTATTAATAACGCCTATGTTGTATTTATAGTTAAGTTTGCCTCGGTGAGCTCGTAATCGTGAGTTCCCCCCCAATTCCAACTTTTGGTCCGAAAAACTACCGACAATAGTTTATATAGGCCTATGACAATTAACGATGTCTGTCCAGATAACGCTGAACCTTGCCGCAGTGTCATTAACCGAGCCCCAACGAGTTTAAAGTTCAAACGAATGACGTCATCGTGATTGTTGACGAAACCACGTGACTAGTAGACGTTTAAAAGAATGACGTCAAACCCCCAAGAATTCCGAAACCACAAACGAATCGTTTGTCAGTCATTCACAAAAAAATATATATATATATATATATATATATATATATATATATATATATATATATATATATATATATATATATATATATACCGTCGCGGTCCCAGATTCGTACGAATCCTGGACTGGTCGAATCTGGGACCACCACACCACCTCACGTAGCCTGTAGAGAAAATAAAAATGGTGCTGCCACCTCACGGCGTCTGGGTACGCAGGCTAAAAATGGATCCGCCATGTTTAAATCCCACAGTGCACCGAGCACCATTCGGGATATGATCGGAATATACCTCTGTCGGAATTCATCGGTCGCAATGCTGCAACCTTTTTATTATTATTGATTATTATCATTTTGTAAAGCACCGTATATCCAGGACCAGCCGGTTCATAGGCGCGTACATACATTACAATAAAACTTACATAGAATCATACAATAGCTTAAAAGAAAAAGTTCTAAATGTGTGTCCTGGTAATTTTTTTAAATAATAATACTAAAATGTTAGAAATATATAATATTATATGAACACACGTATGCCAAGTAATTATGATATAGGATATTGTTTCTAAGATATTAAGACAACTGCCGAAATATAAATAGATATTATTATACAATAAAATAATAATTCAAAAATTAAGTAAAACAATAATAAATTAGTTATAATAATAATAATACTAAAGATTCATAAAATACATTATCATCAGAGTGTCACACAGAACCGTGCCTCGTTTAAAGTACGCTCGTTTAAATAAATGTGTCTTGAGTACAGTCTTTAGTGTTGCTAAAATGTTTGATTGGCGAATGCATTTGTCAGGCAAGTTGTTCCAAACTGCTGGTCCAGACACCGAGAAAGCCCGCAGAACCATGAGCAAACATTGATCAACAGACCGGAGGTTGCGATTCGGCGAGTACGGTGTTACAAGATCTTGAATGTATTCTGGTGCAAGTTCGTGCAAGGCAGAAAACACAAGTATTACAATAATTTATAGTGGACGTGCCAGCGACCCGGAAGACTATTTACCAACTGGAAACCCATTTACATGCTAACTTGTAATTTCTTTCCCCACCATATGCCAGGGGATAGGTTCAGATACCCTTCATAATACACTGTTTTGAATCTAGTCTGCCCTGACCTCCACTGCAATACATCTGCTTGCTCAGTTTACCCTACGATCTCGCCCCTCATCATTTTACCCAGGGGAACACACACACACACACACACACACACACACACACACACACACACACACACACACACACACACACACACACACACACACACACACACACACACACACACACACACACACACACACACACGTACATGCATACATGTACACACACACAAACACACACAAACACACACACGTACACACACACAAACAACACACACACACACACACACACACACACACACACACACACACACACACACACACACACACACACGCACATACATACATACATGCATACACACACTATAATACACACACACACACACACACACACACACACACACACACACACACACACACACACACACACACACACACACACACACACACACACAAAACACACACACACACACACACACACACACACACACACACACACACACACACACACACACACAATTTTACTACGCTGATGACATATGTATTATTGCTCCTAGTCCTAGTGGGCTTCAGGGTTTTCTGAACATATGTGCAAAGTTTGGGCTTGTAAATTATTTTGAATGTAACCCTATCAAGTCGTTGTGCATGGTCTTCAAACCACGTGGTTTTAACCTGATATGTCCAGATATATAATTATATGAACGTAAACAAGCTTTTCGAAGAAGCAAAATATTTAGGTGTGATAATATGCAATAACCTGAAAGATGACGGAGATATTTTGAGACATCTTCGTAATTTTTATGTTAGGTCTATTAGCATTATCAGAAAATTTCACCACTGTTCCGTGGGTGTTAAACTACGTCTGTTTCATGCATATTGCTGTACAACTTATTGTTGATTTTGGGATATAACCGACGGGACAGCGCGAGTAGCATATTTGCTAATAATGCTATTAATACATTTGACGCCCTATTGCGTAAGAACATTTATGGTTTTAAAAAACGCATTTTCAACATAAATAATGACTGGATTAGGGTTATGTACAATTGCTTTGAAATAGTAAATGGCCCAGTGTGGATTAGCTGGGCCAATTCGTTGTAAACAGTAAATCTGTAAGATAGTCATCATGTCTCGCATATAACTTTATTATTATTTATTTATTATTATATATATTTTTAAAGTCAGTAAGTTGTTTATATAACATAGTTTTCAAACGGTGTTTATTTACATGAATTAATTGCATATTTATTATACAATCATATCCTGTATATTGCTCATTATTATTAACCTTTTTTTTATCTATTCATTTGTTAATATATTTGATCTTTTATAGGCTACTTAGATGTGCTAATGTATGTACCAATTGTATATGGCTTTTTACCTGAAATAAATGTATTCGTATTTACATGTGGACAGAACTTGTACTTCGTTGTGGTGTTTTAAAATAGCAGAATAAAAAACCTTTTGTTTTCATAAATAATGTGTTTAGATTGTTGTGCAATGAACACCGAAATTGTAATGCGCGAGTTATAATATGTTTATATAACGAGGCTTAATTGCCGTGCGCATGTAAAATGTAAATCAGAAACAATGATAAAGAATGTACATAAAGTCAACGAAACTTAATTTCAATATTATTATGCACTTTGGCGTAATATTTTAATATCTACAATCGTATATATTATAATACATAGGTTTGACAATACTAAATCACTGGCAGGGGCATTCCGACCAAAGTGGTGCATTACGACTATGCGGTTGGTGCTTTGTGGTTAAGTTTGGGGCATTCCGTTAGCGGTATATGTACTAAAAGCCTAAAACCGAAGTCCGTTTATAAAAGCCATTTTGATTGGTTTTACGCACGCGACCCTACTACGTCAGACAACTCGGCCCGCTGACAACTCGTCCCAGTACAACTCGGCCAAGGCCGAGTTGTCTCGAAACAAATCGGACCCACTCTGAGACAACTCGGCCTCCTTCCAAAGACAACTCGGCCCCGATGTCAGTTCAATGGATTATTATATGATGACGGCTAGAGATAGACGAATTCATATTGTCTGTGAGGAATAGTATATGGCGGCTACTAGAGATTGGTTAATTCAGTGAATTGCAACCCCAATAATTCTATATACATGAGCGATCTTTTACTTTCTGTTTCTGACGTAGCAACGTCTTACAGCCGCCAATCTTCTTATCGCATAGGTTGCATACCTATTCACACTATACGTTACAAAATTAAAGTTTAATTCGTGTAAAGAATAAAATTAACAAAACAAACTTGCACAAAACTCGTAATCGTCTATACAGCGTTCTGCGATTACTATATATCTCATCGGTGTTTTATCGCGGCGGCGCTGAATAAAAGAACTTTAAAATTAAGGTTTTATACTAACCATAAATAGTCAACTAACTGATTATATTGTACCAACAGTAATAACAATAGTTAAATAAATAAATTTAGGCAAAAACTACAACAAAAGAATTGGAATATCATAGTAACAGTTCGTGGACGTAATTTTTATATTAGTTACATTATTAAAACTCGTTTTGGCACGTAATTAAACCAACATACATTCGCTTTGGTCAACATAACTGTAATGTTGTAATATTGTTAATTTCCTAAATTAATGGCAGAGGAGCATGTTCGTATAGGCTAGTACCGGCCTAAGCTAAGCGGGGTGGGATAATCAACCTGGGATTAATTGACCTCAGGTTAACCTCATTTCAATGACTAATCTGGAAGCAACAGCCTACCATACCCCATTAATTAATCACTTTGTCAAGGAACCCAGTGACAAATCTCCAGCAATCAATAGTTCGATATGGTACTTATACAAATATACAGGCCTAGTTGTCTCAGAGTGAGGCCGAGTTGTCCTGGACCGAGTTGTCGGTGGGCCGAGTTGTCTGCACGGCTGGGCCGAGTTGTAACCATCGAATAACCATTGAATAACCGTCTACTCATATAACGATAGTAACATCGTATTTCTTGGTCTCCTCCAATTGCAGTGACAGGTGTACATAGGTAAGCGGGTGATCGAGACGTAGATGTAATGTCTCGTTTTAAATGCAAAAAACGGTAATGTGGTTGAAGCCTGCGTCGGGACGAAATCAAGTTTTATAAACCATCTCGCGTCTGTTATTATTTGCGAAGGTAAAACAATAACTCGGATTTTATATAAACTGTCAGAAAAAAAGGGTTTCAGTGAAAGACAGTTTCCATATATTATATACGGAGTGGCTATACGTCCGGATACGGACGAATAGCCTGGGGGACTATTCGTCCGGATACGGACAAATCGCCTGGGCGACTATACGTCCGGATACGGACGAATAGTGTATGTCGTCCCCCTGGCTATTTGTCCGGACATATTTCTCGCGAGAGTTCAATTCAAATTTGCGCAAGCGGCACAACTGAGATGGATGAGCTGGCCGTTGGACGTGAATTCCCAGACATTCAATGATTATCGGCAGCTGTTGAACACTTTGAACACTCCAATTTCGTGCAATTTTATAAAAGGACAGCAGAAAAATAGAGGCAGATATACGTAGAAATACACGAAAGACGAACAACACGGCCATCGAGTATGCCAATCTTACGTATGCTTGCGTCCACGGGGGAAGAGCATACAAGACCAACTCCAAGGGGGTGTGACCTCATCAAAGGTATTATTACGCTTTCTGAATTAGTTACAGTCAATTATTTATGCTACGACTATACATACACTATTGTGATATCCCCCACTGTATAGCTAATGTTTCATTATGCATTTTACACGGCCCTTTTTATGGTGCCAGGCATTATCAACATGTATCGAGCGATATTAGATGCAATCAACAACAAGAGCGTTCTAGAAAGGGACGGCCTATGGACTTGTCACATAATAATTATGTCCTAGACGTTATGTCCTAAATTTATTATTAAGTTTTTCTGGTTTTTTTTGCACTTTTTTCTTAAATCTGTTGATATATGCACTGATGATGGCATTCTTTGTAGAATTTTTTTGCATTATTTAGCATCTTGTTTTGGGGACATCATCCAAAATATTCACGGTCACCTGCAGCCACCCAAATTCTCACATGCTTTATTAGAGGGTGTTTCAGTATATGCAGCCACCGGAGTGTGTGAACATTTTCTTTTACTTTCAGTTCATTCAAGAAAGCATGTCCTGCGCAAATCAAAGTCATCGCTACGAAAGATGGACAACAAAGTTATCAAGAGAGGGCGCCCAAAGAAGGGGCTGAACAGACTGTGATTGGTCTGCCAGCCAAGTGGAAATGTTTCACCAAGCCAGTGGTATTCTGCAAGAAAGATCCTCTAAAAAAAACGAAAGTAAAAAAAAACATCTGGTCTGCTGTCAACCTGGAATTTTTGATTATATTGTATGTAAAAGTAAAGGTAATTTGTTTATATAGTGCAGTATCCAGTCTTTAAGATTAACCAAAGCAGTTTACGCTTTACTTGTAGACCTGTTTAATAGTACACCATTTTATATAATTCATAAGAAACAGCCTGTTACTGTTACTAGACATGTTCATGCAATGTTGTTAACATGGTGTTTCAGTCATCCTCAGCTGGCTGGTGGGGAACAGGGAAGACACCGCCCTGGCTGGCACTTTGATTGAAAGAGATGATGTCGAAGTCCGTCCCGAGCGTCTTCCAGCTAAAATAACAGATCCAAGCATTGATGTGTATCGTGACGGTTCGGTTGATGACGGCCACACCTCTCTGGCATGCGATTCGTGTCTAGAATGGTACCACCTAGCATGTCTAGGAAAGAAGTCTCGGCCAAAGGCAAGGACTTGGATTTGTGGGAGTTGCCACACAGCTGCTCATACGTAGGATGTGATAGCTGTGCCTTTATAGCACTACTAAAACAACTTGAGTGAATTATGGTGTACAACATTGCTGTACAACATGTTAACCTTGCTGTGTGTGAAAGTTTGATGAATCAGTCGTAAATTGTCCCAGTTTCTGTTTTATCGGCAGGTCTGGCATTGTGAGGACATAATATAGAAACATTCCAAGGCTGTGTTAACAAGATCTCTGGTTGAGCTATAAGATTGGAACTGATGTGATTGGATTTTTTATAAATGGAAATAATTTGTATCTTTAACATGCTTTACGTAATTATTGTTTTTAAGGTTTGTTTACTTTACTTTGGTAATTGAAGCCATTGGTTCTAAATGGTGTATTTTATGTTGTACGTTCTGTATAATGGTATTGCATATATGTAAACCCAATACTACATGTGTTAGATCTTATAGTGTGTGTGAAAATGAACCAGTATGTTTATTACTTTTCAAAATCAAGATGTGGGTGGATTTATGCATATTAGGTGTAGTTTATACAGAGGCCTTTTATTTGTGTATTTTACTTATTTATTTACGTTTATTACCTTTGTAACTGAAGATGTGGGTGGATTTGTGCACTGAGGCTAGTGTAGTTTATACACGAGAACGTATGTGTGTAATTTGTATATCCTGTTTTATTTATTTGAACCAGTATTAAGAACAAAAATTAAGATGTTGGTGGATTTATGCACATTAGGTGTAGTTTATACAGAGGACGTGATTAACTTGTATTGTATATCTCGTTTTATTTATTTGAACCATTGTTTGATTGGTCTTTTATTTATGTATTTTACTATTTTATTTACGTATGTTTATTACCTTTCTAAATGAAGATGTTGGATGATTTATGTACATTAGGCTAGTGTATTACCTTTCTGTGTCATGTGAACTTTCTGTTTTTGATGTTCAGTATTAAAGTCATCTCTGTTTACTCATGTGTTTGGTGTTATAAAATAGGCCTCCATAACGAAAATATTACAACTACAGATAGTTTATACAACAAATGATCATCATTTTCATTACCTCTTGATATAACATAATGCAATAATTATATTTTAAATTTCATAGATATATTATTTCGGACCACAGTTTATAAACGGTATTTAAATTCATTATTTCGCTTTCGTAATTTTAATCATGATTAAAAACTAGTAGTGGCGACATCTGGCGATGGTACATAGATTTTTGCGTAACGTACAGCAAAAGAAATTTACATGAGTTTTGCCATATTTCTAAAAAAAAAAGGGAAACGGACAATTCAAATAAAGGCCGAAAATGAAACAAAGTTCAAGTAAGTCGCTCGTGTTGTGTAAGTGACATACTATAATGGAACATGTGAATAAAAACTTGCCGTATTGTGATTATTTCAGAAGAAACAGTTATTTAAACATAAACACAAACATGCCTTCTTAATCAATAGTATAGCACTCACGTTCGGTCACGTAGCATATGGCGTGATGTCGGGCTATTTGTCTGTATTTATCCGGTCAAATAGCGCATACGCAAACATGTCATGGGCTATTTGTCCGTATCCGGACGAATAGCGTATACGCAAACATGGGCTATTTGTCCGTATCCGGACGAATAGCGTATACGCAAACATGGGCTATTTGTCCGTATCCGGACGAATAGCGTATACGCAAACATGGGCTATTTGTCCGTATCCGGACGAATAGTCCCCCAGGCTATTCGTCCGTATCCGGACGAATAGCCACGGCCTATTATATAAGTTAGGCCGTATAAGTTAACCACTCTTATTAATCATGTTAGTGGTTATAACCAGTTTCAGTGAAAAAACTTGGTAACTATAAGCTTCCGTCTAAACCGGATACTTACTTATTTACAGTTTCTTACTTAAACCTCTTCGTGTGACATAAGGACGCAACCATAAATGCCAACGTTTTTTGTTGTATGCCAACTTCGTCACTTGGCCTCAACTCCATCCAGTTGCTTTCATCTCTCGCTCCACTGATCGTCTCCTTTAGTTTCCCCCATGCTCTCTTGCCACTTGATGTCAATGTCGAAAACAATATGGTGATGTTGCCCTTTTTGAAAACAAAACCGTTATATTATTGCTATTCTGTAGACAGCAGAGGGATCACAAGTCGCATAGAAATATTCAGGCAAATAATCTAAGGTGTTCTGGGGTGATTTGTTGTTCCTAAAACTGTAGTACCAGAAATTGTTGGTACTAACTTAAAAATAAGTGTAAGATTGCAAAGCTGAACTGGAACCTTCGTGTGTCCCAGCTAGCTGAACGATTGGCACTCCACATAGAACATGAACATTTACTGTTGTGCTTGACCATTTGCTATTCTTACAGACCAGTTAGAAACTATCCATGGACCAAATTTGGCCTGTGGGCCGGAGTTTGTGGAACATTGGTCTAATGAGTTATTATACTGGCAGCAATGGAAATAAAAAATCACTTGTTTCAGTAATTTTTGCAGAGAAGGTTGAAGCTGCTGGGAAACAAAAAGTAAATAAATTTGTTTGATAAAAAATCGTCTGTTGTTTTGAACATGACTACTGCAAAGGTAGGAAAACAAATATGTCATACGTAAAATGTCATTGCCTGCTCTTAGATATTCACAAAGTTCTGTATTTTACAGTCGATTCTGTGGTTTCTGCAAGGAATTGTTCATTCAAGAGATCCGTTTTTCGCAAACGACTGGAATTAGTTGTGCGCAAACTGCAGCTGGCAGTCGGTGAACAACAGGACTGACATCGGGCTAATGGGTGTGTGGGCAGCCGCAGCCACTGAGACAGTCAGAGATACAACTGCTGCTGCACTGGGGCCTTCAGGAGTTAGACTACAGGTGCCAAAACTGTCCTTCAGTGAGTTGGTTCAGATGTTTTGTCAGGTTCTGTGGAACCACAATTGCTCATATGAACACCCAACAATAAGTCAGTTATATATGTCACACTGGTCATGTAGGCAGACATTAAATATTTTTGATATTTTGCCATGTGGCATGTTTGTATGATAGCATAATGGTTTGCCTGCCATCCAGCATGTAATAGTTTTTTTATAATAAAAATGTGCCAGTTTTTAAAATCTTGCAAGAAACATTTGAAATAGATGACAGTATTCATATTTGTTTTATCTAACATTTGTTTCAGTCACATTATGCAGACAGTTTGTTTAAAATATTTGCTTTAGTGAAAGTGAAACATTTCCAGATATCACTATCTGACAGATGCGACCAGCAACCATTTAAATTGGTCACATGACTGTTGTTTTCACCTGTTTGCAGAACATGCGGTCATGTGGTCATTCATTTCAAAATTCACACTGAATAACGTCGTCGATTAATCTGATTGGACATTAATTAAATTAGCATTACCATAGCAATCATTGCTGCAGTTGGATCTGATGATAAACATTTCATTGGTCAAGCAGTCTATATGTCATTCACTCAGCGTTAAATAATACATAGTTAATGTCACTAAAATGACAATATTATGGCTGTTGCCAATATAGATCACAGCAAATCAAAAACCTGCACCTGTAAACATATTTGGATACTCATGATTTCTAGTCAGTTAGAAAAAAAATCAAACTTTCTAATTAAGCATTTCTAATACAAATACAGCAACAATAAAACCTTTATCTCAATAGATTCCAGATTGAAAGTTACATAAAATTATATGTGTATAAATTTGCATTTAACATTTTTATATTTGTTAACTTGTAAGCAAAATTGTGTTAGTAATTTCGTCGTTAGTAAAACATGTACATAGTAATAATTACATTGATTTTGTCTTATAGGTGAGCCATTCCGACATCTACGTCATCTGTTGACCTGCACAATTATTATTATACACCTGCTGCTGTTTTCGTCTTCGTACTCTCTCTGGGAACTCCATTGTAACAGTACATGTAGTGTTTTTAGTAAATTTCAGATTAATGGGGACCTAGTCATGGGATCAGTTCTGTTTTGTCTGTTCAAAATTATCATGCCTGTTGCAGTTTCTAGAAAAATATGCGTACATATCTACCACAAAAAATCTTATTTTATAAAGATCTACCAAATGCGTGTTAAAGGATAGTACATATTTTCATTCAATATTTCAGTACAAAAGCAATGTCACTGCCACTTTACGTGGTCGATTACAATCATTGTATTTAAACTATGATGTTCTGATGTCAGTGAACACAAGTTTATAACTGTACATGTGACCTTCACTTAGCAGTCATGACCAATATCTTGTCCGATGTATACCACCTGGCACTGAAAGAAATAGAGTAGAATAAATGTGTTATATTTGATTGTATACATTAACAGCATGATTTCGATTGAAAATATCTCAGAAGGTTAGAATTTAGATAAATAAATAAATCACTTTTGATAAGCCAAAAAGTTCTTTTGAATTTTCTTCTGGATTTTTAAAATAAGGTGAAACAAGTATTTATTACCAGTTGTATAGTTCACCTAGTTTATATTACAGAAAAGGTGCAATGTCGACAGGGTTTGCTTTCATCCTTGACTGCATTGTCTCTGTCAGGTTCTTGCCAACTGCAGAAACTGCACAGAAAATGTATTCTAATTATAATTAACTTTTGATCTTGAAAGATTAATACTAATTTCATTTACTGAACCTGTGCATGCATATGTGCTTTCTCATATATGTGCTTTCTCATATATGTGTTTTCTCACATATGTGCTTTCTCACATATGAAATAGCAGATTAGATAGAAGTTTATAGGATATTGAATTGTTATGGAAATATTGATGTATTTAAATTGGATGTATTGTATTAAATACTGTAAATGTTAGCAGCATAAACTAGATAAACTAAATTTAGAAACAGCACAGAAGGTTGACTTCAGATATATTAAAAACAGTGAAGTAAGCCAGCCAAAAGCTTTCTTTTCCTCTGTGTGGCCGTCTTATTATATCATGTAAAAGAAGTGCATATTACCAGTTGTGTAATTCAGCTACTTTGTCTGACAGGAGACAGAGCACATACAAGAGAGGTAGCACAACGTCGACAGGTTTCGCTCAGTGCCTTGACAACGTCGCATCCGTCCGGTTCTTACCTACCGCAGCAACTGCTGCAGACAATCCGGCATAACGGTACTTGAACAGTTCTGGTTTGTTTCACAATAATATTGACTCAGTCATGGGGGTCAGTTCAATTTTGTCAGTTCATGTCAGTTCCATTAATAAGTATCGCAAAGACTTATATTTAGTAACGACCTACAAAATGTTTAAAGTGTTCTTTTTATGCTTGTATGCACAATGCACTGAAATCTTTTCAAGGTGGGCTGTAGCAAAATATGAAACTTTTGCACATGTACTTTCTCTGCTACATTAGTCATATAAATAAATACACAACTGGGGTGTTATCTGCATAATAAGGCAATACATTAATGTGTTTATATGAATCACTCAGCTTGCTGCCACATGGGTGATTAATTATGCAGCCAGATTGTAATGAATATTCATCCAAGCGCAGTGACCTTTGACTTTAAACACAGTGAACTTGTTGGATAAAACAAGTCTGGTGAAATGAACGGAACGGAACGGAACGGAACGGAACGGAACGGAACGGAACGGAACGGAACGGAACGGAACGGAACGGAACGGAACGGAACGGAACGGAACGGAACTTTCATGACCAGATAGTACACAGAGAGCACAAACTCTGCATACACAGATGTTTTTCCCGATATTTTGTCAGGGTAATAAGTAATTAATAAAACACATTTGTAATGAAATGTAGGCATAGAATTATATAAAATAATGATGCTAACAGGATTTATTAAATGTTGCGTACGTTACAAAGAGTTTAACGAATACGAATACATTTATTTCAGGTAAAAACCAATATACAGTTGATATGTACACATAAAAAGCTTTTAAAAGGCAAACATGTTAAACAATGAGTAGATAAAATTAAATAAGGTATAACATTTTAAGAGTCCCTTTAACAAAAATCCATTTAGAGGCACTGAGTACATGAATATGTATATGCAAAATATTAATAAGTTGCGTAAGACTAATAATATTTGTTTTAAGTATATGAAATACATTAAAAGTGTATAATAATAAATGATAAATAAACAACTTAGCTAAAGATGACTAGTAAACTAAAGGGTATATTGATAATAAATGAGTGAAGACATTTGGTAAAATTAGTGTAAAACATGTACAAGATAATAAATGGGTAAAATAAAAATAAATAAAATAAACTGTCTACACACTCAATTGGAAGAGAATTCCAGTCGTGGGTGTAGCAAATGTCTCTCTGTCCCAGTCTCTCCTGCTGTGTACACTCCACTAACCTCCAGCTGAAACACATACAAGTTGTGATTCACACCTGGCTTCAAAGTATAAAGAGAAAGGTGTTAACCTGCAATATATTGAAGGTTTCAATAGAATCTTCCAATTTGATACCACATTCTGGGTAAACCACTGATGTTAACATTCTGAATAAAACTACAATGGTTAATTTGTATTAACTCTTAGGTGCACAACAACAAAATGTTTCGGTTTTGTTTCATTTAAAATATAATCAATGGAGCGATTCTTATGATTAATGGATTGGCATGTTTTTTTCCAGACACAAGAGCTGTGGAAGATACAAGGGATGGCAACCATAATTCAATGGCAGGAACATGGTTATTCAAGAAACAAGCTCTCCTGTTGAAATTCACCCATTGGAATATTTCCGACAGAAGTATTTTTTAGTGTTTACTTCTTTAACTTCTCATTTATTGCACTGTAGTTGTAAAAGTAGTTGTAGTTGTTTCGGTCCTGAGGAGACAGATACACAAGATTCAAAACATTTTGCCGATGTTGATACAGTTATTCCTGCTGGCAAAACAGACGATTTCAGACCAGCTATAACAAAACACTACTTTGAATCACATCACGTTATTCAACGTGACCCACCACTCCAAACTGTAGCGTTTCTGCTTGAATGGATTGACCGTCGTGGTATACATCGTAAAAGATTGCATCTAACTTCTTAACCTGACAATGGCAACTGCTGCATCTATACAGCTGGTGATAGGCATGGATGTGTACTTTGTGAGAAAAGTTAGAGGGCCTCCATTTAAAGGGCATGAGGAAATGCAGTATGAAGGCATTCGTCTGATAACCTTCAAGGACTGGCCCAGCTGGGGGGCTGTGTGGCCGACACTTCTGGCCAAGGCAGGCTTCTTCTACACCAAGACAGCAGACCAAGTGGCCTGTTTCTGCTGCGGTGGTCGACTGAAGACTTGGGAAGCGGGAGACTCACCCATGACTGAACACAAACGCTTCTTCCCACAGTGTAGGTTTGTGACTGGCCGAGACAACAGGAATGTGCCGCTGGGGGATTTGACAGTCGAGTCACCACCGGTGACCTCTGGTGGTCAGGACAGACAAAGACCCAACACCCATGCACCGTCTAACTACTACAACAGTCTGGCGAGTTACGCTGGTGCTAATGCCACCACAAATGATCGGCCATCATCAAGTCTGGTTGTGAATGCACAAGTCCAGCACCAAGCTCCACGGAGAGGTCAGCGTGAGAGTGTGTTGGGTCAATCAACACTAGATGGACAGCTGGGACAGCCTGGCAGACAGAGTACACTCGGTAGTGGAACACCTCTGGTGTCAGATACAAGGTTTACACTGGAGCAGTTGCAAGACATGAAATTAGAGAGTCGAAGACTGGACAGCTTTAGCAGCTGGCCCAACTCTGCCTATGTACGTAAGGAGAACCTTGCCAAGGCGGGGCTCTACTATCTTGGAATTGCGGATCGAGTGAAGTGCGCTTTCTGCAATGGTATCTTGAGAAACTGGGAACCAGGAGATGACCCAATGGCAGAGCATCGGAAGTTCTTCCCAAACTGTGCCTTCCTAACAGATGCTCGGTCGGCAGGGAATGTGACCATTGAGGATGAGACAGTCAACAACCAGCACGCCTCACGGGTGAGCTTAGAGATGACTTTAATGTAACCTTTTCTCTCCTTCCCTACCAACAGAGTATCAGATATCAGTGAATAGCTTTCCTCCAGAATGTACTTGGGTGACCCAGCTCAGTTAATTTTGTTTCTGTGTGATATACATTAACACACATTGATCAAAGCGTAAAATATATTACAATAAATACACACATTTTTGTTTCTGAATCAGCAAGCTATGTAAGTTTGTTCAATTGTTTAATGGTTGCTTGGTGGACAGGCAACTTAATATTTTATCACAACGTTCAATCTTTGACTGTTAATGTGTTTGCATGCAAGTTAACTGATAATTGAATAAGTGTATTCAACAACATCGTGATTATTCATGCACAGTGTAGTGTGCTGCTTTTGAAAGGACATAGCTGAAGCCATTGACTTATGTGTCACCATGCCCTTCAGATTATGTCATGTTTCAGAATGATGTTGCTAATCCTACACCGACTTCTGAACTGGGAATTGTCATTGACCGACCAATACATCAGAACTATGCCATTGAAGCGGAGCGTCTGGCTACATTCAGACAGTGGTCTGAGAATTCACATCTCACGCCTGAAGAGCTTGCCAGTGCTGGCTTCTTCTACACTGGTAGGTCCCCTGTTGTTTCTTCATCATGATTATGCCCCTCCTTGTTTCTCCTACATAGGTCAACCCTTCCTGGCTTCTTCTAAACATGTAGGCCCTTCTTGTTTCTTCAACAACCTCTACAACAGCTTTGTGTCTCCTTCTCTGTCATCAAGTGTTCAAAAGGCTTATGATTCAGTTCAGTATATTCAAAGTATTTTTGCAAAAGAAACTTTAAGAAAGTTTAATTTTGTTTTTAATAAATTCAGACCTCATTGATTTTATATGGAACCTCTAGCTTTGAAACTGTTTGTAAAATCGAGAGGATAATTTTGTTTTAGTTTTGTTTTTCGAGTTGGTTTCTCTGATATATAGAAGCAGTCTATTAATGTTTTCAATAGAAGTTACATAACAGCCATCAGTAATAATATTGTCAAGACAAGAATGTGATTGCCAGTTTGGTGACATTTTTGTTTTGATTGTGTTTGCAGGGTCTGGAGATGTGCTAATGCCTAATTGTTGTTGTGTTTGCAGGGTTTGGTGACAATGTAAAGTGTTTCTTCTGTGATGGTGGATTGCGTAACTGGGAGATGGGTGATGATGCATGGACTGAACATGCACGATGGTTCCCACGCTGCAACTATGTGAAAATGGTGAAGGGACAAGACTTCATTCTGCAGACACAGACCACATACACGGGACAGGTGAGAGTGATTATTCCCAGGCATGTCTCCTGGCATTACTACTCCATGCTAACTATCAGAAACTTATTGTTTAACATCCATCACACCAGGCTTAAATGTTTTATGTGCGCTTTATAGGAGTCCACTGAATGCTATTCTGGTTAAATTTACAGTCTTCACATAAAAAACCTGAATAATAACAACAAATTAAGTGCAAATAATAGTTTATTTGTGTTCTTTGTAATATTGCACATTTAATCACAAGTCGCATTCATCTGCAATATATATGCAGGTTTTGATTTTTACAGGATTTCTTGTGTAAATTTCAAAGTATATTTTCACAGATAAATGTCACATCTGTTAGGATGCCATTGCACATTATAACATCTATACACTTATTTGCCTCCTCATTATCACCCAGTATCATGTTAAATAGTGATGTTATCTTTTAAAACTTGTCAAAATTCAACACATTTTTCTGCCATATTTGATTTTTATTTACGTTGGGTAATAACTAATGAACAGCACTGAATGGGCGACTCCTGCATGACAACAACATACTGATCTCATTCATTTCAAATCAACAAACCTGGGATTCTGAGCCCTGAACTAACTACAACTTAACTTCCATCCCGGATAAAGTGGATTTTAAAGCTTCACGTAAACTCCTACAAAGGATAAATATTATAAGGACTCCGTAGATGATAATATAGTCAGGAATAACATTTCATCATATGTGTAAAACCATATATAAAGTATGATTGACAGTGTCCTTTTCATTATCGATACATGATTTATCATCGTAGGTTTGGCAGATTTTGTGTTGTAAGTGTGAAATAGATATGCTCAACACAGTGCCAAAGTCTAAGACACTGTCTGAACCATCACAGTTGACACCATTATTCGTACATCATTGCCCTTATTTGGAGTGAGTGTCACCATCTGGGTGATAAAATGTGGAATGCTGGGCATTGTGCACGTGGTGTAACCAAACTGCGATCATGGACAGGATTTATGTAAAATTGTGCTTTTGAGACAATTTGAATATGTTTTATAAGTAACTGTGGTGTCATTTCAGGGTGTTACCGTGCCAACAGGCAACAGTGCAGTCGTGACGACCCAGGCCAGCCGCACAGGTGAGATCATCACACAGTCTACTGTCACTCTGTATGCAGCGTAAACAAACATTTGACAACACCAAAGAATTAACATTGATCATAGTCAATGCACTGTCGATACAAGGACATTACTCAATAATTTTTAATAGTTCCCTATGCAAATTATATATTGAAAAATGTAATCTTTGCTAAATGATCATTAAAATATAACTGCTTTTGTAAAACAATATTTTTTGTGATGTGAATAAAATATTCTGTTGTTTGTTAATCATACCAGAACAAATAGCCGTAATGATAAGCAATGCATGTACTGTGGACATTGTCTCAGTATCTTTTAATCTACTGCATTATTCTTTTTTTATTCAGAAATATTCTCTAGGAAAATAATATTTAGTTACAAAATCCTTATATGGTGTATGCATAGAAGAGTTAAGTGTCTAGTTACTGTCCGGGTTATGAAATATGGATGTGAATAATTCTTCCTACAGCGGCGGGGCGCCTCCCAGTGGAACCAAGAATGGTGCGGGCTCGTTTGGACACGAGCATGGTGCAGATGGTGCTACAGATGGGTTATACACGGGAGCTGCTACACAGAGTCATAGAGAGTCGTCTGGCAACTGTAGGTGAGTATCTCGGTTCTCAAATCCAGGACAGCATGTGTGTGACCACATCTGTGTCCTACAGGTTCTCAAATCCAGGACAGCATGTGTGTGACCACATCTGTGTCCTACAGGTTCTCAAATCCAGGACAGCATGTGTGTGACCACATCTGTGTCCTACAGGTTCTCAAATACAGGACAGCATGTGTGACCACATCTGTGTCCTACAGGTTCTCAAATCCAGGACAGCATGCGTGTGACCACATCTGTGTCCTACAGGTTCTCAAATCCAGGACAGCATGCGTGTGACCACATCTGTGTCCTACAGGTTCTCAAATCCAGGACAGCATGCGTGTGACCACATCTGTGTCCTACAGGTTCTCAAATCCAGGACAGCATGTGTGTGACCACATCTGTGTCCTACAGGTTCTCAAATACAGGACAGCATGTGTGTGACCACATCTGTGTCCTACAGGTTCTCAAATACAGGACAGCATGCGTGTGACCACATCTGTGTCCTACAGGTTCTCAAATACAGGACAGCATGTGTGTGACCACATCTGTGTCCTACAGGTTCTCAAATACAGGACAGCATGTGTGTGACCACATCTGTGTCCTACAGGTTCTCAAATACAGGACAGCATGTGTGTGACCACATCTGTGTCCTACAGGTTCTCAAATACAGGACAGCATGTGTGTGACCACATCTGTGTCCTACAGGTTCTCAAATACAGGACAGCATGTGTGTGACCACATCTGTGTCCTACAGGTTCTCAAATCCAGGACAGCATGTGTGTGACCACATCTGTGTCCTACAGGTTCTCAAATCCAGGACAGCATGTGTTTGACCACATCTGTGTCCTACAGGTTCTCAAACCCAGGACAGCATGTGTGTGACCACATCTGTGTCCTACAGGTTCTCAAATCCAGGACAGATGTGTGTACAATGTGTCCTACAGGATTCTCAAATCCAGGACAGCATGTGTGTGACCACATCTGTAGTCCTACAGGTTCTCAAATCCAGGACAGCATGTGTGTGACCACATCTGTGTCCTACAGGTTCTCAAATCCAGGACAGCATGTGTGTGACCACATCTGTGTCCTACAGGTTCTCAAATCCAGGACAGCATGTGTGTGACCACATCTGTGTCCTACAGGTTCTCAAATCCAGGACAGCATGCGTGTGACCACATCTGTGTCCTACAGGTTCTCAAATCCAGGACAGCATGGTGTGACCACATCTGTGTCCTACAGGTTCTCAAATCCAGGACAGCATGGTGTGACCACATCTGTGTCCTACAGGTTCTCAAATACAGGACAGCATGTGTGACCACATCTGTGTCCTACAGGTTCTCAAATCCAGGACAGCATGCGTGTGACCACATCTGTGTCCTACAGGTTCTCAAATCCAGGACAGCATGCGTGTGACCACATCTGTGTCCTACAGGTTCTCAAATACAGGACAGCATGTGTGTGACCACATCTGTGTCCTACAGGTTCTCAAATACAGGACAGCATGTGTGTGACCACATCTGTGTCCTACAGGTTCTCAAATACAGGACAGCATGTGTGTGACCACATCTGTGTCCTACAGGTTCTCAAATCCAGGACAGCATGTGTGTGACCACATCTGTGTCCTACAGGTTCTCAAATACAGGACAGCATGTGTGTGACCACATCTGTGTCCTACAGGTTCTCAAATCCAGGACAGCATGTGTGTGACCACATCTGTGTCCTACAGGTTCTCAAATCCAGGACAGCATGTGTGTGACCACATCTGTGTCCTACAGGTTCTCAAATCCAGGACAGCATGTGTGTGACCACATCTGTGTCCTACAGGTTCTCAAATACAGGACAGCATGTGTGTGACCACATCTGTGTCCTACAGGTTCTCAAATCCAGGACAGCATGTGTGTGACCACATCTGTGTCCTACAGGTTCTCAAATCCAGGACAGCATGTGTGTGACCACATCTGTGTCCTACAGGTTCTCAAATCCAGGACAGCATGTGTGTGACCACATCTGTGTCCTACAGGTTCTCAAATCCAGGACAGCATGTGTGTGACCACATCTGTGTCCTACAGGTTCTCAAATCCAGGACAGCATGTGTGTGACCACATCTGTGTCCTACAGGTTCTCAAATACAGGACAGCATGTGTGTGACCACATCTGTGTCCTACAGGTTCTCAAATCCAGGACAGCATGTGTGTGACCACATCTGTGTCCTACAGGTTCTCAAATCCAGGACAGCATCGAGGAAACAAAGACCTCATTGGTTATATTGGATCTCACTAGACTCCTAGGATACAAATTTATCCTTTTCTGTTAATTCTGAGGGATAACAAACTTCCATATGTTTAGAAAAGAATTCCAGCTTTATGTAACATATTCAGATGAGAGAATTTCTAGTTTGGTTAAGAAAGCTTATTTTAAAGCTAAAACTTCCTTTTACTAGAATCAATAGAAATTTATGGAGACTACAATTATCATGAAGGAAAATCCTGCCATTTGTGGTTTAATACCGTCATTACAGAAACTACGACAATCAGCAGCATCATTGAAAATATTGTATCACAGTTTCTGTAATAAACCATCATCGTCAGGTTTGTCTTCATCTAGTGCTAGGCTGTGCAAGTTTTCAGAGATGTTGGCATTTTTAATCACATTCAGACACCGCACTTATTACGACATGGCAAGACATTAATTTTGTCATGTAAAGTTGTTGCTAAAGACTCGTATAACTGTGTGTGTGTGTGTGACATCAGGCTGGTGACCACGTCTGTGTCTTGCAGGTGACGACTTCCCCAATGTGCAGAGTCTACTGGAGGCTGTGTTTGCTGCGGAGGAAACTAACCCCAGAAGTCCTTCCTCTGCACCGCAGCAGAGCAACAACACAACATCCACAGCATCCACAGCAACTCAACCTTCAGCCAGCAGTGCAGCAGCCAGCAGCAGTACAACAGCAAGCAGCGGTGCAGCAGCAAGCAGCGGTGCAGCAGCCAGCAGTGGTGCTGCAGCAGCAGCAGCAGCTGCAGCAGCAGAGCCTAGCAGCACTTCTGAGACTGCTTCGGGGAGAAGTAAGTACGGGATGTAGCCAGTTGCAGGTAGTAGCTGTAGTTGCCTGTCTGGTGCAGCGTAACAGTTTACAGTTGTGGACACATACTGGCCGACATTGGTTGCCTGGCAGAGATCGTCTGATAGGTGTCATAATTGAGTGAGTCTTGGTGGTTTATACAACAATCTTGTTACACATAAATGGGCTGCCAGTAAAGATGTAAAGTGTGTAACATTATTCTTGCATGTTTCTAAATACTTTTGATTGAACCTGTTACTTTCACAATGTGTGCACATGTATGCAGGCGTGTTCTTGATTGGACCTGTTACTTTCACAATGTGTGCACATGTATGCAGGCGTGTTCTTGATTGGACCTGTTACTTTCACAATGTGTGCACATGTATGCAGGCGTGTTCTTGATTGGACCTGTTACTTTCACAATGTGTGCACATGTATGCAGGCGTGTTCTTGATTGGACCTGTTACTTTCACAATGTGTGCACATGTTTTTTTGGGGGCCTGTTCTTTTCCCCCAAATGTGTGCACATGTGTGCAGGCGTGTTCTTCCTATGGGCTAAGTGAATAGACACAGTTTAATGTTTCACAATAGCGTATGATAGAGTTAATAAGATGTCAATAAATGAATAAGACGTGAACACACTGTGTACGTAATTGTTTGTATTTCCAGGTAGAAATCAGCGAAAAAAGAAGAAGAACAAGTCGCCTGGATCATCCGGAGCGGGGAATGTGACAGAAAGTTCCTCAGTGCCTTCTGATCCAGGTAGGCCAGACCTGGACTTGTATGCAGGCAACGTCTTTTACTGCTACTAGCTAGCTGCTACCCAAAAATGGCTATATAACATGTCACTAGCAGTAGGGAACAGTGGTCGCGAGGTAGAGCGTCGGATTGTCAACGGGACGGTGGTTCAATCCCACCTACCGCCGTTACGAAACTTAGGCAATTTCGTTCACCCCACATTTGCCTGTGTTTTTTCGGAAGAGACACTAAAAGCTGGTGGTCCCTTTTATCTGGTGTCTATGCCAGGGGAAGTACAGTCGCGCCTCGCTATAACGCGACTCGCTATAACGCGATTCGGCTATAACGCGGTCGGTCGTGGACCCCGAATTTCTGCCGCCAGGGGGAAAATGGGTGCTACAGCTAACAATAACGCTGTAATTAACTGTCACTTATGTTTATGAAATCCTCATGTTTGTCTTGAACAGGTGTATCTAGAAACAATTTAATGATATTAAGAAATTTAACACAGAAGTACAACTGCGTTGCTGAGTTCGTTGTTTGTTGTGCCCCTGGCTTCTGCTCTGCCGTCGGCTTCGCGGCACCAATCCAATCGTTTTTCAAACGGAAACCGATCTATTGTGTAACCAGCGCTTGGTTTGTGTGGTAATTTCTTAAGTGTTTGTTTAAAGCGTTACCAATTCCTTTGATTGCATTTAATTAACTTTAGGCACAGTAAATTTGGTACAAAGTCCTGTTTGTTTGCCCCGATATCAATCGCGTTTGTCTCCTGCCAGTTCGCTGTGGCTTCGCCGGCGAAGGCGCCCGTTCGCTGTGGCTTCCGCGAACGGGCGCCTTCGCCGGCTTGTAAATGGCAATTAAATTGCTTACGAATCGGGCGGTGACGAAAAATAATAATGGTACTGAAATGGCAGGCTAATGTTATGTAACTTTATGTTATGTTTTCTTCACTACGTATACGAAAAAACATTTACTTGTGCGCAAATATACGAATTCGTCAACTGCGTGTGAACCGCGGTAGCCTCGAACCACCGTGAATTGCATTATAAATCGGCACGGTAAATGTGCGATCTAAATTTATATTTTGGGATTGATTAAAAGATGAAATTAAGCCAATAGTGAGCGCAACTAGTATAAGTATTAATATTTGACCGACTTCGGCAACATGTCAATTCATTTGTGCGTTTCGGCTGCTGAGTTCAAGGTTATTTTAGACCGCAACCGCGTACTGTGTTATCGCTCCGCTTCAGTTCGCATCGCCAGACAAGGCGCGTTGGCTCTGAATTTATTTCAAAACTGTACAACATTCGCAAGATGTACTCAGTTCAACATTCGACAGTGTATATTACTTTAACGTAATACACATTTACGTTGGTTTCAATGTCCGTTCGTTTTATAAATCACGCAAACACCGCGCAACCAGCACATTGGCTTCGGTTGCTGTTGTGGCGTTTTGTGGGTGGTGGCGCCCCTGGCGGAAAATAATCTATAACGCGCCTCGTTTACAACGCGGTTCCATTTCGTGGACCCCAACTACCGCGTTATAACGAGGCGCGACTGTAATAGATCCCACACATGGAGTAAATGTGTAACCTGTAATGGACTCACTAATTCTAGAGAGAAGGACAACTTCTGCGTTAGCCCAAATTTGGAGTACTGATTTGTAACACATGATAGTGTACTATAGACACATTTGTATTACCATGGCAACAAACGTTCCTACTTCCTAGTGAAACAGGTTCATGTCCTTGAAAATTATTCTCCGCCAACAACTAACACTATAAACACTGTGTGTGTGATCATAATAATACTTCATTAATAATAATGATTTTTATTGGTTAGTAAAACAATATAAAAATAATAATGTCTGTAATGACGATACAGTTAAAATAAATCAGAATATCAAAGACAGTGTCACACTTATGAGTTTGTGCAAAATAGGACGAGAAATGTTTGGCATTTCTTGTTGAAATTTATTAGTGGACTTTATGTATACACGTATATATATATATATATATATATAATATATATATGTATATATATATATATATAGATATATAGATAAATATTGTTGCATTATTCAAACTTTGAATTACACCATCTCAGCAACATTGCATACATCTGAGGTATGGGAAATATTTGTGAATTTTAATGATAACTGTGATGGTTTTGTTGCTTCTGTAGCTGACTATGTTTCAACGTGCACATATGTTCTTCTCGTCTTTCCTACATAGCTTTGATCTTAATCCTCAATGTTGGGTGGTTCTCCCTCGTGTTTCTTGTGCGGTTCTCTCAACCAACTGTCTCCACTCCCCTCCCACTTTGCTCTTTCTGCAGACATCTGCAACTCACTCCAGATCTCTCTGACGCAATCCTTCCAGTGCAGTATAACTTTCCTATTGTATTTCCTCCTTTCTATTCTCTGGCCATCTGCTTTCTTCATATCGACCGTGAATGCAGGTTCAAAGTTGAAACTTGGTATGGAGTCATGAACTATGCAGAGGAATGTAGCATTTATATAATATTACTATTGACAGAACACATGTATATCCCTCAACACGTTTTCTGTCAAAAGTAGATATGAACTAATCTAGTGGTGCCTGTGTTTGTTTGTTGACAGAGACAAAGCTAAGTTCGATGGATGACCAGAGACTGCAGTGTAAGATCTGTATGGATGATGAAGCGAAGATTCTCTTCCTTCCGTGTGGACATCTCTGTTGTTGCTCCAAATGTGCCCCAGCACTGCGCAACTGCCCCATCTGTCGTGCTGTTATACGGGGCACGGTACGCGTCTATCTGCCCTGAACTGACCAAATGAGTGATAAGTCGGGATTTGACATTTGGCGTGAGTGCCATTTAAAGTGATTTTTTGGTTTATATGGAAACTAAATTTATAGCATCTGTTTTAACATTTCCAGTTATCCCAGACTATATATACAAAGTAAAATGTGTATTTTAATGCAATCTAATGCGAGCCCTCTTGATTATCTAGCACAAAATTACAACTTTAATGGCTATTTTCTCCAGTTTTACTTTTTGACCCCTACCGAACCTAATGTGACGTAACGTCACCAATTTGTGTAGTAGTCATAATTTTTGAAACACTGTAAAGTACTATATCTCCTCTTTCCAAATATGAAAAGATATGTCATATGTCAAGATATTTCCTACTTATCACTCATTTGGTCAGCCGGGGCAGGGAGGTCCTCAACGGTTTCTAAGATGTGGGAGTCAATTCTAGAAATTTTTTAGAATTGACTTTTCGTGAATGATCTTTAAGGAGACATTAAATGACACAATGTGATTTTTGTGTGAGTTCTGTGCACTTAGCATCACTTTATGTCTGCTGTGTGCTGTTAGCTCCCACGTCTTAGAAACTTTATTATCATTTCGCAAACATATACCTTAGGGCACTGCTACTACACACGAGAAATACTTATTTAATTCGATCATTCTGAAGGCTATGTGGCTTGCCAAGAACCATGGCTAATTGTGTATTGGTGACCATGCACTCAGAGCCAACAGTCCACTCCTGTCATGTCAGTGGATCCAACAGCCCACTCCTGTCATGTCAGTGGATCCAACAGCCCACTCCTGTCATGTCAGTGGATCCAACAGTCCACTCCTGTCATGTCAGTGGATCCAACAGCCCACTCCTATCATGTCAGTGGATCCAACAGCCCACTCCTGCATGTCAGTGGTCAACAGCCCACTCCTGTCATGTCAGTGGATCAACAGCCCACTCCTGTCATGTCAGGGATCCAAACAGCCCACTCCTGTCATGTCAGTGGATCCAACAGCCCACTCCTGTCATGTCAGTGGATCCAACAGCCCACTCCTGTCATGTCAGTGGATCCAACAGCCCACTCCTGTCATGTCAGTGGATCCAACAGCCCACTCCTGTCATGTCAGTGGATCCAACAGCCCACTCCTGTCATGTCAGTGGATCCAACAGCCCACTCCTGTCATGTCAGTGGATCCAACAGCCCACTCCTGTCATGTCAGTGGATCCAACAGCCCACTCCTGTCATGTCAGTGGATCCAACAGCCCACTCCTGTCATGTCAGTGGATCCAACAGCCCACTCCTGTCATGTCAGTGGATCCAACAGCCCACTCCTGTCATGTCAGTGGATCCAACAGCCCACTCCTGTCATGTCAGTGGATCCAACAGCCCACTCCTATCATGTCAGTGGATCCAACAGTCCACTCCTATCATGTCAGTGGATCCAACAGCCCACTCCTGTCATGTCAGTGGATCCAACAGCCCACTCCTATCATGTCAGTGGATCCAACAGTCCACTCCTGTCATGTCAGTGGATCCAACAGCCCACTCCTGTCATGTCAGTGGATCCAACAGCCCACTCCTGTCATGTCAGTGGATCCAACAGCCAACTATTTTTTGCTCATCTCATATGAATAACTAGATTAAATGCCAATTTGGTGATTAAGGTGAAAAAACTAGGCACTGACTATGATTCACCAAACACATTTTACCAACTCACCATATAGTCCAAAGGACTTCAGGGCCATTTGGTCCATTTTTTTTATACAGAGATCGTATGTATTCGGATTTTGTCAATATTTGGTGTGACTTGAAAAATACATTTTACTCGCAGAGAATGATACGCCATGTCAGCGAGCACCATATTGTGAGGCACCATATTACTTGCATGTTATTTGTTCATTTTACAGTAATTAAGGATGACATGCATAACAATTAATAGTAATCTGTTGTGTGCTGCACATGTTATGTGTTGAATGAGTTAGCATTATTTTGCATATATTGATTGCACTTTGCTTTGTTGACACAATAAAATTACTGACTCGCTGATTGTGTTGTTGTATTACAGTACTGCAGCATTAGATGTCCTCAGTGGGGTCAACAGTCCACTCCTTACCCACTCCTGTCATGTCAGTGGGGTCAACAGCCCACTCCTTACCCACTCCTGTCATGTCAGTGGGGTCAACAGCCCACTCCTGTCATGTCAGTGGGGTCAACAGCCCACTCATTACCCACTCCTGTCATATCAGTGGGGTCAACAGCCCACTCCTGTCATGTCAGTGGGGTCAACAGCCCACTCCTGTCATGTCAGGGGATCCAACAGCCCACTCCTGTCATGTCAGTGTATCCAACAGCCCACTCCTGTCATGTCAGTGGATCCAACAGCCCACTCCTGTCATGTCAGTGTATCCAACAGCCCACTCCTGTCATGTCAGTGGATCCAACAGCCCACTCCTGTCATGTCAGTGGATCCAACAGCCCACAGGTCATGTCAGTGGATCCAACAGCCCACTCCTATCATGTCAGTGGATCCAACAGCCCACTCCTGTCATGTCAGTGGATCCAACAGCCCACTCCTGTCATGTCAGTGGATCCAACAGCCCACTCCTATCATGTCAGTGGATCCAACAGCCCACTCCTGTCATGTCAGTGGATCCAACAGCCCACTCCTATCATGTCAGTGGATCCAACAGCCCACTCCTGTCATGTCAGTGGATCCAACAGCCCACTCCTATCATGTCAGTGGATCCAACAGCCCACTCCTATCATGTCAGTGGATCCAACAGCCCACTCCTATCATGTCAGTGGATCCAACAGCCCACTCCTGTCATGTCAGTGGATCCAACAGCCCACTCCTATCATGTCAGTGGATCCAACAGCCCACTCCTATCATGTCAGTGGATCCAACAGCCCACTCCTATCATGTCAGTGTATCCAACAGCCCACTCCTATCATGTCAGTGTATCCAACAGCCCACTCCTATCATGTCAGTGTATCCAACAGTCCACTCCTATCATGTCAGTGGATCCAA